>CM052715.1:8570347-8607837 GCA_028551405.1 Uromys caudimaculatus
CTGTTCAGGAACTTTTCCCCTGTACCCATGTGTTCGAGAGTTTTCCCCACTTTCTCTTCTATTAGATTCAGTGTATCTGTTTTTATGTGGAGGTCCTTGATCCACTTGGATTTGAGCTTTGTACAAGGAGATAGGAGTGAATCAATTCTCATTCTTCTACATGTAGACTGCCAGTTGAACTAGCACCTTCTATTTTCAATAAAATAAAATAAAATAAAATAAAATAAAATAAAATAAAATAAAATAATAAAAATGGGTCAATGAAATGCAAGTATAATAAGAGTGTATGGAGGAGATGATTCCATCATTAAAGTGTCTGACATCAGGTAAAAATATCAAATTCTCATAGCCCATGTAAGAAGACACATGTCAGAAAACCAGATACATCAGAAGATGCTTACAGAGCCCAGTAAGAGAGGAGAGGAAGACAAACAGATCCCCGGAACTCACTGGTTAGCCAATCTAGCTGAGTTTGTAAGCTCTATCCTCAGTGAAAGACCTTGTCCCAAAAGCTAAAGTCAAAAGCAAGTAAGAAAATACTGGACAGTGATCTCTGGCCCACACTAACATTTTACTCATGTGCTTGCTTACCTATCCCTTGATGAGCATGCGCATGTGAAGATTTTATGAAAATCAAACTTAAAAGAGGAAATAGAAGAAATATCTCTTATTTTTTGCTAAGGATTTCCCAAAGTATGGCACAATTAGAAACTTATACATCAAGTTATTAGAAATTTTAATCTTTATATTTTGCCTGTATATTCTAAGTTGTCTTCAAAAAGAATTATTTTTGTGTTATTGTACAAAACTTTGGACCTATGAATTTAAGAGGAAGAAAATTTATTGTTAGTGAGTGTTGGCCAGTCTTAACAATAATTATAACCAATGTTCCTTATTCTTTCGAATAATGATTAAATTTGAGTGCATGACTGGAATCAAGCACAATGCTTTGGTTGATTTCTGTACCTGAGAACCTTTGTCCTCCTCAAACTATTAGCTTTCCACTATCTAATTTCATCTAAAAATATTTTATATTTATAATTTATATATTAACTAATAAATAAATCAAAGAGTTTCACTTGATACACTACAATGTACAAAACACAAAAATAATTGTTTAATTTGAAATGATTTCTTTGGCTATAGAAGTGCTTAATTTTCTATTGCATTACTGAGAATGTTGAAGCAAAAAATTTGATTTGAAAATCCTTAACAATGATTTAAGTATCAGTATAATAGTGTGCCCTTAAGGTATTTAAGCCAGATATTAGCTATAAAGCTCATATTGTGAAATTACCAATACACCATTGCTTTTCATTAGTCATCACGTGTACACACACACACACACACACACACACACACACACACACACACACACACACACACACACACACTTCACAGTACCATTTTACTGACAATTTTAGCACCATAGCCACCCCTTGTTTTAGGATGACTATGAGAAGCACAAGAAGAGAAGGAAACTGTAAAAGAACAAGTGTTCTGACCCACTAATTTTCTTTTACCTTATATATTCAAAGTGTTACAGAACCACAGAAAAATGCCTTTAAAATTTTGTAATTAACTGATAGCAATACAATTTGCAATTAGGTTAATACTTTGCTGTAAGATCTTAAATTTTTTTTAGCAAAATTAGTTATAAATGAGAAATTTTCAACAAAAGAATGGATAGAGACAGAAATGCTGTTGTTTGGAGAATGTACAAAAGTCAACAATTGATATTAAATACAGTTCATTCAAAGAGACATGATCAAAGGTGAACTCACTTTGAATTAATGCAGGATTATTAATGAAGAGAAGAATACAATAGGTGTCTTGCAACTCATTTAGTTATTTTATTCAATTGTAGTTAATTTTCTTTTTTTATATTTTATGTGAAATGTTGAGTTTGGTTGTCATGACTTAATACATTTTATCAAGTAGAATATGTTCACACATGTCAGGAAGACATGATTGTGTATGCAAATAATCATGGAAGTTGGGTCTGTGAGAATTGCATGACTATAGAACATGAAGCTTCACATTCACAGCAACAAACAGGAAAGATTTCCATGGTACCAATATCTTTCCCCAGTTGTTATTCCAGCTTAACATACAGACAGATAATTAAAAGTTTACATTTTACTCTCTATTACATTGTCGGACGCAGCACTTCTATGTGGTTTGGAAATCTACATCTCTTTAAGTTTCTAAATAATGTTGTGTTTGTATACTACACTTTAATAACTAATAATAGAGTCTTTATAGTTAAATCTCTGAATATATGATATAGCATTTAATATATATGCATCCATATCCACAATGTCTGTAAAAGCCGTCTTTAAACTTCTTAACTTTTAATCTTTTATGGTCTTTTTTCTATTCTTTCACTTTTATAGGTACTAAGGAAGATTACATTTCAGCACTTTTATTTGAGGATTCATAGAAAACCATTCCAATTTCCTTGCTTTTCCTTTGTTTACCCAAAAGCTTAGGGAAATTCATTTAAATTGATAGATCTGTTTTATATTCTACCATGTTTTATTCAGCTTCTGAAATAGTATCATTGTCATTAGTAAAATATTCAGTTCTCTTAGCTAAGTTGATTTAAAAGAAAGAGCAAACAGATATAAAGTAAATAAGATTGTGGAGAGCTTAGAAAGCCCTGAGTCAACGTGTAAAGATCAAAATCCTGAGTGATTGTGTATTGTTGACATTGGTGATCTGTCAAGGACTAATGCCATAGACCCATGGGAATGGTGAAGCCTTTCCCCTGGCGTGAGGCTTAGAAGGATGCCAAAGCCATCTTCTGGTTCAAAGGTAAATGCTGACAGTGTGGGCAATGTGAGTCTGGAGGAATTATTAACCATGTATGCAAAGATTAACAGCTGCAGGTTTCTCCTCCTAGGTTTTTATAACCTGAGACTGCTCCTCTACAGAGATTACCTATGAAGACTAGGTAACTCCTTCTGTCTCTGCAGTACATGATAAACACTGAGGTTCCAGGTGCTGCTTTGTCAGTGCGGCTCCAGCACAGGGCACATGGCTCATCAGACCCCATCTCTCTACATGTTAACCTTTGCGTGGTTCATTCTTCATTCACCAATGATCCCATCATTGACATCAAATGGCAAATTTGAAAATGTAACTATTAAAATATTTAAACCACACTATATTGTAATTATATTTATTATATTTATATTAATTATAATTATGTATATAATTAATATTAGTTATGTTAATCTATTTATTAGAGTTACCTCATAGCATATTATATTTGTATCTAAGGTGAAGGGTTAACAAAGGGGCCTCATTTTAGTTTTGCATAGATTTATTTCTCTTACTTCTCAGATAGTTTGTAATCTTAAATTTGATTTATGTAAATATACCTTGAGTTGTGTTCCATTGCTGTGAAGAGACAACAACAACTCCTTATAAAAGAAAGCATTTAATTAGGTCAGACTAATAGTTTAAGAGGTTTAGTCCATTGTCATCATCGTATGGAACACTGGCATTCAGGCAGACATGTTGTTGAAGAAGGTCTGCAGTCACAGGCAGTAGGAAGAGAGAGAACTACCTGACCTGGTTTGAGCTTTTGAAACCTTAAAGCCCACTTCCAGTGACCCACTTCCTCCAACAAGGCCACACTTTCAAATCCTTTCAAATAGTGATACTCCTTAAGCATTTAAAGATATGAACCTTTGGGGGCCTTTCTTATTCAAACTACCTTAGTGGGCTAATGTCGAAATCCAACTTGAAATCTACATTTTCAAATAATGAATGATAAAGAAATTTTTGTTCAGTTTGGTAGATTAAACAATTCATTAAATTACTCATCTAATGATGTAGTGTTCAGTGCCTACATGTATGCATGCACTGTACAGGCCAGACAACATAGTCAGCTATATTATGAAGTGGATTTTATAGCTTTGATGGAGAAAGAAGTGTTAACATTTGAACAGGGAGGATCACACTATATGTGCTCAGTGGTGACCCATTAATTCCTCTTCAATTTGCCCATACCCTGTAAACTACCCAGTCCACAGTACTTTCCACCATTGCAGATAAGCTGTTCCATGGGCTCAGGAGAATGTGTTGGCAGCATTAGTTTGGTTTTAGATGTTGGAATGGGCATCTGGGGTCAGAAGACTCAATTTAGCAACAATTAGACCTCAAAGATGGGAGACAGAGTCACTCAGTTGTTCCTTCCAAAAATTACAGTCTAGGCAATGAAAAGTATTACTAGTAAACTGGAGTTAAGATGGTCATACAGAAAATTTTTGTTTATTATTTCTGTGTCTCCTGGATTGTACCAATTCAAAATTTTATGTAATTTTCTAATCAAGGAATCATTAAATTCTAACCATTTTCAAATATATGATACGTTATTAATATCATATTAGTTTTATTTTGTTGAATATTATGTCCTCCATATCCTTAACTTAGGTAGTTTTTTCCTATGTAAACAAGCCTGTATCAAAATCATGATTCTCCTCACTGGCCCTCTCAAGTACTCGAATCACAGTTGTGCAGCACTGCACCTAATCATACTGTTGTATTTCTGTTTGGACTTTGGCAAGGATTTCTTTTGATTTTGGTAAGGATTTCATCTGTTCCATCTAGTGTATTAATGGTAATACCTTTTACTAAATATCTTCAAACGTATCTGAAAACAATGGCAAGTAATTTATATCACTACTTGGAATTTATAGAAAATGTAATGAAACCAGATATCATGGAGATTTTACATTTTCAAAAGAAAATGTAACACTGCACCTAATAATGTGTTCTTAAAGTCCACTCATAAATCAGTGAAATAAATAATGGTTGCTATGAAAAATTAATCATTATTTTGTGTTATGTGAGTTTTCCCCTGAGATATTTATAAAATATCAAATTACTTTTAGTAATTTTTAATAAAATACCAATAGGGATTTTCAAAAATTTTATGTGATTGAAATAAAACTGTGTTAACAAGTTGCCATTAACTTGGGAGACAGGCAGATATTTAAATGGCTTTGAAGGACAAGAAATGAGAGAATAACTCAAATTATAGATGATCCAATGGAATAGATTTTCTAGTGGCGATGACAGAAAAAGCATTATTTAAAAGATTCTCTGTTCTCCAAATGCCTTACTTTAATCTTTTTTATCTTTTCTTTCTATTTTCCTTTCTTTTTTATTACTAGACTATACTGCTCTTGAATTTACAGAGAACTCCCTGCTCTACCTTCCATGTACTGATTGAGTAAAAGTGTATCATCATTTCTGCTTTCCCCTTACAAAAAGACTTCATTGAGTCCAATTTGTATTACCTACATCCTTCTGCCCTTTAGTGAGGTGAGAGAGAGAGAGAGAGAGAGAGAGAGAGAGAGAGAGAGGATATAGACATAGATATAGATGATATAGATATAGATGTAGATGTAAATATAGATATAGAAATATTAGATAAACACATTGCTTTCAAAACAGAATCCTATCTGTGTTGACTTTATCTTCTCTAGTGATTGCTTTCTTTGATGTGTAGAAACTAATTTTATCAGTTCCTTTCTGTGCTGTTAGAGTCCCTTGCAGAATATTCTCTTTGCCTATATCTTGAGTGAGTTTCTTATATTGCTCAAGTATGTTCAAGATTTCAGTTCTTACATTAAAATTATCAATCTATGCTTTATTGTTTCTATGTATAATAGAGTAATCTTATAAGTTTGGTCTATGTGAAAGACCCATGTTTACCAGTGCCATTTATTAAAATGACTGTCTTTTGTCTATGGATTGTGGCGCCTTTGTCAAAAGTTAGGTGGTGACCATAGCTCTATGAGTATATTCCTTGGTTATTTATTCTGTTCCCTGATTTTGTTACAGGGCACATTTTTGTAAGTATAGTCTTATAGTGTAGATGTGTGTGTATGTGTGTGTGTGTGTGTATGCTTGCCTTCATGCATGCTGTGTTCATTTATATCTGTGTATTTGCTTGTGTGGATGCCCTTGTGTGTGGCTTGTGTGGACATCAAAGATTTTCTGTCATTGTTCCCCATTTTATTCTTGAGGCAGTGTCTCTCAGTGAATCCAGAACTCACTATTTAGCTAAGTTAGCTCAACAACCTGCTCCCGGGATTCCTTGTCTTGCAGGCCAGGTATCACACCTACCTTGTTATGTGGAAGCTGCAAATCTGAACTCCAGTCCTCACAATTGTGCAAATACTTTATGCACAGATACAAGCATTGCTTTTTCTGCATAGGATCATTTTGGCTTTTTGAGGTCTATTGTAGTCTTCTGTGAATTTTGGTTTTTTTCCAGATTATTGAAAGATAATAATGTAATTTTTGCAGAGATTGAATTCAACTTGTAGACTACATCCCATAATATACACACTATTACATTAATTATGTTTTACATGAGCATGGGATTCTTTCAACATTTCCTGTGTCTTTTTTTGTTTTCTTTCTTTTGTGTCATAATGTTTTCATAGTTGAGGTCCTTTATCTCTTTGGTTATGCTTTATTCCTATATTTTTTAATCAGTTGTAAATGGGGGCTGCAGGGATGAGTCAATGGTTTGGAGTCTTTAAGGTAGTTAGGTTTTTATTGCTGTGAAGAAACACCATAACTATGGTCACCCCTATAAAAGAAAATATTTAATAGGGGCTACCTTACATGTTCAGAGAGTTAGTCCATTACTGTGGTGACATGAAGCGTGGAGGCACACAGGCAGACATGGTACTTAAGAGGTAAATAAAAGTTCTACATCTGGATCCTCAGTCAGCAGACAGAGATGCTGAGCCTGGCTTGACCATCTGGAACCTAAAAGCCCACAGTTAGGAACACACTTTCACTAACAAAGCCATATCTATTCCCACAAAGTCATATCTCATAATAGTGTCACTCCTGGTGACCAAGCATTCATATCTGTGAGTCCATGGGGACCATTTTTACCACATCACTACAGAATGTGTACTGTTCTTACAGAGCATCTCGCTAGAACCTATATTGAAAAGCACTTAATTGCTTCTAAGTCCAACTTTAAGGGGACCTGATACCTCTGGCTTCTGTAGGCACTTGCAGTTCTGTAAACACACACACACACACACACACACACACACACACACACACACACATATACACACAACACATGCAGACACACATGTGCAACACACAGGCATGCATGCATGAACACACAAACACATAATCACACACTTAAACATGCACACACATGCACAAGCACACAAACATATAAATACACATGCACACACACTTGAAAATAATACAAATAGATCTTTGTATTTTGAATGAATTTTTCACGTTTTTTCAGTTTTAGTATTAAAATGTTGATGCTTTTTGTATTGATTTAGTATCCCGCTTCTTTACTTAAAGTGTCTATCACTTGCTCAGGCAATGGAAGGAGTGATGTTTGTTTCTGTTGCTAACTCCTGAGTGTTCTTGGATGATTATATCTTTAGGTTTCCACACTGAGCTCCTGATTCAGTCTCCACAGCCAGCAGTGCTCTGACCAACTGTTCCCCCAAAGGCACACCTAGCTCCTTTTTGGTTTCTCCAAATACCTTGTAAAACTCTCTGTTAAAACTGGTTCGTGTATCCTTCCTTGCCAGCTTCACATATGCAATGAACTCCATTCCTTCTCACCCTAATTACCCTGTCTCACCCCCTCCACCAATGAAACCCTCCCCAGTGCTCAGTTTTTAAAATTATATTTATTTGCTTTTTATATGTATGTGGGTATGTATATCTGTGATTTCAATCAGTTTCTGCCATGTCCATGAAGATACTGTCATATGCCTTGGAACTGGAATTACAAGCAGTGATAAGCCATTTGATGCCAGGGCTGACAACCAAGCTGGAGTCCTCTGAAAGAGCAAAGAGCACTGTTAACCACTGAGGCATGTCTTCAGCCCCTTTATACCTTTATAATTAAATACATGTCATGGAACAATAACGTGGAAAGGAAAATTCTGCAGCTCCATGTATGCATTTGAAATAAAATATAGCATAAAGAACCACTTCCTCTCTAAACATTAAAAGCATAACTATGTTTTATTATAATTTACAATATTGCAGGTAAGTTGTATCATGCTCTTCCCAGAAATACCTCATAATTTATAACTTTTGAGGTTTATTTTTTCTTTTAAAAGTTTTTTTTTAATACATTATATAATGGTAGTAGTCTTCTCCTTTCCCCACGACTTGCCAGAACCTCCTTTACCTCCCTACCCACATAATGGCATATTCTTTCAAAATGTTGTTTGTCTACGTCCTCCTACCATTTAAAGTTCTCCATATGTGTAGTCACATATTATACCTTATCAATTTAGATGTTCCTAGCCTTTAGTTCTAGGCAAATAGTTGTATTATGTTTTTATATTTTAACCTTATATTAGCCCACAGCACATTATTTTTAGTGTAACCTATACAATTTTGTTTGTTTCACCTAATTTTCAGATATTTTTCCAATGTTTATACTGTTATTGATATTTTAATCATGCCATTCTTCTACCTTTCCCATATATGGAATTCCATTCTATCTTCTCAATTTTATTTTTGAGATTATAACACAATTATAACATCTCTGACTTTACTTTCATCCCTCCAAGCCTCCCAACTCTCTTTCAAATCTTATTCTTTTTTTATTCCTATTCCTTATTTCTATTTTATGTCTGACTTCTCTATGCATATGTTTCTATTTGTTTAGATTTTCACTTTTATATCTTTTTATATGTTTATGATCAGTAGTTCTCAACTTTCATAATGATGCAACTCTAATATAGGTTGAAAACCTGTCTATGGTCATTGACTACCATTACTTGTTGAGAAAAAAAACCTCTCAAACCCTAGTTTTGCTCTATAAGTGTGATAGAATTAGGTTGACTATACATTGAACTTTATATGATAATGGTCCAAATTCCTTTGGAATAGAAGTGGCTAATCTATGGCCTATTTTAAGATCGGTTGACAACATTTTGGGAATGAGTAAATACTCCTAGGAGAGCCTACATTTAGTACAGAGATTTTGTTTAAATTTCTCTTCCTAGTGCCTCACATCTTTCTGCACTCAACCTTGGAAAGAGCTGAAGCATTTCTCCAAGAATGACTTTCTTGTAACCTAAGGGGATGCTGAGTAGTAATTGAATTGCTCTTCTCAGTGGGAGCAGGGATCTGAACCATTAGCTGGTACTAAAATATCATTCTGTTTACCCTTTCTTTAGCATTCTTTCTCATCCACATTTTCCTTGGTGTCATGTAGCCCAGGTAAATTGCACAATCTTGGGGATAGGTTGTATGTGTGTGTGTGTGTGTGTGTGTGTGTGTGTGTGTGTGTGTGTGTGTGCGCGCGTGCGCGCTTTGGTTTTGTTTTTTAGCTAGTTAGTTAGTTAGTTAGTTAGTTAGTTAGTTAGTTAGTTAGTTTGATTGTTGCTAAATTTACCACAAGAGGCATGTAGGTCATGTTTCACCAAGAATAAAAGAATGGATACCATCTATGTTTATGTATGTTTGATAAGCCAGGCACTTTACAACACTAAAATGTTATGCTTGCTAGAAGCAAAATTGTTAGTCCTACAATGTCCACATTTTAGAAAGAAGGTATGGACAATCAAATAAATAAGTGACACTAAAGAACTTTATGGAGAAGAGAGAGAGAGAGAGAGAGAGAGAGAGAGAGAGAGAGAGAGAGAGAGAAAAAAAACACAATGACATTTTTATTTACTGGGCATGTCAAAGAAGACCAAATTAAGAGGGCATAGTTTTGTGAACTGATAGTGAAATAAAAAATTGTGCATGCAGGTAACTCTGGAACCAATACAAATCCAAGAGACCACTGTAGTTTCTCAAGGTTTGAGAGAGGCCAGTGTAGTTAGAATGAAGCAAGAAACAATGAATTCTGAGAAGTAATGAGGAAGGAGGGTCCCATTATGGGAGAACTATGAAAACAGAGAAACTATTTTGATGTTTTTTTCAAAGTGAAGCTAGATACCATTGGACGGTATTAAGTAGAAGTGTTATATAATTTGACTTTAGGGCGAGAATGCACTTCTGTTAGAAAGGAATGGTTATAAGACCAATTTAGTAATATAATACCAATAACAGTGTCTTGGAGAAGATAATGGATATTGTTAGTGGGTATAGACAGAAATACTTCTGTTCTATATGAATTGTCATATTTTTATAGGAAATGGCATATTTTCTGATGTGTTACTCAATAAATGTTACTAGAAAGACAATAAAAATGAAATATTCACCCTAAAGCTTATATAAGCAAACATGCATGCTTGTATACAGAGTAGAAAGATGGATGTATGAACTTGACAGCTAGATACAAATTTGGATGTCCTATTTGTTAATTATTCATCCTATGGATTATATTTGTATATGAGGAAATGTAATATCAGTAGAAACATATTAAATTAGAACAATATAAAATACAAGGACAGGATTATTCTGAGATACACATACTCTATAGAGTTGAGAAAAAAATCATTATATGAAACAAGCAACAGTACTAAGAGGTAACAAGAAAATGAAGACAATTTGATATGAATCATCTCAAGCAAAAATAGACTGAGCAGTAGTTAATGACCAACTGTCAAATGCTATTGAAAAAAAGATAAAGGATTAGGATTGGTTAACTGAAATAAGTATCGCAGAGTTAACGAATAGTCTTCATAAGACCCTATAGTTGATGGGTAGGCTTGAAATTATAACTGGATTTAGCTTAAAAAGAAGAAATGGAATAAATTAAATGACTGCAGATAGATGCTGCATTGAATTACATTTTTGGATGGCCACATTCAGTGGAGGCAGTGAGATCTGGAGCCTCAGTTCTATTACTAGAGAGTGATAACCTCTGCACTGGGAACTGCCAGGAACAGCCCCAAGAGAAATCAACAGTGGCAAATGGTAGCTGAGAGTAGTGTTTGTAACTGGAATCAAATTCCTTAAATAAGCCAGAAGAATTAAGCTGCTGTTGTCTATGAATGATGTCAGATGGCAACCTGAAAAGTTAGATCCATTTAGGTGAGACAGTCAAACATAATGGCCTAATTTCTAGAAACATTTTGATAGTCTTTCCAACTTCTGGATGAAGTCATCAGTTTTTAGAGAGATAAAAGAAGCAATGCTATAGGCTAAGAGTGAGAATGGAACAGAGGCTTAGGACCTGAGGAGAGAAAAGGGAACTTGCAAAGTAGCTATCCAGTAACTAATAAGTGTAAAAATCTACACAGAGTTAGAACACAGTTGATTTCCAAAGTACTAAAATGTTATAACTGGACTAGATCTTATATCCATTGTGAATACAAGAGCACCTAGCTTCAACTTCACCTCAAAATCTATTCACTGTTTTATGTATATTTTCAAGCACCTAAACACATAGAGGTTCTGTCCCTTTCATATTTTTTGAGTTTGTGGAATTTTTGCCCTCCTTCAGTCTCATAGAGCATAGGTCATTTTTGGCACTGTAGTCATAGATTTTTCCACGCTAGGAGTTACTGTTAATCTACTCACCAGTTGTAACATGAAATGACTGACCATGTTCACAATAAGTAGTTATTGAACTTCTATTTAAGATTGAATGTCTCTTGCTAATAAAACTTTCTGAATGTTTATAAAGGAAGAAGAGAAATAATATATGCCTAGTTGATTCAATTTTTAGAAAAGCAAGTGACCCCATTGTAGACATAGATGGATTATGATAACACTTAGGCAATACGAAATAGAAAGGTATCTGCTTGTCTTACTATTATAATAATATTTCTTATTAACATCCTAATACGTTTTGGATGGAGCCAATGCTGGGATTAAAATCTTATATTTTGTATGATTCCTTTGCACCCCATAAGTCCCCCAAGTTCTCTCTACCGTTACTCATACTCACTGTATTGTTTAGTCTGTACTTTGCATCAGATTTCTGCCTGGTTCAACGTTTTCCCCAATATTGACTCACTGATTTGGAGCATTCTCTGCTTTTACCTGCTCAACATCAGATTAGAAACTGCATCACATGATTCAGAGTAGCATCCAATCTTTAGAATTACAAATCATGTCATCTTGTCACTCATTCTGAAATGATCCAATAGTGTGTCCTTATCACACTTTATAAGTAATTCCTTATATGAATGACTCCATATTTTCTGCAGTACCATGAAGATAGACACTAGCTCCTTCATTACTTAATGACATTACTCCCTTACCACTGAAGGTGGCCAAGTCCCTGTCAAACTGGGTGCTCCTATTACATATTTGTGAGAAGAAAGGGAAACATACTTAGTATTACTTTCTCCTGCAAAATGAGAAAAAATGCCAGTAGCTGCAAATAATTCAGGCATTACATGAAGTGCTGAAGAGAGGCTTCTCTCCTTGTAAGTTCATTTAATCAAGATGACTTCAAAGCCCCTGCTAATCTAAGTATTTGAGCAGAATGATCTCAGCTTAATCAGTTATCCCATCTGGGCTTTAGTTCGGGACTTTGAAGTGAAAGATTTTATCTTATGTCTTTATTGCTTATGCCAGTGAAGATTCTTTCAGAGTTTTTTAATAACATAGGTGTAAGTAAAGTACTACATAAAACATACATATGGTTGTCTTGCTAATGGAATTATTTGAGGAGAATAATTGTCATTTTTTTCTTTTTATTCTATTCATATTAATGTTTTTAGCTCCCTTTCATATTAGAGAAATTGATTATTAGTCAATTTTAAAATAAAATTTCTTATGACTTATTCATTATACATGGATGCAAATATACCTACAGCACAAAGATTCATAACTCAAAGTCATGAATGGTAATATTTTAAAATAGTAAAAAAAAAACAAAAAAAAACAAACTTCAGTTCTATCAGAAAAACAAATAGCCAAATAGTTTACTTGAAATAAATGTATTTGCATAAGCTACATAGAGTTATTAATATAATGTACAGTTTTATAATTAAATATATAGGGACAGTGATTGCCTAGTAATATTGGAAGATTTTGCATTTTATAACAAAACCACTTAAATTGCATGTGTTCTACAGAGAATAAAATGGTCTTTTGAGCCGGGCAGTGGTGGCACACGCCTTTAATCCCAGCACTTGGGAGGCAGAGGCAGGTGGATTTCTGAGTTCTAGGTCAGTCTGCTCTACAGAGTGAGTTCCAGGACAGCCAGAGCTACACAGAGAAAGCCTGTCTCAAAAAACCAACCAACCAACCCACCAACAAACAAACAAACAAATGGTCCTTTGATTTTAGGTAATTTAGAATATCTTCTAAAATATTTCCCAGTGGTCACATTGAGACTTCAGTGACCTAGAATGCTACAGATGGCATAGTATTCAAATACTAGAAAATGACACCTGGGGTACCGTAACAACCAGTTAGCCATATATCCAATTTTTTTTCTTTTAAAAATATTTATTTTCATGGATATTTCAATTAATTGTTTTAATTAAGTACATCACATAATTTAAATTAATCTTTCCATATTATATTTAGTGGATTTAACCTTGACAAATTATATTATTTTGTCATAAATTATTAATGCAAACTATTAAACATTTAATAGCTTATCTTATTTTACCCTTTTCAATCTTTCAACGTCAAAGTAATTTTCATTAAAATTTTTCTCCATTTTGCATGAGGTAGAATACATAACAGGATCCTTTAAATAAAGGTTAATAATTAGGATGGCTGACAATGCCTACTCTACTCCATTTTCTAGCCCACAACACTGCGCATATTCTCTGAATGCCTGCTGACACCAGGGACAACCACATAAGACCCCTATCCCAAGCCCTTGCCAACCAAGTTCCCTTAAAGTTCACCCAGTACCCTGCCCCCTGTGCTCCTTTTTCTGAACCACATCTGTGCCTGCATTCCTTGAGGCCACTCTGGCACTAGGGACCCCAGCCACACTGGTACTAGAGATACCAGAGGCAAGGTTAGCACACAAAACTCCAGAGGCCACACAGGTCACAAAAATCTCAGGGGAAACAGAGTACTGGATCTGAAGATTTGCTAGTCGCAAGAACCCCAGGCCACTAAGGCCAAAAGACAGAGAAAAACAGAAACCAAGGGAGAAAAATCTAAAAAATAGACATCTAACAAAGAAATATTCAGAATTTGACATCTAAACGTATAATCACCACAAAAGCCAAATGACTAGAGACTAACATAAAGATAAAGTCAACAACGGGCAGAGCAATATGTCACTACTAGAGCCCAGGTATCCTACTACAGCAAGTTCTGGATATTCCAACACATCCAAAGCACACTAAAATGGCCTTAAATCCAATCTTAAGATAGTAAAAGCCTCTAAAGAGGAAAAGATAAAATCCTTTAAAGAAATATAGGAAAATACAATGAAACAGATAAAGGAAATGCATAAAACTTTTCAAAACCTGAAAATGGAAATAAAAACAGTAAAAAAAAAAAAAAAAACCTCAAACTGAAGTAATTATGGAGATAAAAAACCTAGGTAAGAGAACAAAAACTACAGGTGCATCACCAAGAGAATACACAAGATGGAAGAGAGAATCCCAAGCATAGAAGATACAATAGAAAAAAATTGATATATTGGGCAAAGAAATTGTTAAATGCAAATTTCAAACAAAACTCAATCAGGAAATTTGAGACACTACGAAAAACCCAAACCTAAGAATAGTAGGAATACAAGAAGGAGAGGATTCTTGGCTCAAATACCAGAAGATATTTTCAACATAATCATAGGAGAAAAAAAATCCTTATCCCAATGAAAGACATGCCTCTAAACATACAAGAAGCTTATAAAATACTAAATAGATTGGCCTAAAGAAGAAAATTCTCCTACTACACAATAATCAAAACTCTCAATGTACAAAAAAATAAGAAACATAGAATATTAAAAGCTGCAAGAAAAAGGGCCAAGTGACATATAAAAGCAAACTCATTAGAATTACAACTGTCTTCTAAACAAGACTCAAAAACCCAAAAGGGCCTAAATAGATATCTTGTAGTCTGTAAGAGACCACAGATATCAGCCCAGACTACTACACCCAGTAAAGTTTTTAATCACCATAAGTGGAGAAAATAAGGTATTCCATGAAAACACAAATTGAAGCAATATCTATCCACAAATCAAGACCTACGAAAGATGCTAAAAGTAAAATTCTAACCCAAGGCAGTTAATTATATCAAAGAAAACATAGGAAATAATTTCACAACAGCAAAACAGAAGAAGGGAAACACACACAAACATACAATCTGCCACCACTAACATCGAAATACGAGCAATTAACGATCATTGGTCATTAATATTTCTCAAGATTAATGGACTTAATTCCCCAATAAAAAGACACAGACTCTCTAAATGCATGTGAAAACAGGCTCAATCATTTTGCTGCATACAAGAAACACAACAACAACAAAGATAGACATTACCTTAGAGTAAAGGGCTAGAAAAAGTTTTTCCAAGCAAATATACCTAAGAAGCAAGCTGGAGTAGCCATTCTAATATCTAATAAGATAAGCTTTCAACAAAAATTAATCAAAGAAGATGGAGAAGGCCATGTCATGTTCATCAATGGAAAAATCCACCAAGATGACTTTTCAATTCAGAATATCTATGCCCTAAACGCAAGGGCACCCATGTTTGCAAAAGAAACATTACTAAAGTTTAAATCACACATTGAACCTCATACATAAATAATGGGAAGATTTAACACTGTACTCTCACCAATGGATACATCATCCACACAGAGATGAAAAAAAGAAATAATGGAGTCAATAGATATCATACCTCAAAAGAACAAACATATGTCTACAGAAAATTTCACAAACACAAAAGAATATACCTTCTTCTCAACATTTAACAGAACCTTTTCCAAAATTGACCATAATAATCAGTTGCAAAGCAAGCCTTGTCAGATACAGAAAAATTGAAGTAACCCCTAGTGTCGTATAAGACCATTATTGCTTAAAGATGGACAGAAAGAACAGAAAGTCTACAAACTCATGAAAACTGAATAACTCTATACTGAATGACCACTAGGTCAAGGCAGAAATAATGAAGAAAATTGAAGACTTCCTGGGAATCAATGAAAATGAATATACAAAATACTCCAGCTTATGGGAAATAATGAAAGCAGTGTTAAGAGAAAAGTTCATAGCACTAAGAGCTGTCATAAAAATATTGGAGATATGTTATAGTATCCACTTAACCGAACATCTAAAGGCTCTAGAAGAAGAGGAGGAGGAGGAAGAGGAGGAGAAGGAGATAGCCTGAAATAAGGGCTGAAATCAATAGATCAGAAACAAAGAGAACAATACAAAAAAAATCAATGAAACAGAGTTGGTTCTTTGGGAAAATCAACAAGATATAAAACCCTTAGCCAAACTAACTAAAAGGCAGAGAGAATATTCAAATTAACAGAATCAGAAATGAAAATGGGACATAACAGCTAGGAAATCCAAAGAACTGTTAGGTTTTAAATAAAAAAAACTGTGTTATACAAAATTTAAAATTCTAAATGAAATTAATCATTTTTTGATAGATACCACTTACCAAAGTTAAATCAAAATCAGGTAAACAATCTAAATAGACCTATAATTGCTAAGGAAGTAAAAGCAGTTGTTAAAAGTCTCCCAGGAACAGATGGTTTTCTCACAATATCCTACCAGATTTTTAAAGAACTAATGCCAATATGCCTCAAATTATTTCAACAATAGAAACAGAAAAACACTGTTAAATTCATTTTATAAGGTCATAGTCATAGCCTCCACAAAGAAAGAAAATTTCAGACAAATTTCCCTTTTGAACATTGATACAAAAATACTCAAATACCCACAAAACAAATTTAAGTACACATCAGAAGCATCATCCACCATGATCAACCAGGCTTTACCCCAGAAATTTGGGGATAGTTCAACATACAAAATCTATTAATATAATCCACCATATAAACAAACTGAAAGAAAAAAAAATCACATGATCATCTCAGTGGATGCTGAAAACATCTTTGACAAAATCTAACATCCCTTCATAATAAAAGGTTTGAAGAGATCAGGCTTACAAGGCACAAACTTAAACACAATAAAGGCATTATATAGCAAGCAGATAGCCAAATGCAAACTAAGTGGAGAGAAAGTTAAAGAAAGTCTACTAAAATGAGGGAAAAGACAAGGCTGCATACTTTCTCCATAGTTGTTCAATATAGTACTTGAATTTTTAGCTAAAGAATAGGACAGCTAACAAAAATCAAGAGAGTACAGATTGGAAAGGAAGAAGTCAAAGTATCACTGTACTGGCTGGTTTTGTGTCAACTTGACACAAGCTGGAGTTATCACAGAGAAAGGAGCTTCAGTTGAGAAAATGCCTCCATGAGATCCAGGTGTAAGGCATTTTCTCAATTAGTGATCAAGGGGGGAGGGCCCATTGTGGGTGGTACCATCTGTGGGCTGGTAGTCTTGGGCTCTATAAGAAAGCCAGCTGAGACAGTCAGAGCTACACAGAGAAACCCTGTCTCGAAAAACCAAAAAAAAAAAAAAAAAAAAAAAAAAAAAAAGAAAGCCAGCTGAGCAAGCCAGGAGGAGCAAGCAAGCCAGTAAGGAACATCCCTCCATGGCCTCTGCATCAGTTCCTGATTCCTGACCTGCTTGAGTTCCAGTCCTGACTTCCTCTGGTGATGAACAGCAGCATGGAAGTGTAAGCTGAATTAAACCCTTCCTCCCTAACTTGCCTCTTGGTCATGATGTTTGTGCAAGAATAGAAACCCTGACTAAGACAATCACTATTTACAGATGATATGATAGTATATATAAGTTACCCCAAAAATTCTACCAGGCAACTCCTACAGCTGATAAACACCTTCAGCAAGTAACTGGACACAAAATCAACTTTAAAAAAATCAATAGCCCTCCCACATACAAAAGATAAAAAGGATGAGAAATGTGGAAACAACATGATTCACAACACTAATATAAAATATCTTGGTATAATTTTAAATAAGCATTGAAAGAATTATATGAAAAGAAGTTCAAATCTTTGAAGAAACAATTTGGAGGAGATGTCAGAAGGTGAAATATCTCCCATGCTCATGGATCTGTAGAATTATCATAGTAAACATGGCCATCTTACCAAAAACAATCAGATTCAATGCAATTCCCAACAAAATTTTAATACCATTCTTTACAGACCTTCAAACAATTCTCAATTTCATATGGAAAAACAAAAATCCCAAGACAGCTAAAACAATTCTGTACAATAAAAGAACTTCTGGAGGTATCACTATCTCTGATTTCAGGCTGTTCTACAGAGCAGTAATAATAAATGCTGCATGATATTGCAGCATAAAAATAGGCAGGCTCATCAGTGGTATTAAAATAAAAGACCCACTAGTAAATGCACACAATTAGGAAAACTAAATTTTTGACACAGAACCCAAAAGTATACATGGAAAATAGAAAGCATATTCAACAAATGATGCTAATCTAGCTAAATGTCTGCATGTACAAGAATGCAAATAGATCCACATCTATCACCCTGCACAAAACTCAAGTCTGAGTGGATCAAAGACCTCAACCTTAAACCAGATACACTAAATCTAATAGAAGAGAAAGTAGGGAATAGCCTTGAGTACATTGGTACAGGAGACAACTTAGTGAACAGAAAGCCAACAGCTCAGGCTCTAAGATCAAAAACTGATAAATGTAAGCTCATTAAAATGGCAAGCTTCAATAACACTGTGAATAGAAGAAAATGATAGGCTAAAATTAGGAAAATGACAGGAGGCTGACAAGCTGGAGGTGATGCGTCTGGGGGGGGGGGAAGAGAGAGAGAGAGAGAAAGAGAGAGAGAGAGAGAGAGAGAGAGAGAGAGAGAGAGAGAGAGAGAGAGAGAGAGAGGTTTCTCTAGCAATTAATCCTTTACATAATCCCCTGCTGTTAGGCTACAGGTGTTAATCACCTAATTCAGTAGTTTTTAACATCGAAAAACAAGAAAGATTTTAGGATATTTTAGAAACCATCAACAAGAATTCAGTATAGTTAGAGAGTTTAAAGGCCAGAGACCATCTGTCTTAAAAGCTACCTCTATGTCCAACTCTGTGCCCCACTTCAGCCAATTCCAGTCCAGACAGACTATGGGAAGGAAAAGATCTTCACCACTCTCCATCTGACAGAAGGCAAATATTAAAAGTATATAAAGAACTCAAGAAATTAGACACCATCAAACCAAATTAAAAAAATTAAAAACCCAATTTAAAAAATTAGGTACAGAGCTAAACAGAAAATTCCCAACAGAAGAATCTTGAATGACCAAAAAACACTTAAAGAAATGTTCAAAGTCCTTAATCATCAGGGAAATGCAAATAAAAACATCCCTGATATTCCATCTTACATGTCAGAATGGCTAAGATCAAAAAACTCAATTGACAGCTCATACAGGCAAGGATGTGGAGCAAGGGAAACATTCCTTCATTGCTGGTGGGAGTGTAAACTTGTACAACTACTTTGGAAATCAATTTGTCTCTTTGGAGACAAACTATTTGGAATAATTCTACCTCAAGACACAGCTATACCACTCCTGGGCATATACCTCCCAAAATGCCCTATTATACCATAGGGACACTTACTTAGCTATGTCCATAGCAGCTTTATTTATAATAGCCAGAAACTAGAAACAACCTATCTGTCTCTTAACAAAGAATGGATAAACTGTGGTACATGTACACAATGGAGTCCTACTCAACTATTAAAAACAATGACATATTGTAATTTGCAGGCAAAATAGAACTAGAAAAGATCATTCTGTGTAGGCAACTCAGAGCCACTTATAAGTGGATATTAAGATTAAAGTATGAGATAACTCTACAATCCACAGACCCAAAAGAAGCTAAGTAATAAAGACTGACTAATGAGGGAACTCTTGAATCTCACTGAGAAGGGAAAATAGATTAGACACTGGGCTTGAACGGAGGAAGGGGACTGGGTTGGGAAGGGGAGAAAATTGGAACTGGGGGTATCACTTGGGAAGAAGATGAAGGGAGAAAGTACTGGGAGAGAGAATTGGAATCAGGGTCATCTATGGAATGAGTTAGAAATTCTCAGGAATCTATCAGGGTGGCTCTAGCTAAAACTCCTAGCAAAATATAAGATGGAGCCTGAATCAGCCATCTCCTATAACCAGAAAAGATGCCCAATGGAGAAATTGGGACACAAATCCAGCCACAAAATCTTAGACTCACATTTTGTCCTGTATTCAAGAGTGCAGGGGTGAGAAACAGAGCAGAAATTGAGGAAACCCTTTCTGTGGGAAGGAGTCCATCCCTGACACTATTAATAATATTTTGCTATACTTAAAGACAGGAGCCTGGCATAACTTTCATCAGAGAGGCTTCACCCAGCAACTGATGAAAACAGATGTAGAGACCTACAGCTAAACATTAAGCAGATCTTAAAGAATCCTGTGGAAGAAGGGAAGGGAGGATTGAAGGAGCCAGAGGGGTCAATGACACCAAAAGAAAATCTCCAGAACGAACTAACCAGGGCCCATAGCGCGCGCACATGCACACACACACGCACACGCACACGCACACGCACACGCACACCACACAACACTTGCCTCATCGAATAGGCAGAGCCAGGTATTCATTCTACTGGGCCACATTTTCTGCTAAGAGCCTATGTAAAGGGTATGGAAGAAAAAACCTTGCTCTTTTTGTCTGCTCTGTAAGCACAGGGGCTCATAGAGACCTAAGTGACAACCAGAGAGCATGCATGGGACTGAACTAGGACCTCTGCACGTATGTAACCCTTGTGCAGCTAAGTCTTCATGTCGGATGTGTAAAGTGGGAGCAAGGACTGTCTCTGACTCTGTTGCTTGCCTTTGGATCCATTTCCACAAGCCATTCTGCCTCATCTAGCCTCAATAGGAGAAGATTACTGTGATTTAGTGTCCCAAAGCTGGTTAATATCCATGGGAAGCTCTTGCGGGAAATATTATAAAAGAACAGCAAGTTCCCATGCCACACCCAGCTACTCTCTGCCCCAGTGGTGGTCTCACTGCCCTGCCTCTAGGCTCTCCCCAGAAGCAACTGATCACGGTCTTCCCAGCTCTGGTTCACTTGTCTCATAGCCGCTGCACCTTCAGCCATAAACCCCCTGTGGTTGGTGGTTCCAAATTCCAGTAACACAGTAAATCAAAACTCTAGATATTTATAATTAATCAGTAATATTCATATATCAATAAATTCTCAATTCACAAGATACCCACACAATAAATTCAGAGCCAGTTGATAATGATACAAGCTGCCCACCTAGATTAGACAAGTTACCCCAATTATTCTGTCCCTATATATTATTATAGCTACCTGTGGCTATTTAAAGTCACTTGGAATCTGAATCATCCTGTTTGCCCTCCATCTTGCTTCTTTCTCCTTTCTCCTGCATCGCTCCTTCCCTCTGCAACCCTTAGCTCTGCCTCCCTTTCTCTGCCCATGCACAGGCTTCTTGTTGTATTAATAGTTAATGGAATTGGACAGGGAAAATTCTGCTACAGGAAGCCTCCTCTTTTCTTTGGACAAAGAGAGAAGGGGTAGATATGGGTAGGGAAGGTACAAGGGAGGATCTTCTAGCAGTGCAGGGAGGAGAGGTGAACAGAGGGATGGTGAGGAGAGAAAATGAGAATGGTCCAAACTTGGAGCTATTTGCTGCACACATACTACATACAGAGAGAGAGGGGGGAGGGAGGGGGAGGGAAGTAGGGAGGGAGGAGGAGAGGGAGGGACAGAGAGAGAGAGGGAGAAAGGGAGGGAGGGAAGGAGAGAGAGAGAGGGAGGGAGAGAGAGGGGGATGGGATAGCAGGGAGGGAGGGAGAGAGAGAACACAACACTTGCCTCATTGTAATAGTCAGAGTCAGGTATTCATTCTCCTGGGCCACACTTTCTGCTAAGATGTAAAGGAAATGGAAGAAGGAAGCTTGCTCTCTTTGTCTGCTTGCTCTCACTCTTGACAACAAGCCCATTCCTTCACCGTCCTTAGAGCTTAATTCTTGAAGATTTCAGCATATAGTGAAGATCAGCTAAGAAATCCATTCTTGTGGACTGAACAGCTACTAGATTCTTCTGCATTCCGTTGTCCAGCTTTGTTGGACTAGCTGGATTACAGCCCATAAGCCACACACACACACACACACACACACACACACAGAGAGAGAGAGAGAGAGAGAGAGAGAGAGAGAGAGAGAGAGAGAGAGAGAGAGAGAGAGAGAGAGAGAGAGAGAGAGAGAGAGAGAGAGAGAGAGAAACACAGAACAAACCCTGACAAAACCTAACACAGCTGTCAATCTTCAGGAATCATTTACTAATGCTGATCATATTATATATTCCATCAAATTCTTATCATTTAGAATACAAAGAAAATAGAAAATACAATGCAATTTTAAAGTACATAAAATGTTCCCAGAGTAATGATTTTAGATATAGGTCATTCTAACAGGAAAAGTTTGACAAGTCAAAACTCATCTTCAAAACCACATTTATTCATAAAACAATCCAAGAAAAAAAGATGGAAAAGGAAATTTTAAAATTGGCAAGTTTTTCTATTTAACAAAGAAAAATAATGGTGTTTTAAAAAATCATTTAAAGCAATTATTCCATAAGAGATCTCAGGTTGACTTTTTTATTTTTAAATTCTTAGAAATAATTCATAGCATATTGCTTGTCATTATTAATATTGAAATTTTTGTTATAGAAAAATTATAAGGTGTTATGTGTGTATGTTTGTGTGTCTATGTGTGTGTTTGTGTGTATGTGTGTGTTTATGTGTATGTATGTGTGTATGTGTGTGTTTGTGTGTATGTGTGTGTATGTGTGTATGTGTATATATGTGTGTATGTGTGTTTGTGTGTATGTGTGTACATGTGTGTGTTTGTGTGTATGTGTGTGTGTATGTGTGTTTGTGTGTATGTGTGTGTTTGTGTATATGTGTATGTGTGTGTTTGTGTGTATGTGTGTGTATGTGTGTGTTTATGTATATGTGTGTGTATATATGTTTGTATGTGTGTGTTTGTGTGTATGTGTGTTTGTGTGCATGTGTGTGCATGTATGTATGTATGTGTGTTTTTTGTGTATGTGTGTGTATGTGTGTGTGTGTTTGTATGTATGTGTGTGTTTATATGCGTGTGTGTTTGTATGTATGTGTGTTTGTGTGTATGTGTGTGTTTGTGTATATGTGTGTGTATGTGTGTGTTTGTGTGTGTGTAGGTGTGTGTGCATGTGTGTGTGTATGTGTGTGTGTTTGTATGTATGTGTGTGTTTATATGTGTGTGTGTTTGTATGTATGTGTGTTTGTGTGTATGTGTGTGTTTGTGTATATGTGTGTGTGTATGTGTGTGTTTGTGTGTGTGCATGTGTGTGTGTATGTGTGTGTTTGTGTGTATGTGTGTGTTTGTGTATATGTGTGTGTGTGTATGTGTGTGTTTGTGTATGTGTGTGTTTGTGTGTATGTGTGTGTGTGTTTGTGTGTGTGTGTGTGCGCATGCTCACACATGGTTAAATCTGGTTTTGCCTTCTATCAAGGATAGCTGGAGCATACTTCACAGTATTTCTATCCATTTCCTTGTAAGACAGCACTGTGTTCCAGCAGTGCCTCCACATCTTCCAGCTCTTGTCTCAAAGTGCTGTTCCAATCTCGCTTTTAAAATGTGCCTTGACATTGACATGGGCACTTTCCATTATCAGCAGGTGAGTTATTTTAATTCAAACTGCCACAGCCAATTGGAGGAAAAGCTCTTGTACATAGAGTAAGTGACTCTTATTCTAGTGGAATGTGTTCCTGCATATCTTGAGAAGTTAAGTATATAACTCAATGACTTTTGTCTAGGTTGAATAAGCCTTGGAATTTTAGAGTTGGCTGGCAGTGATGATTTCTAGAAGACTCTGAAGTTTAACAGGCAGGCACATTATAGAACAGCTTGAACTGGGATCTGCTCCATTAGATGACAGAGGGATAAGGCAAGATTGGGGACAGGGACAAGCCCAGTGAAATACAGACTTATCACATCATTGCTTGACCCCACTAACCAGAGCTAGGGCCATCTTACAGGCTAGAAATTTCCCAGAGAGCCAGCATTTTATACCTGAACTCAATCATACACTTGTACCAGTGTTC
Organism: Uromys caudimaculatus; assembly: GCA_028551405.1. NCBI lineage: Eukaryota > Metazoa > Chordata > Mammalia > Rodentia > Muridae > Uromys > Uromys caudimaculatus. The sequence continues at coordinate 8,594,474 of CM052715.1, forward strand.
CTGAAAACATACTGTGTGTGATTAACAAAGGTATCTCTGATGATCAGCAATAGCAGCTGACCACCAAATCCTTCCTTAAACCAGGAATAGAACAGTAAACTGCCGTATATCGTAGCCCCGGATATGGTGTGTGATGCATTTGAGTCACGTGGATCATGACCTAGAACATAGTACATTTGACCAGTGCACCAGACTTAGAGCACCGGCACAGCCTAAAGGAAACCAGGAAAGAGGGAATAATGAACAAGTCCCAGGTCCTCTCCGAATGCACATTTCAAGTTCGACTTGAGAAGGATTTTATAGTAATTACAATCTCATTTAACAAAATAGGGACTGAATGGAAGGCTTTATTTTTTTTTTCTGTCACAATGAACCCAGTAATGAATTATATCAAAATGAAAGCATTAGCTTATATTCCTTCATCATTGCTACTTGTAACTTTTTAGTTGAGGACAATTTTGAATATGCATTTAAATCATAACATATTCTCTTTTTGTAAGATGAAGCCTGAAGAAGATCCCCATATTCCTTTAGAATTAAGACCCTCTAAGACGCTGAGTCCTGACTGTTTCTTCTTTCTGTTTTCCCTGATGTGGGTACCCAGATCATCAGCTTCTGACCACGGAAATCTAATGGCAATAGTGCCTCGCGTCTCTCCCGTCATGACTTCCTCCCCATAGACAATTTACTTTTCTTTCCCATGTATATTCCCCTTCCTACCCTAAGCACAGCCATGGCTTCTGCCCACTCTAGCCACACTTGTGTCCTTTAATTTTCTAGTGGAACATGTAGAAGCAAACATCTTACATTTGGCTAATATAACTGTTTGATTGCCAGTTAAAAATTACTAATTGGTGCATTCGAGGAATTTCATTTTCTCTAACACACTTTATGAGATTACTCATGCTTGAGAAGGTGAAACTGAAAGACATAGCATGAAGCATTCTCTGGAAAAAAGGACTAAAATTAAGATTTTCTTCATAATGCAAGGGTATACTAAACAGAAGAACTAATAAAAGCCAAGAACTTGTTGCTTGAAAATGTTAAATTGGTAATGTGACCAGATTGTGATGTTAAAATATGCTAACATTAAATGAGTGAGTAACTTTAGTTTCGGGTAAGTGTAAATGCACAGTCGTTTAGCAGTTTTCAATAAAAACACTATGTCTAACATGAAGTAAAATAGATTATGTTCTAGTGGGTATTCCTTCTGGCTTTAATTCTTGGGCATTCGTTTATTGTCAGATAGGTTCATTTGTTCTCATGGCTGAGACAGCATCAAATTTCACTGACCAAGAAAATAGGTTAGAAATTGGTTTGAGACTTTAAAACTCTCAGGATATATTGCTTGTGTGTGTTAAATTACTACATAAATACACATGCAAGAATAATAACAATTATAAAGGTACTCACAAACTTGAGAGGAAATAGGAAGACATAAGAGAGGTCATAGGCAGAGAAGAAGGGGTAGCAATGATGTAAATATAAATATATATATATATATATATATATATATATATATATATATATACATACATGAATTATTTTTCATTTTCTTTTTTATTTTTATTTTTTGATATCTTATTTACACTTCAAATGTTTCCCCCTTTCCAGGTCTCCCCTTTGGAACCCCAAATCCCATCCCCCCTGCCATGCCTCTGTGAGGGTTTTCCCCTACCCACCGACCCACCCAATCTCCTCTTCCCTCCTTGGTATTCCCCTATAATGGGGCATCTAACACCCTCAGGCCCAAGGGCCTCTCCTCCACCTGATGGCTAACAAGGCTCTCCTCTGCCACATATGTGGCCAGCACCATGGGTCCCTCCATGTGTATTCTTTGGTTGGTGATCCAGTCTCCGGGAGCATCGGGGGTCAGGGCAGTTGACACTGCTGCTCCCTCCATGGGGCTGCAAACTCTCTCAGCTCCTTCAGTCCCTTCTCCAACTCCTCCATCTGGGATATCACACTCAGCCCAACAGTTGCAATGAAATGAATCTTGGGTATTCCAAACTTTTGGGCTAATAACCACTTAAAAGTGAGTACATACCATGTTCATTCTTTTGTGACTGAGTTAACTTGCTCAGGATGATATTTTCAAGTTCCATCCTTTTGCCTGCGAATTTCATGAAGTCATTGTTTTTAATAGCTGAATAGTATTCCATTGCGCAAATGAACCACATTTTCTGTATTCATTCCTCTGTTGAGGGACATCTGGGTTGTTTCCAGCTTCTGGCTATTATAAATATGGCTGCTATGAACATAATGGAACATGTGTCTTTATTACATGTTGGAGCATCTTCTGGGTATATGCACAGGAGTGATAGCTGGGTCCTCAGGTAGTATTATGTTCATTTTTCTGAGGGTCCGCCAAACTGGTTTCCAGAGTGGTTGTACCAGCTTGCAATCCCACCAGCAATGGAGGAGTATTCCTCTTTCTCCACATCCTCGCCAATATCTGCTGTCACCTGTTTTTGGTCTTAGCCATTCTGACTGATGTGAAGTGGAATCTCAGGGCTCTTTTGATTTGCATTTCCCTGATGACTAAGGATGTTGAACATTTCTTTAGGTGCTTATCAGCCCTACAAGTTTTCTCAGTTGAGAATTCTCTGTTTAGCTCTGTTCCCCATTTTTTGATAGGGTTATTTGGATCTCTGGAGTCTAACTTCTTGAGTTCTTTGTATATGTTGAATATTAGCCCTCTATCAGACGTAGGATTGGTAAAGATCTTTTCCCAATCTATTGGTTGTCATTTTGTCCTATTTGCAGTGTCCTTTGCCTTACAGAAGCTCTGTAATTTCAGGAGGCCCCATTTGTAGATTCTTGATCTTACAGCATAAGTCATTGGTGTTCTGTTCAGGAACTTTTCCCATGTGCCCATGTGTTCGAGACTTTCCCCAACTTTCTCTTCTATTAGATTCAGTGTATCTGGTTTTATGTGAAGGTCCTTGATCTACATGGACTTGATCTTTGTACAGGGAGATAGGAATGGATCAATTCTCATTCTTCTACATGTAGAACTCCAGTTGAACCAGCACCATTGTTTTGTCCACTGGATGGTTTTAGCTCCTTTGTCAAAGAGCAAGTTATCATAAGTGTGTGGATTCATTTCTGGGTCTTCAATTCTATTCCATTGATCTACCTGCCTGTCATTGTGCCAATACCATGCAGTTTTTATCACTACTGCTCTGTAGTACAGCTTGAGATCAGTGATGCTGATTCCCCCAGCAGTTCTTTTATTGTTGAGAATAGTTTTTGCTATCCTGGGTTTTTTGTTATTCCATATGAATTTGAGAATTGCTCTTTCTAAGTCTATGAAGAATTGATTTGGAATTCTTGTGGGGATTGCATTGAATCTGTAGATTGCTTTAGGCAGGATGGCCATTTTAACTATTTTAATCCTGCCAATCCATGAATATGGGAGATCTTTCCATCTTCTGAGATCTTCTTCTATTTCTTTCTTTAGAGACTTGAAGTTCTTATCATACAGATCTTTCACTTGTTTTGTTAGAGTCACACCAAGATACTTCATATTGTTTATGACAATTGTGAAGGGTGTCATTTCCCTAATCTTTCTCAGTCTGTTTATCCTTCGAGTATAGGAAAGCTACTGATTTATTTGAGTTAATTTTGTATCTGGCCACTTTGCTGAAGTTGTTTATCAGCTGTAGCAGCTCTCTCTTAGAGTTTTGGGTCACTTAAGTACACCATCATATCATCTGCAAATAGTGATATTTTGATTTCTTCTTTTCCAATTTGTATCCCTTTGACCTCCTTTTGCTGTCTAATTGCTCTAGCTAGAACTTCAATTACTATATTGAATAGAAAGGGAGAGAGAGGGCAGCCTTGTTTAGTCCCTGATTTTAGTGGAATTGCTTCAAGTTTCCCTCCATTTAGTTTGATGTTGACCACTGGTTTGCTGTATATTGCTTTTACTATGTTTAGGTATGGTCCTTGAATTCTTGATCTTACCAAGACTTTTATCATGAAGGGATGTTGAATTTTATCAAATGCTTTTTCAGCATCTAATAAAAGGATCATGTGGTTTTTTTCTATGAGTTTGTTTATGTAGTGAATTACATTGATGGATTTCCGGGTATTGAACCATCCCTGCATCCCTGGGATGAAAGCTACTTGATCATGGTGAATGATCGGTTTGATGTGTTCTTGGATCCAGTTTGAAAGAATTTTATTGAGTATTTTTGCATCGATAGTCATAAGGGAAATTGATCTGAAGTTTTCTTTTATTGTTGGGTCTTTGTGAGATTTTGGTATCAGTGTAACTGTGGCCTTATAGAACGAATTAGGTATTGTTCTTTCTGTTTCTATTTTGTGGATTAGAATGAAGAGTATTGTTATTAGGTCTTCTTTGAAGATCTGATAGAATTCTGCACTGAACCTATCTGGTCCTAGGCTTTTTTTTTGGTAAGGAGACTGTTAATGACTGCTGCTATTTCTTTAGGGGTTATGGGACTGTTTAAATAGTTTATCTGATCCTGACTTAACTTTGGTATTTGGTATCTGTCTAGAAAATTGTCCATTTCATCCAGATTTTGCTGTTTTGTTGAGTATAGGCTTTTGTAGTAGGATCTGATGATTTTTTGAATTTCCTTAGAATCTGTTGTTATAACTCCCTTTTTATTTCTAATTTTGTTAATTTGGATACTATCTCTGTGCCCTGTGGTTATTCTGGCTAAGAGTTTATCGATTTTGTTGATTTTCTCAAAGAATCAGCTCCTGGTTTTGTTGATTCTTTGTGTAGTTCATTTAGTTTCTACTTGGTTGATTTCAGCCCTTAATTTGATTATTTCCTGCCTTCCACTCTTCTTGGGTATATTAGCTTCTTTTTGCTCTAGAGCTTTCAGGTGTGCTGTTAAGCTGCTAGTATATGCTCTCCCCAGTTTCTTTTTGGAGGCTTTCGGAGCTATGGCATTTTCTCTTAACACTGCTTTCCTTGTGTCCCATGGGTTTGTGTATCTTGTACTTTCATTTTCATTAAATTCTAGGAAGTCTTTAATTTCTTTCTTTATTTCTTCCTCAACCAAGTTATCATTGAGGAGAGCATTGTTCAGCTTCCATGTGTAAGTAGGCTTTCTGTTGTTGTTGTTGCCATTGAAAACCAGTCTTAATCCTTAGTAATCTGATAGGAGGCATGGGATTATTTCAATCTTCTTATATCTGTTGAGGTTTGTTTTGTTACTGATTATATGATCAGTTTTGGAGAAGGTACCATGAGGTGCTGAGAAGAAGATATATTCTTTTGATTTAGGATGAAATGTTCAAAAGATATCTATTATATCCATTTGGTTCATAACATCTTAGTTTCACTGTGTCTCTGTTTATTTTGTGTTTTCAAGATCTGTCTCTTGATGATAGTGGGCTGTTGAAGTTTCCCACTATTATTGTGTGAGGTGCAATGTGTGCTTTGAGCTTTATTTAATTTTTTTTTTTTTTTTTTTTTTTTTTTACGAATGTGGGTGCCCTTGCTTTCAGGGCATAGCTGTTCAGAATTGAGAGTTCTTCTTGGTATATTTTTTTCTTTGATTAGTATGAAGTGTCCTTCTATATGTTTTTTGATGACTTTTGGGTAAAAGTCAATTTTATTCAATATTAAAATGTCTACTTTAGCCTGTTTCTTGGGACCAATTGCCTGGAAAATTGTTTTCCAGCCCTTTACTCTGTGGTAGTCTCTGTCTTTAACTGTGAGGTGCATTTCCTGGATGCAGGAAAATGCTGGGTCCTCTTTATGGATGTAGTCTGTCAGTCTATGTCTTTTTGTTGGGGAATTGAGTCCATTGATGTTAAGAGATATTAAAGAATAGTGATTGTTTCTTCATGTTATTTTCGATGTTATTTTTATGTTTGTGTGGCTATCTTTTTTTGAGTTTGCTGAAAGATTACTTTCCTGTGTTTTCTAGGGTGTAGTTTCCCTCCTTGAGTTGGCATTTTCCATCTCTTATTCTTTGTATGGCTGGGTTTGTGGAGACATGTTGTGTAAATTTGGTTTTGTCATAGAATATTTTGGTTTCACAATCTATGGTAATTGAGAGTTTTGCTGGGTATAGCAGCCTGGGTTGGCAGTTGTGTTTTCTTAGGGTCTGTATGAGATCTGCCCAGGATCTTCTAGCTTTCATAGTCTCTGGTGAGAAGTCTGGTGTAATTCTGATAGATCTGGCTTTATATGTTACTTGACCTTTTTCCCTTAGTGCTTTTAATATTATTTCCTTATTTTGTGTATTTGGTGTTTTCATTATAATGTGACGGGATGAATTTGTTTTCTGGTCCAATCTATTTGGAGTTCTGTAGGCTTCTTGTATATGTATGTTCATCTCTTTCTTTAGTTTAGGGAAGTTTTCTTCTATAGTTTTGTTGAAGATATTTACTGGTTCTTTAAGTTGGGAATCTTCACTTTCTTCTACACCTATTATCCTCAGGTTCTGTCTTCTCATTGTATCCTGGATATCCTCGAGGTTTTGGGTTAGGAGCTTTTTGCATTTTGCGTTTTCTTTGACTGTTGTGTTTTCTGTGGTATCTTCCACACTTGAGATTCTCTCTTCTATCTCTTGTATTCTTATGGTGATGCTTGCATCAATGACTGCTGATCTCTTTCCTAGGTTTTCTAACTCCAGGGTTGTCTCCTTTTGTGATTTCTTTATTGTTACTATTTCTATTTTTAGTTCCTGGATCGTTTTGTTCATTTCTTTTGTCTATTTGATGTGTTTTCCTGTAATTCTTTAAGGGATATTTGTGTTTCCTCTTTAAGGGCTTCTTGTTGTTTACCTGTGGTCTCTAGTATTTCTTTAAGGCAGTTATTTATCATCATCATGCATTGTGATTTTAAATCTGTGTCTTGCTTTTCTAGTATTGGAGTATCCAGGGCTTGCTGTGGTGGGAGAGCTGGGTTCTGATGATGCCAAGTAGACTTGGTCTCTGTTCCTTATGTTCTTACCCTTGCCTTTTGCCATCTGGTTATCTCTGGTGTTAGCTAGTCTCTGACTGTGGCTTGTCTCTCCTGCAAGTCTCGGTGTCAATACTCGTTGAAGGCCAGCTCTCTCTGAGAGGAATTTGGGTGTGGAGTGCTCTGGTACAAGGTCAGCTCTATGGTGCAGACAGAGACCAGAAGGATCTTGTCCCCAGCTGTCCCTTGTTTCCTGTGTCCTGATGACTCTGCAAGGGTCCCTCTTGATCCAGTGAATTTGAACAGTTTTGGTGTTTTTGCCTGTGCTTGAGGGTATGTCAGCACTCCTGGGATACCAGCTCTCTCCTGACACTATTTGAGTATGGAGCCCTGTGTCACAGGATCTGCTCCCAGCCACCGAAACAAACCAGAGGACCACTCCTCAGTCCCTGTCTCCTGGGGATTCCAGGTGGATCCCTCTGAGTAGAAAGGCTTGCCCACACTCCTGGAAGTCTAGCTTTCTCCTGGCACTATTTGGCTATTGAGACCTGGTGGCCCAGGCAGAGATCTCCTGCCACAGATGGAAACCAGAAAGCTCCTTGCCCTGGCTGTTCCTCAGTCCCTGTGTCCCAAGGATTCTGGGCAAGTCCTGCTGAGCAGTGTTGCTCATCTTACCCCCACTTACAGGCTTTTCCACACTCCTGGGAGGCTAGCTTTCTCCCAGTGCTATTTGGTTATGGAGCTCTGGTGGCCCAGGCAGAGGTCTCCTGCCATAGATGGAAACCAGAAGGCTCCTTCCCCAAGCTGTTCCTCAGTCCCTGTGTCCCAAGGATTCCAGGCAAGTCCTGCTGAGCAGTGTTGCTCGTCTTACCCCCACTCATGGGCTTTTCCACACTCCGGGGAGGCTAGCTTTCTCCTGGCCCTATTTGGCTATGGAGCCCTGGTGGCCCAGGCAGAGGTCTCCAGACACTGATGGAAACCGGAAGGCTCTGTCTCCGGCCATGAAATAATTTTTTTAAAAAGCCTTTATACACAGACTGATTATAATCACAGCTTTGGGAGATAGAGACAGCACGATTCCCAGATCTTACCATCTAAAAAATCCTTTAGCATAATTACTGATTTCCAAATTTTTTGAGAGATTCATTCTCAATAACATGAGTTGGAGAGCAATAGACAAAGACACCTGAAGTCAATCTCTGATGTCACATACATACAAACACATGAGGACCCACATGCTTATGTACACACACACACACACACACACACACACACACACACTCAATCATCATCATCATTATCAATAAAATATCCTAGTTAACTCTAGTTGTCAGCTTGACACATTTTAGTTATTTGAAAGAGTTTCACTTGAGATTGTCCAGATTAGCTTGTGTTCATGTTTTTAGAATTGTCTTTATTAATGATTGATGTGGGTAACAACATACTCAGCTGGTAGCCATGGGCTATAAAATAAAACTAGCCAAGCATGTACCAGAGAGTACACTGATGAACAGTGTTCTTCCATTTTCTCTGCTTCAATTCCTGATTTTGAACCCTGTAGGAGGACCAGCAGCCTCAATTAACCTGGACCCCTGAGATCTCTCAGACACTGGACCACCAACACATAAAGCAGAGGACTGCCCAGTCTGGGTTCAGTCAGAAAAGATACATCTAACCCTCAAGAGACTGGAGGCCTCAGGGAATGCGGAGGTCTGGTGGGGTGAGAAGGGGAGGATGGGGACATCCTCGTGGAGACAGCGGGGGGGGGGGGCATGGAGGAGGTATGAGGTGTGGAACAGTCAGAAGGTGGACCAGGAGGGGGATAAAATCTGGAGTGTAAAAAAAAGATTAAATAAAAATTAAAAACAAAACAAAACAAAAAAAAAAACTCTTGATTGCGATTCTGCCCTAGATTCCCTCAGTGATGAACTATAACCTGTAAGATGAAATAAACCCTTTCTTCCACAAATTGTTTCTGATCATGGTACTCATCACAGTAGTATAAATTAAATTAAGACTAATAATAATAATAATAACAATCATAACTATAATGTTGGGCATGTTATATTGTTGTTCCTTTTAGTAATGCTATTTTCAGAATAAAATATTAAACAATATTTTCTATTCTTCTAAATAATAATACTTTTCCAATGTAGAAAATACCTCCTAGTTTAGGAATCAAGTCTAGGTGAATTGTACCTTTTAGTAAATTTAAAACTAGTAGTTTTATGTCTTTATATTATATACTAATTTATTCGGTACGCCAACTGTTACCAAGTTTAGGCTCTGTTAACATATTTCATGAACAATCAAGAATTAAGAGTAACAATGTACATGTGTATTATGACACATGGTCTAAGTCACCAGTTAAACACTGAAATTTACATGTCGTATTGATTGTTGAACTTTGTCAGTGATATAAGTTCCAGCAATGTCACAAGTCAGCTCACCCATGGTTTAAAGCTTATCTTATGTCATATGAAATCTGCCTGGCATATTTAGAGGGTTAATTGCAACAAAACCAAAATGGTCGATCTACACATTCTCCCATCATTGCTGATATCGGGACACAAAATTGACAAATTGGTAAACATAAATAAACCCAGGTGTCTAAATTCAAATGACTATTTAATGATATTATTGCACTGTGGTCCTTGTTTGTCTGTTTTAATCTTTTTTCTGTGCTGGGGATTGAATCTAGGGCCTGGTGCATGCTCAGAAACTGTTGTGCCTTCTATGCTACATCTTGAATCTGATTGAATGTATTTCTTTTTCAGTAGTTGGCCATTTTTGCTCTATTCTGTTGTAATAAAAATGTCCTTTGTCAAATCTTATTACTAAGAGAAGGACATTGACCAGAAGGCCAATTTTTACTAGTCTATTTTATTTTCCTTCTTAAATCTTTAGGTTAGTAAAACTTTTAAGAAGAATCTTTGCGTGAAAATTGCAAGTAGCAGCAAAGCAAAAGTGTTCTACAGCCCCATGAAGAGAGAATATAAAACAAGTCCGAAGGGACCTATCAGAAATCTGAGGCATAAAGCAAGCATGCATTTCTTGCTCAGGTTTTATTGATTTTCTGAAGCTAGGTGCTCCTTAATACTATAGAGGAGTCCTTCACGGATTACAAGTTGTTATGGGTGAATGACAGAGCCATGAACAGAGTTCATTGCAGCAACTTATATGTGACAAGTCACAATAGCTTGAAAGCTGACCCAATACAAAAAAAAAAAAAGAAAGAAAGAAAAGAAAAAAGAAAGAAAGAGAGAAAGAAAAGAAAAGAAAAGAAAAGAAAAGAAAAGAAAAGAAAAGAGAAGAAAAGACTTAAGACTTTTCTAGAAAGTGTTACAGGGTACTTGAATCAATATACTATACATTAAATGAAAGATACTGAAACAACGCAAAATACTGATGTGTTGGCTGATATCAAATGGGATTTTACCATTGTGGTGTTGTTAGGCTGTTGTTCCTTCTTTTGAAAAACCTTAGTTTTTGTTTGTTGGCTTGTTTGTTTGTTTGTTTTTTGTGAAGAGCAGAATTCCCTTTTCTGTTCTAATACTGTATATTTTAATGACTAAAGTTTTTTAAGTGCTAAGCATTTAAAGGTAAGATGTTATGACATCCATGAAGGAGTGAAAGGTTTGAGTGACAACTCTCATCCAGTTAGAGTTGGAAATGTGTCTTACTGTCTTTTGTTAGCAAATATAAAAGAAAATTGCAAATTTTTTCAAATATAGCCCATAATAACTTTATTTGTAATATTTTAAAATGCAAGGCCTTTTCCTACATTGTAAATAAATGTAATATTCTCTCAACACATAGACAAGAAATATGCACAAATATCATAGTGAAACACATATCTGTACATGGTCATCAGCCTAAACTTATTACTACACACAGCCCATTAATGAATTCTACAATTTAGTATGCAGGTCATCTATATTGTAGAAATATTTTAGAAGGAAAGTCCTCTAAGTACAGGTTTTATTAATTCATTGGTAAACAAAAGTGAGAATTTATAATCTAGTGATGGTGGAAATCCAGAGATAAAATTTAAAATATTAATCTTTAATAGGTGAACAATTAAAAATTATGCTTCACTAAAAATGGTCCTTGTTGTATAGGAATAAAGTACTGGAAGACCTAGTTTGGTAAGAGTGCAGAGAGTCCCCACTCAGAAGCTGATACTCGACCTGAGACTGTTCGTAAGAGCACGCTTCCAAGAGTCAAAGAACCTACATGAAATGACCCAGAAGTCTGGGGCTGAGTCATGGCACTAAGGTCATAAGCCTGTGGCTGTGTGCTAAAGGAGCAGAAGGAAGCCTGGGCAGATATGTGTTGAAACTGCTTAGTCATCGAAGACTCTTTTGCAAGGTTATTTCTTCGTATGGAGGAGGAAACATTCAGAAAAAATTTGATATCCACGTTAAAAGAGGGTCTGAATAAATCAGCATTTATTTCAGTTTGAGACATTAAACCTCCTATCTAGTTTGTGTGAAAACCTGTGTTCAATCCCCACAGCACCATCAAACACACATAAACACGCACACACACAGCACTACTCTAGCGTGTAATTCGAAATGTTATTTTTAAAAGACAAATGATATAAGAACAGCATTGTGGGGGCTATTTCGAAAACATGTCTGACCTATCTGAGAAACAGCTGGATGGCCGATGTCCAGGGTGCAGTGAGGTAAGTGAGAAGACAGTGCTCATGAACCTGAGAGATTTGCTTAAAAACCCCTGCCCAGGAAAACATTTGAAATGTAAATAAAATATCAAAATAATGGAGGAAAAAAAAAAAAAAAAAAACCCTGTCCAGACCCCCCAGAGCTCACAGGGATTAAACCACCAACCAAAGAGTACACATGGAGGGACCCATGGCTCCCGCTGCATATGTAGCAGAGGATGGCCTTGTTTGGCATAAATGGTCCGGTGAAGGCTCGATGTCGGGTGGTGAGTTGGGAGTGGGTGGATGTGTGGGAGAGCACCTTCATAGAAGCAGGGGGAAGGGAAGCCGGAAAAGGGGATAACATTTGAAATGTAAATAAATAAAATATCCAATAAAAAAATGTCCCTGAATGAGCTCTGAACTACAAAGATATACACAAGCAGGTGGGTCTGTGGGCTACCTTCATATTCAATTAACTGTTTTTTGCTCGTGTGCTTTCAGGTTCTTTCTACTAAGCAGAGAGATAGATTGAAGGCTTATCATTAAGAAAGTCTCGGAGGAGTCATGGGTGATAAGGAAAATCAGAGAGAAGACTGGAGACCGAAAATCCACTCACAGAGCCTTTCCTGTAGAAGGCGTGGCACAGCTGGATAAACAGCAGAACCGAGCTCCGCCTCTTCCCACACCCATTTCCGGTTAATTGCCTTCCTTTATGTCTTATTTGCAGAGGCACTGGTTGCTCATTTGCTTTCTTTGCTACTTTCTTTGTTTTATTTTTCTCATCCATTTTTTTTTTTTAACTGATGTACCTTTTCTTTCTTTTAGAGAAGGTATCATATAGCCCAGGATGGCCTCAAACTCACTATGCAGACAAAGATGACCTTGAATACCCCATCTCTCTGACTCCACCTCCCCTCCTGACAGCTATAATTTGTAAACCAGGCTTGTAACACCATTCCAAGTTCATAAGGTCCTGGATATTGAACCAGAGCTCGTGCATTCTAAGTGAATGCTCTGCCAAGCAAGCTATCTCCCCGCCCTCCATTACCTGTTCTCTAAAATATCTTCACGTGAATGATAGTGATTTACTCTTTTCTTCCGGGAACTCAAATGGATAAAGTTATACATATATTAAAATACTGAGATGGCAAAGAGACCACCAATCTGTATTCTCAGTTACAGAGAGGAGGCTGTTAGAAGCTAAAATCCTCTCAAAAAATTATATACATTGATGACAGTACTTCATCAAATGTCAAGGATGACAGAAAAAAAAAGGATGACAAATAATCAAAAGAGAGATGATTATTAATGGCTTGAAATTTGCAGTGTGAAGCATGGGATAATCTATTACCTTCCTGTGCTTCATTTCTTGCTGCAAGAAGACATCTGGAGGAGGCCAAACTTAGCTTACTGTTGAAAATTTCTAGGAAAAAAAAACAAACAGAAAAATGATACACCTGGAAACGTGTCTAAATTCTAGGCAAAGCATTGAAAGAAAAAAAAAAAAAGAAAATTACTTAAAGAATAGGAAGTTCAAAAGCCAAGAAAAAAATAAATGTATGCAAAGGATGATCTGATGGCTGGGCAGAAGGCCCTTCTATTTTAAATGCAGCAGTGTGTTTTCTGATTGATTTAAATAAAGGAAGCACTGGAGAACTCTCTAAATATTCTACTCTGTTTAAATAACAGTTCCTATTTAGTTGTAAACTAAAAATAAGCCTATGTTTTAGAAAATCTTGGAAAAACTAAAATTATCAGTATTTTATATCAAATTTCTCAAAGTATATGACAGAGGTTTCC
>CM052715.1:8607937-8656665 GCA_028551405.1 Uromys caudimaculatus
GAGAAAGGAGAGGACTTTGGGCCTGAGGGTGCTAGGGGCACCAGTAAAAGGGAATGTCAAGGTGGGAATATGGGAATGGGTGGGCGGGTAGGTGGGAGGAGGAATTCCCTCACAGAGGCGGGGAGGGGGAGGGGACACGGGGTTTCTAAAGAAAAGGGGGATCATCGGAAATGTAAATAAAATATCAAAAAAAAAAAAAAAAAGAAAGCTAATTTTCCTCTTCTTCCATTGTAATGAAGAGCAACCATCAAGACATTCCACTAGCTTGCCTTCCATCTCCTAAAAATAGACTCATACAATTGAACTTAAACAATATTTGTAAACAGACTTCTTAATACATTTTGAAAATTTTATGTTTTTTATACTTTATGTTTTATAAAATGTTGTACACTTTTGTACCATAGATAGATAGATAGATAGATAGATAGATAGATAGATAGATAGACAGATAGATTGACAGATAAATAGTAGATAGGTAGGTGACAGATAAGATGTGTAGATAGATGGTAGATTAGATAGGTAGATAGACAATATAAATATATCATAGGTATATGTACATATATGAAAATGTTATATGATAGCAATTTTAATATTTGTTTTCCACATTTCAATGCAAATATCAGTTTTTAGTATATCTGTTCTCATTTTCTTTTTCTGTTCAGCATATTCATTGCACACATTTCACTGGTCATTAAAATTATGTTCTCTATTTGACTTTTTGCAGTATATATTATTATGTTATGAATCTGCTCTATTTTACCTAAACTCAATTTAAATGGTCTTCCTGATTTATTGACTGATTTAAACTTGTATTATGTTCAAAAATATACCAAGATTAGTTCAGACAATCATTAATGAATTAAAAATATTAAAGCCTTTATAGAAGAGCTGGCTTTTGGACGGTGTTAATAGCTCACTGATAGACTGGCTTTTTAACACGCACAAAAAAGACCTGGGTTTGACCATAATACCTTCATGTAACCAAACATGAAAAACATGAAGCCCTATTCTGGAAAGACAGGAAAGGCAGAAAACCAAAGTTCAGGGAAAGGGGTATTTTGGTACATGCTTGGCACATCTGAAGGATAGCTAGAAAGCTAATCTGCCTGAAGACCAGCCAGAGAAGCGGGAACAGTAGAAGACAACTGGATGAGAACAGCCATGGGAGACACTCATCACAGCTTCAGGCTTCAAAGCACTGAGCGATTTGATCCATATTTTCTCTGGCCTCAGCTACTATAATAAAGGAATTTAACATTTGAGTGTCTATAACTGCAGGGAAATTTCAAGACTTAGGCGAAGAGAAACAAAGATACATGCTTTACTAAACCTAGTTATATAAATACTGAAAAATGTACTTCTTAAAAAGAAAATCAAAGCAACTTGTACCCTGTGAGTATCTGATTACGTATGTATATGTATCTGTGATGTCATTACTATTATTTAAAGAGAGTATTTTTACTTACTGTGCACATTAAGTTAGATAAAAATATCTGCATTAGGTTATTTGACAAATGAAAGTGCTCTTGGATAACTAGAGAAGATGGTGTTGTAGAAGACTATGAGCTAGCTAATAACGTGAGGTCCTGAAGATTCAAGATTTGATGGTGTTCAGAAATGCAAGAGGTGAAGGATCCAACATAAGTAAGAGAAATTCCACTTAATGAAAAGAATAGGTATGTGCAGAGACAGAATTGTTGGTTTCTTGAATTCTAGTACTGGGATTTATCTCTGTTTCTTGATGGATTCTCTTTGTGAAGCCATAGGCTATGTGATTTATTGAGAATAAAGGAAATGTCAACAAAGAGAAATCAAGTATAGGACATGAAGTACTTCTTGTAGGAGATGAGAAGGCACATTGCCTAGTGAGACACAGTTCAATTGAAATCACAGTAAGAACCTGATCAAACAGGTGACCATGAATCTGGAGTGTCACCACTTGGCACAAGTGCAGGCTGCTCATTCCAGCAGCCTCAGAAGTCTGTATACAGACAAAGAGACTATAGAAACCAAGATTTACTCAATTCCAGATTCTCACGAAGCAGAAAGGATAAAAAGATGCTAGGTTGAGGTCATTTAGAATTCTTCAGAGAGAAAATCTAAAGTAAGGTAGTAGGATACAGCAGGAAGGCAGAAAAGAATTGTATTCTAAAACTTTAGAGAGCTTTAACAGAAGTCCATTTAGTGTTATTCATCATAACTTATATTATCATAGAATAACCCGTGCTATTAGAAACAAAGTAAATCAATTTTTAAATTTATAAATTAAAAAGAATCTACATAGCATGATGTTTTGAAGTAAGTATACATATTGGAATACCTAGATTAAGCTAATTAGTATATAAATTACCCATGTTTATAAAAACATTGAAATATAATTTTATTAATTCTAAAATTATTCAGCTTCTGAGTGGATTGTCCATATCTGAGAGCAATTTTCTATTCTTTGGTTCAAATCTTGTAAGCTTCCTCCATTGTCTTTTCTTTTCTATGCCCATCTACTGTAAGTCTGAGTTATTTGTCTGTGGTTTCCATACACAAGTGTGCTCATGTGGTTTTAGTCTTTCTTTATCACACATATTTCACTTAACAAAAGGTTGTCCAAGTCCACCAATCAGTCATTATACAGTTAGCAACAAATTCTGACAGTTGATCTTAATCAACAAGTCTCATAGGTTATAATAAAGAAATTTTCTGGGCTGGAGATATGGCTCAGCAGTTAAGAGCACTGACTGTTCTTTCAGAGGTCCTGAGTTCAATTACCAGCAACCACATAGTGGCTCACAATCATCTGTAATGGGATCCGATGCCCTCTTCTGATGTGTCTGAGACAGCTAATATGTACTCATATACATAAAATAAATAAATCTTAAAGAAAGAAAAGAAATGCAGCTTCTGTTTGAAAAAAAAAAGTATTTTTCTTTTCTGCACCGCCTGTCTCTCTCTGCTTTCCCCCTTGTAGTCCTTCAGTACTGCTGATCCCTCTGAGCAAGCATAAGAATAAATTTGAAGGAAATTCTTATTTTTAATTTATAGTATCAACTAATAAATACTAATAAATACTAAACTCCATTATGATGATTTCTTTTCCCCAGCAAGATGCAGTATGAAGAAACTACTGCACTTCCTTGGACCAGTGCACCAAGATGGCATTTATACATTCAGCCAGATCACAGACAGAGGGAAAATAGGTGAAGCTAACAGGAAGTTCCCTGTAATGTTCAAGTCCAATTGGTAGTATTAGGTTATGAATAAGAATCACATAGCACTGCCAGCAGTAACATCTTCAGAGCTCAACAGAGTTGTTGTTCTTTCACCAGAGTCTCTGTTGAAATGAGTGGGTGTGGTGCTTGATGTTTTGACTGCTATTGAACGATGGCTTATGTGGTCAACAGGCAGCCTTGGCTTCTCCCACTTTAACAAATGAAACACTTTCTTTGAAGCTTTCCTCTCCCCTGGGTGTTGTTTTAGGATTGAAAAAAAACCTTAAAAATCCTTGATTCTATCACCAATGGAGGATTAGGAAGATGTTCTCTCTCCCTCCTCCCTCCTTCCCTCCTTCCCTCCCTCCTTTCTTCCCTCTATCTATCCATCCCTCTCTCCCTCCTTCTCCATCCTACTTTCTCTATTGATATTTACTTGAGCTAAAGGAAATAGTGTCTTGTTTTCAGACTTTTTGCCCTGCTAGCATCAGATGAGTATGTCTATAAAAATACAGAAAATAGAGAAACCTATCTGCTAAGCTCTTTTGTATTGTACAAAGCCTAGCCTCTTATTCTGCTTTTATTGATGTGGTTGTTATTAGTGTGTGTGTGTGTGTGTGTGTGTGTGTGTGTGTGTGTGTGTACAGTTGTCCACATACTATAGCAAACATGTAGATGTCAGAGGACAAGATTCAGACATTGGTTCTCCCCTTTAGTCTTAACAGAGCAGTGTCTCATTGTTTCTGTTGGTATACAGTGTATTACTACCTACCTGGCCAATGAGCCTAGCTGACTTATGAGCTCTGAGCAATTCTTCTGTTTCCACTCTCTATCTCCTTATAGGAAAGCTGCCAAATGCATGACAGCTACTACATTTGGCGTTTTATGTTATTTCTAAAGATCAATCTTAAATCACCAGGTTTGCAAAAATTAATGCTTTTGCATATTGATCAGTAACGTGAGCCTCAGAATATTCAATTCATCTACTTGTGAATATATGAATGAGCCTTGAAGACTGTCTGTTTACCTTAAAGAATACCTCTTCTAAGATACTGTTTTTCTTTTCTTTCCTTCTAATTATTCATACATACTGTCATTGTTTTTAGACACGCATGGGGACTTGTTTTGTAAAAATTTTAATTAACAAAGGTTACAGAAAAATTCTAGGACCACACATTATATAAGAAATCACCAGTAAAAAAATGGACACAGAATATATTGTTAATTCTTAACAATATACTAAGTTAATATATTAGAAAGACATTAATATATCTTTTGAAAATTTTATCATACATTGGCAACAGTTTTGTTTTTTATTTTTGTTTGTTTGTTTGCTTGTTTTGTTGTTTGTTTTGATTTTTATGTCATCATGTCAAATAACCAGCTTTCAGGATATTCTTGGTTACCTTGGTATATTTCATTCAATGATGACAACAAAAAAAGTCATTAATAGTATATTTTACCCTTCCCTGGCTCTTTGAAAAGGGTTTAATGTCAGAACAATACATATATGCTTGTCTTTAATGTTGTCTAATACTTTGCATTTAATGTTCTTACAACACTGTGCTTGGTGCTCTTCATCTATCCTTCTGCCCCTTGTAACTGGCTTCAAATATCTGTTCTTAATCTGTTTATCATTTCTGTCAGGACACTAGTGAATGTTAGCAAGAACAGCAAGCATTCCCAACTATATGTTATTTTAAACTCATCATAACCACCTCATTCCCATTGCAGTATCCTTGCATATCAACTGCAACTCCATTTTTAAAGGCATAATATGTGTTAGATATACCAATGACAGAAACAAGAAGAATTGATACATTAACATTAAGTTTGTCTATTCAAACACAGTATAAAACTGTCCTTGAAAATAGAGACTCATTCATTGATAAGAGAATAAAATCAAGGCTTTCAAAACAGGGTTCAATAGAAGGCATTTAAGAGACTGCCTTGAACTTGGTTTTGGGAGGTTTATAGGGCAATAGAGGTTCACTATCCTTTGACAATGTCAGAGCTGTAGATTCAAGGCAGAGCCGCTGTCAAAATGACCTGGATGAGCACCAACATATGGATTCACAGATACAGAAAAAGCCAAGAACTTATTTATATCTGACTGAAAAAAAACCATCTACTCCAATACAACTATGATTCTTGAGGCCTGAGCTTAGGTGTTTTCATACACTCAAAAGAATATGGTTTCAGTCAAAGGGCAGAGGTGGGAGATGTATGACATTTGCCAAGTCATCTCCCTAGAAGAGAAGATTACTGCTACAGATTTGAATCTTTGAGCTTCTTAGCATACTCTTAACTCATGTGTGGCAATTGGAGGCTTCAGAGTTCAAGCAAAACTAAAGAACTGGAACTCAGAGGTTTTTATAAAGGCACTGATAACCCTTTCTTGACTGGCAAACTGGCCCAGGGTGCACCTAGATTCTAAAGACATTAAAGAATGTTAAAGGACCAGTTCAAAGTGTTGAATTTCTTTGTAATCTCTTGGTACTAAAACCCAAAGCACCACAGACTAATTAGTCTAAAATAACATCTATTTATTGAACTGCAGTTTTATAAACTAGAAGTATGAAAGCTGAGCTTTACTTGGCCTTTATTTCTTTCGCAAGATCTGAGAGAATATTTTTTCTTCTTCCTTCTAATATCTGGTGATTTCAAGCTACTGTTGTCATTGTGTGGCTTATAGAAACTTCCTATAAATTTCTGCTGTGGTACCATTAGCATACATGTTTGAGTTTAATTTTCTTTAAGAAAAAAAATCAGTCATACTAGGTTTAGAGCTGTATGGGCCTGTTTATTTAATTACATATGCAAAGTCACTATTTGTGAAGAAGATACCACATTTTAGAATTCTAGTTAGACATAACACAACACTTGCAAGAAGTGAGGCTTAAATAGTAAATTGAGCACTCACTAATCCATTTGATTACCATACTTGTTGGTAGGCAAGTGAGAGAAAATCAGTTCCACTAAGAAATCTGGCAATATTGTTTTTAATACAAAGTAGCTTCCTGTGAAGCCATATTCAGTTTCAAATCTGGACAAGCATTCTCCTTGTTTCTTGCTATAAAAACTCCAGTTAAATCCCATTATAATGTATATTTCCAAATAATAACAAATGTGATCATAACAAAAAATGTCTATATAAAATAACAACCATGGAGACATAGAAGTTATGAACTATATAAACTATAGCTAAAGCAATTTGTACAGGAATTTGTACTCACAAATCTGTGAGTGAACTAAAATCTCATTGAATTATGTGAAATTAATAATGAATTTAGTCATGTGAAATTTACTGCTTTAAAAGTTATGTAACCCTGAGGGTCAGCAGAAAGAATGGAAACAAGCAACCTTGGGAGGTAGGAGGAGGAGGGACCTCTAGAATGTACCAGAGACCTGGGAGGTGAGAGACTCTCAGGACTCAAAGGGTGGGACCTTAAATGAAATTCCCTACGGTGGGGAGAGGGAACTTGTAGAGTCCACCTCCGGTAGAAAGACAGGGCATCAAGTGGAGGGATGGGGTTGCCATCTTACAGTCAAAAACTCTGACCTAGAATTGTTCCTGTGTGAAAGAACTGCAAGGGCAAAAATGGAGAAGTGGCTGAGGGAAAGGAGTACAGTGACAGGCCCAACCTGGGATCCAGCTTAGGGGGAGGCTCCAAGGCCTGACACTATTATTGATGTTATGGTGTGTGCTTACAGACAGAAGCCTAGCATGGGTGCCTTGTGAGAGGCCCAGCAAGCAGCTCAAAGCTGAGTCAGATGCAGATACTTACACCCAACCAATGGACAGAAGGCAGGGACCCCTGTGGTTGAATTAGGGGAAAGCTGGAAGAAGCAGAGAAGGAGGGCAAACCCATAGGAAGACCAGCAGTCTCAATTAACTTGGATCCCTTCCCTTTCCTCTTTCTACCCTACAAAATTCTTTCAAATTGATGGTCATTTTTCCCTAATTGATATAGATTAGATATAGATAGATATAGATAGATATAGATAGATATAGATATAGATATAGATATAGATATAGATATAGATATAGATATAGATATAGATATAGATATAGATATAGATATAGATATAGATATAGATATAGATATAGATATAGATATAGATATAGATATAGATATAGACATAGATATAGATAGACATAGATATGTGTGTGTATTCCTAAATACATATGTATATATGTATGACCTGCTTTGCGTGTGAAAGAAAAGAGGATTTCTGTCGATTGAATTTGGGTACATATTTACAATGCTAAATAACTTAGAAGCTTAACTGTTACTTGATCTTATGGATATTCTCACATGGATTTATATCAAAGAAGACAAGAATCAGCAGGTAAGGTTCTCCATCATGTAGATATCACATATACACATATATGAGCAAATATATACCTGTACATGTTATATGGCATATTTTACATTATAAAAGAATGGTTTTTGTATATTGAGATTATTAAAGATAAATAACTTAAGTCTTCATGCAACTTAGATTGAATGCCACTAATACCCAGTTCAGGATCATGACCACATCCAAGGTCACTGCTGGTAACTACATAGCTTTAAGATTCCTGCAGATCATCTAGTGAATAGAGGGACGTGAGCTATTGAAACTTTTGTCACAGTAAGTCACCCAGTGTTTTCACAGTAATTAGCACAGAAAGGATACAAAGAGGACTTTGGGGATGAAAGGAAAACACAAAATGAGAATCAATGGGGACAGTCTGATGTGGTTGGCAGGTAGCCCTTTGGAATAAGAAATAAAAGAAAAATTTAAAAACAACTAATTGAGTTACAAGCACATTCTCAAGATGACTAAATGTATTCACTGAAATTAACCAATACTTATTGTACCATCTTGATTTTAATATTACACATTATATCTATCAAGAGCTAAGAGCTATCGCTAAATCTTTTCTTTACTAGGAACATTACTGAATTCAAGACAGAATTACTATTTGGACTGTTTACTAACATTTTCTGCCATGCAGGAAAGAATTTGAGACTAGTAGAGAAAATAAATGAATATTTAACAAAAAAGCAAGCATGAAAATGAATTTTAAAAGATTGATAGTATAGTACTTTCATTTACTACTGTGGAGAAATATTGAAACAAAAAACATAGATATTGCATAAATTAAATGAGTTAATTTTATCCTATAGCATTTCAGCAAACGCCATTTATTTGGAGGTGCCATATGAATAAAATTTTCATACTCATTCTACATTTAAAATTTTGTTATTATGCCTTGTCACTAAAATGTCTTACTTTATTAATTATGACTTAACTTACAGTGAGATAATGAACTTTCATCTAAACCATGCTCCCCAAAATGAGGAGACACTAGCTCTTAGATCACTCTTATGTAAAGAAATAATAATTACCTTTACATGAAGTTATTTCACTGTAATTTTAATCATTAGTTTAAATGAACTGTTAATAATTCATATATTAAGCTTTATATAAGTTTTCTACATATTTTTATCATAGCATTAAAAACAGAATACTTTTAAGAGAGAAGCTACATGGCAAAATCTTTTATCTGCAACTACTAATATCATGCTTACAGGTCTGAGATGACAAGCAGCAAGATGACAATGAACAAGTTTTAAGTACACGATGAAATTATAATACATATAAGACTTATTATTTTTTATATCAATGTACCTTATATTTGGTGTACATGAAAATAATAGTACATTTTGATAAAATCTATAAAGTTATTCCTTCATCTTTAAGATATATCTGCTTTTAGAAATCTTGAAATATGTTTTCAAATAAAATATTCAAGCAATAAAAAATAATTTTTTCTTATAACAATCAGTAATAATGATTACATTAAAATGTTAATATTATTATATTATTAATCAAAGCTGCTCTAAAAACACTGAAATTATTATAAAGGCAAAGATGCTTTGAAATATGCAATTAGTTATGTTACTAAACTTTGTAGTTTTCTTTTTAAAATATGAAAGTGTAATAACTTTATATAATGAACACAGATGCCAGCTGTATATATAATGAACATAAATACCAGCTGTATACATATTGTAAATATAGATGCCAACTGTATACACATTTCATATCACAATGATCATATTGAAATCATTTTCCACTTATCATGTGTATATTGAGTCTATATGGTTCTGGCACCAGGATAATAAAGCATCAATGTATTTGTAGGCATTTATTACATGTTTCTACACAGTGAAAATAGCTATATTTTTTATCAGTGAATTTTTATGTTTTAAAAATTATTTTGTAGATCTGTGGCTGGAGACCTCTGTCTGGGCCACCAGGGTTCCATAGCCAACTAGCTCCAGGACAAAGCTACTCTCCCAGGAGCATGGAATGGCTGTGAGTGGGATAAGGTAAGCATGACTGCTCACCGGGTCACACCAGGAACCCGCGGTACACAGGGACTGAGGAAAACTCGAGGACAGGAAACTTCTGAACCTTCCGGGTTCCATCTGTGGGTAGAGACCTCTGCCTGGGCCACCAGGGTTCCATAGACAACTAGTGCCAGAAGAAAGATACCCTCCCAGGAGCATGGAAAAGCCATGAGTGGGGTTAAGGTGAGCATCTCTGTTCACCTGGACCTGCCCAGAACCCTCGGGACACAGGGAATGAGGTAAAGTCAGGGACAGAAACTTTTCAGTTTCCATCTGTGCCTGGGGACCTCAGCCTGTGCTACAGGGCTCCAGGAGAGAGCTGGTATCCCAGGAGTGCTGAAACACCTTTGAACACAGGCAAAGCCACCACTTCTGGTCAAACACACTGGATCAAGAGGGACCCTTACAGAGCCATCAGGACACAGGAACCAAGGGACAGCTGGGGACAAGATCCTTCTGGTTTCTGTCTGCACCCCCAGAGCTGACCCTGTGCCACAGCTCTCCAAACCCAAATACTTCTCAGAGAGAGCTGGTCTTCAAGGAGTATTGACACAGAGGCCTGCAGGAGGGGCAAGCCACAAACAGACAGAGAAATACCAGCTAACATCAGAGTTAACAAGATAGCAAAAGGCAAGTGTAAGAACATAAGGAACAGAAACCAAGGCTACTTGGCATCATCAGAACCCAGCTCTCCCACCACAACAAGCCCTGGATACCCCAACACACCAGAAAAGCAAGACTCAGATTTAAAATCAATTCTCACGATGCTGGTAGAAGACTTTAAAAAATAAATAAATAAAACCCTTAAAGAAATACAAGAGAACAGAGATAAACAACTAGAAGCCCTGAAAGAGGAAACACAAAAATCCATTAAAGAATTACAGGAAAACACAATCAAACAGGCAGAATTACAGGAAAACATAATCAAACAGACAAAGGAAATGCACAAAACTATCCAGGAGCTAAAAATAGAAATAGAAACAATAAAGAAATCACAAAGGGAGACATCCCTGGAGTTAGAAAACCTAGGAAAGAGATCAAGAGTCATTGATGCAAGCATCACCAACAGAATACAAGAGAAAGAAGAGAGAATCTCAGGAGCAGAAGATACCATAGATAACATCAACAAAATAGTAAAAGAAAATGCAATATGCAAAAAGCTTCTAACCCAAAATATCCATGAAATCCAGGACACAATAAGAAGACAGAACTTAAGGATAATAATAGAAGAGAGTGAAGATTCCCATCTCAAAGGACCAGTAAATATCTTCAACAAAATTATAGAAGAAAACTTCCCTAACCTAAAGAAAGACATGAACATAAATATAAAGGAAGCTTACAGAACTCCAAACAGATTGGACAAGGAAAGAAATACATTACGTCAAATTATAGTGAAAACACCAAATATACAAAGGAAAGAGTATTAAAAGCAGTAAGGGAAAAAGGTCAAGTAACATATAAAGGCAGCCCTATCAGAATTTCACCTGACTTCTCACCAGAGATTATGAAAGTTAGAAGATCCTGGACAGATCTCATACAGACCCTAA
Organism: Uromys caudimaculatus; assembly: GCA_028551405.1. Lineage (NCBI taxonomy): Eukaryota > Metazoa > Chordata > Mammalia > Rodentia > Muridae > Uromys > Uromys caudimaculatus. The sequence continues at coordinate 8,619,095 of CM052715.1, forward strand.
GAGAACACAACTGCCAACCCAGACTGGTATACCCAGCAAAACTCTCAATTATAATAGATGGTGAAACAAAAATATTCTATGACAAAACCAAATTTACAGAACATGTCTCCACAAACCCAGTCATACAAAGGATAAGAAATGGAAAATGCCAACTCAAGGAGGAAAACTAACCCTAGAAAAAGCAAGAAAGTAATCTGTCAGCAAACTCAGAAGAAGATAGCCACACAAACGTAAAAATAACATTGAAAATAACAGGAACCAGCAATCACTATTCCTTAATATCTCTTAACATCAATGGACTCAATTCCCCAATAAAAAAACATAGACTGACAGACTGGATACATAAAGAGGACTCAGCATTTTGCTGCATTCAAGAAACATATCTCCATGATAAAGACAAACACTACCTCAGAGTAAAGGGCTGGAAAAAATTTTCCAGGCAAATGGTCCCAAGAAACAGGCTGGAATAGCCATTCTAATATTGGATAAAATCAACTTTCACCCAAAAGTCATCAAAAAAAAAAAAAAAAAAAAAAAGGAAGGACACTTCATACTCATCAAAGGAAAAATCTACCAAGAAGAACTCTCAATTTTAAACATCTATGCTCCAAATGCAAGGGCATCCACATTCATAAAAGAAACTTTACTAAAACTCAAAGAACGCATTGCGCCTCACACAATAATAGTAGTCGACTGCAACACTCCATTATCATCAATGGACAGATCTTGGAAACATAAACTAAACAGAGACACAGAGAAAATAACAGATGTTATGAAGCAAATGGATTTAATAGATATCTATAGAACATTTCATACTAAATCAAAAGAATATACCTTCTCAGCACCTCATGGTACCTTCTCCAAAATTGACCATATAATCGGTCACAAAACAAACCTCCACAGATACAAGAAGATTGAAATAATCCCATGCCTCCTATCAGATCACTACGGTTTAAGGCTGTTCTTCAGTGGCAACAATAACAACAGAAAGCCCACATACATATGGAAGCTGAACAATGCTCTACTCAATGATAACTTGGTCAAGGAAGAAATAAAGAAAGAAATTAAAGACTCCCTAGAATTTAATGAAATGAAAGTAAAACATAACCAAACTTATGGGACACAATGGAAGCAGTGTTAAAAGGAAAACTCATAGCTTTGAGTGCCTCCAAAAAAAAAAAAAAAAAAAAAAAACTGGAGAGAGCATACACTAGCACCTTAACAGCACCCCTGAATGCTCTAGAACAAAAAGAAGCTAATGCACCCAATAGGAGTAAAAGGCAGGAAATAATCAAACTCAGGGCTGAAATCAACCAAGTAGAAACAAAAAGAACTATACAAAGAATCAACAAAACCAAGAGTTGGTTCTTTGAGAAAATCAACATGATAGATAAACCCTTAGCTAGAATAAGCAGAGGGCACAGAAACAGTATCCAAATGAACAAAATTAAAAATGAAAAGGGAGACATAACAACAGATTTTGAGGAAATTCAAAAAGTCATCAGATCCTACTACAAAAGCCTATACTCAACAAAACTTCAAAGTCTGGATGAAATGGACAAGTTTCTAGACAGATACCACATACCAAAGTTAAGTAAGGATCAGATAAACCTTCTAAACAGTCCCATAATGCCTAAAGAAATAGAAGCAGTCATTAAAAGTCTCCCAACCAAAAACCCAGGACCAGATGGGTTCACTGCAGAATTCTATCAGACCTTCAAATGAGACCTAATTCCAATACTCTTCAACCTATTCCACAAAATAGAAACAGGAGGAAAACTACCCAATTCCCTCTATGAGGCCACAGTTACACTGATACCAAAACCCCACAAAACCCACCAAAGAAAGGAAACTTCAGACCAATTTCCCTTATGAATATCAATAAAAACTACTCAATAAAATTCTTGTAAACCGAATCCAAGAATACATCAAAATGATCATTCATCATGATCAAGTAGGCTTCATCCCAGGGATGCAGGGATGGTTCAATACCAGGAAATCCATCAATGTAATTCACTACATAAACAAACTCAAAGAAAAAAATCATATGGTCATTTCATTAGATGCTGAAAAAGCATTTGACAAAATTCAACATCCCTTCATGAAAAAAGTCCTGGAAAGATCAGGAATTCAAGGCCCATACTTAAACATAGTAAAAGCAATATAAAGCTAACCAGTAGCCAACATCAAACTAAATGCAGAGGAACTCAAAGCAATTCCACTAAAATCAGGGACTAGACAAGGCTGCTGTGTCTCTCCCTATCTATTCAATATAGTAATTGAAGTTCTAGCTAGAGCAATTAGACAACAAAAGGAGGTCAAAGGGATACAAATTGGAAAGGAAGAAATCAAAATATCACTCCTTGCAGATGATATGATTGTATACTTAAGTGACCCGAAAACCTCCACCAGAGAACTGCTCCATCTGATAAAGAACTTCAGAAAGTGGCCAGACATAAAATTAACTCAAACAAATCAGTAGCCTTCCTATACTCGAAGGATAAACAGGCTGAGAAAGAAATTAGGGAAATGACACCCTTCACAATTGTCACAAACAATATAAAGTATCTTGGTGTGACTCTAACTAAACAAGTGAAAGATCTGTATGACAAGAACTTCAAGTCTCTGAAGAAAGAAATCAAAGAAGACCTCAGAAGATGGAAAGCTCTCCCATGCTCATGGATCAGCAGGATTAATATAGTAAAAATGGCCATCCTGCCAAAAGCAATCTACAGATTCATGCAATCCCCATCAAAATTCCAACTCAATTCTTCATAAACTTAGAAAGAGCAATTCTCAAATTCATTTGGAACAACAAAAAACCCAGAATGGCAAAACCTATTCTCAACAACAAAAGAACTTCTGGGGAAATCAGCATCCCTGACCTCAACCTGTACGACAGAGCAGTAGTGATAAAAACTGTCTGGTATTGGTACAGTGACAGGCAAGTAGATCAATGGAATAGAATTGTAGACCCAGAAATGAACCCACACACTTATGATCACTTGATTTTCGACAAAGGAGCTAAAACCACACAGTGGAAAAAAGACAGCATTTTCCACAAATGGTGCTGGTTCAACTGGCGGTCTACATGTAGAAGAATGCAAATTGATCCATTCCTATCTCCCTGTATAAAGCTCAAGTCCAAGTGGATCAAGGACCTCCACATAAAACCAGACACCCTGAATCTAATAGAAGAGAAAGTAGGGAAAAGCCTCGGAGACATGGGTATTGGGGGAAAGTTCCTGAACAGAACACCAATGGCTTATGCTCTAATATCAATAATCGACAAATGGGACCTCAAGAAATTGCAAAGCTTCTGTAAGGCAAAGGACACTGTCAATAGGACAAAACGGCAACCAACAGATTGGCGAAAGATCTTTACCAATCCTAAGTCCAATAGAGGGCTAATATCCAACATATACAAAGAACTCAAGAAGTTAGACTTCAGAAAACCAAATAACCCTATCAAAAAATGGGGAACAGAGCTAAACAGAAAATTCTCAACTGAGGAAATTCGTAGGACTGAGAAGCACCTAAAGAAATGTTCAACATCCTTAGTCATCATGGAAATGCAAATCAAAACAAGTCTGAGATTCCACCTCACACCAGTCAGATTGGCTAAGATCACAAACTCAGGTGACAGCAGATGCTCAGGAGGATGTGGAGAACGAGGAACACTCCTCCATTGCTGGTGGGATTGCAAACTCGTACAACCACTCTGGAAATCAGTTTGGCGGACCCTCAGAAAAATGAACATAATACTACCTAAGGACCCAGCTATTTCACTCCTGGGCATATACCCAGAAGATGCTCCAACACGTAATAAAGACACATGTTCCACTATGTTCATTGCAGCCATATTTATAATAGCCAGAAGCTGGAAACAACCCAGATGTCCCTCATCAGAGGAATGGATACAGAAAATGTGGTATATTTACTCAATGGAGTACTAATCAGCTATTAAAAACAATGACTTAATGAAATTTGCAGGCAAATGGATGGAACTTGAAAATATCATCCTGAGCGAGGTAACTCAGTCACAAAAGAATGAACATGGTATGTACTCACTGATAAGTGGATATTAGCCCAAAAGTCCGGAATACCCAAGTTTCACTTTACAGTAACCGCTGGTCTGAGAGAGAGGGCCCAGACAGAGGATTTGGAGAAGGGACTGAAGGAGCTGAGGGAGTTTTAATCCCCATGGAAGGAGCAACAGTATCAACTGGCCTGACACCCCCGGTGCTCCTGGAGGCTGGACCACCAACTAAAGAATAGACATAGAAGGACCCATGACTTGGACCACATATGTAGCAGAGGAGGGCCTAGTTGGCCATCAGGGCGAGGGGAGATCCTTGGGCCTGTGGGTGTTAGAGGCCCCAGTAAAGGGGAATGTCAAGGGAGGAAGACTGGAGTGGGTGGGTGGGTGGGAAGGGGAATACCCTCACAGAGGCGGGGGAGTTGGGAGGAGATAGGGGGTTTCCAAAGAGGAGCCCTTGAAAGGGGCAAACATTGGAAATGTAAATAAAGTATGAAAATTTAAAAAAAAATTATTTTGTATTGTTTGAAATTATAATATAATTACATTACATTATAATTATATATACAATATAATTGTTATTCTCTTCCATTTTCTCCAACAAAACCCTTCCATATATAGTCCTTGCATTTTTCATATATATGTATTCATGAATATATATCCCATGAATCTCATAAATGCAAATTATTAAACCTGGGTAATGTTATTGCTATGTATATTTTTAGGACTGACCTTTTGGTATTGGATAACCAATGGATGCACTTTTTACAGAAGACTATTTCTCCTGCTCTCAGCACTCCTTGGTTGTCTGTAGGTTTTAACTGGATAATATCTGCTGCATACTTTTGAGACATGGACATTTTTTAAAGTGTGTGTTTGAGTATGTGTGTGATATGATTGTGGGGTGTGCGTGTATATATATGTGTGTGTGTGTGTGTGTGTGTGTGTGTGTGTGTGTGTGTGTGTGTGTGCGTGTGTGTGTGTGTGTGTGCATATGTGTGTGGAGTGCTGTGTATATGTGGTTTATGTATATGCATTGTGTGTGTGTGAATGTGTGTGTACATATGCTGTGTGTTGTGTGGTATTGTGTGTGTGTTTATGTGTGTGTGTGTGTGTGAATGTATGTTTGGTATATGTGTATCTCTGGGGGTAAGGGGTTGTGTATTTGAGTACAGGTATCCACACAGTTTACAGATGCAGGATCTCCCTGGAGATGGAGTTATAAATAAGTTTGTACCACCCAAAATTAATACTCAGCTCCTCTGCAGAAGAAAGAATTTAGCTTAACTCCTGAGGAACTGTCCCAGCACCTTATACTTTAAAGTGTAACCTATAGAAAGGATTTGACAGGCAGAAGTCTGTCTTTACTAAATTCTTAATATTTTATTTTGAGACAAAGACATTCATCTTTGCCTAGAGCAATATCAAACCATTGTATGTTTTAACCTTTATTTTCTTAAAATACAGGTATAGTTCAGTCAGTTACAGAATATACCTTCCCTTCGTATCATTTTAGAGATGTGACAGTTCTCAATCCACAGCGACTCTGTACTGTAAGGGATGTGTTGCCATAAATGCAAGCACATGCTTTCTTCATATCTCAAAGTAGGGTCTTGTTTCAAGCTCCACACAGTAATGAGCATGGCAGTGCCACAATAGACTTGAAGTTCCCAGGAATGGAGACAATATTTTAGTTTATAATATTTTTACACCCTTCTGGAATAGTTCAGAAGTCTCTCTAGAATCCTGAATATTTTTTAAAGGCTTGAGGTTAAAATAGGTTTTAAAAATAGGTCTAAAATTACACTTTTGCCATTTTTGCCTTTCTTAATTTAAACATTTCTATTGCTCACAGTCCTTGGAATAGAGGATCTTCCCAGTAGGTACAAACATTAATAGACTATCTTAAACTGCACAGACAGAAGCTGTATCATTTTCCACTCCTAGGTATCATTCCTCTCCTTAGTGCTAAGGATTGTTTAACTCTACACTATACCATAGCAAGATCTCTTATGAATCCTTTTTGAGGGCTGGGCTAAAAGATCTTTCAGTACTGTTAATAAATTATGAAGTCTAAATAAAAATTGGTTTGCAAGTATGATCTGATGATAATTATATAACTATGTATGCATGAATATGGATCATATCAGAATATTAAGGACCTCTGTAATATTATGGTCAAACATTAACAAAAACTGAATAAAATCGTGATTTCATTTTATTTATTGCTCAGCTAGTATATACCAGACACAGTCCTCAGTGTTTTAAAACAGTGCCCCATTCATCTCTATTGCTCCAGAAAGAGCTACTCATTGTTAACCTTATTAGGCAAGTTGAAAAAGTGACTTCACTGACCCATTTAAACTGAAGTGATACAACAAATGAACATGCATAATCTAAATCTATGGCACTTTATTGTGATAAATGCTAATTTTCACACTAAAGTTCTACTATAGCTTTGGATAATTTTCATAACAATTTCAATGAACTAAAATTTTATGTGAGATTTCTGCATCTGTCCTTCAATGGGTAAAAGTCATGCTGATATGTTTGTCAAGTTTCTAACTTATTTATTTGTTTGTTTATTTTTGTTATTGTTGAAAATAGATTTTTCTCTCATACAATATATGCCAACCTTGGTTTTCCTTCCTTCCACTCGTCCCAACTCTCCCCTCTCCTTTCCTCTCCCTCTAACCCACTCCCACTCTGTTTCATCTTCAGAGAAGAGTAGACCATATGTCAAGGCTGGACAAGGCAAACCAATAGGAAGAAAACAGTCCCAAGAGTAAGCAAAAAAGTCACAGGTATGCTCACTTCTACTCTTAGGAGTCCCACAACAACACCAAGCTAACAGCAATACACTACAGAGGGCCTGGTGTAGACCCATGCAGGCCCTCTGCTGTGCTTGTCCCTTCAGTCTCTGTGAGCCCATATGAGCTCTGCTTAACTAATTCAGTGAGCAAAGTTCTCTTGGTGTCCTCTGTGACTCTTACAATCTTTCCTCCCACTCTTCCATTGGGTTTCTTGTTCTCCAAGAGAAGGGATCCAATGGAAACCTTGAATTTAAACAGTTCTCTCTGCATAATGTCTGGTTGTGGGTCTCTGCATCTGTTGCCTTCTGCTGCCAGAGGAAGCTTCTGATGAGAAGTGAAAAAGACACTGAACTATGAGTATAGCAGAATATCATTAGGAGTCATTTCACTGATTTTTTTTTTTCCAGTTCTGTTTGATTCTACCCTAGGACGCTGATCTATTCAGTCTCTGGACCCAAGCTTATCTAAGCAATGAAGAACATGGGCTTCCTATCACCAAAGTTTTTTAAAGCAAAGTAGGGCATAGGCTTCCTGTCAACTCAAAAGCCTCAAATTAAACCAAACATTGATTGTCCATTCCCATGAGTTCTGTACCACCATTTCCCCAAGGAATCTTGCAGGAAGAACAGATCTTAGATGGAGGATTTTGTAGTTCTTCTGGTATTCAGATTTCTCTTTCCATAGTATACAGAGTATCTTCCCACATAAGAGACTAGAATATAGAGATAAAAGATCTATACAGGTACCAGTTTGACCTTTCTACGTTCAATGAGCTGTGTAGATGCTGTCATAGGCAATGGTGCCATTGTCACTTTTCAGAAAGCATCTGTCCTAGCATCAGTCTATATCCTTTAGGGATCTACATGGGACCCTTTTAGCCAATAACTCCAGCAAATATAACCTGGTCACACCACTGGAAGCTTTGCTTTGCTACAGAAGATGGCCAGTTCAGACTCCATGATCCTCACTAGGATCACCCTCATACATTCCTGGAAGTTTCTACTGTACTAGGTTCCCACACTGCCCCCCAACACCCACCAATTCCAGCTGTCTCTCCTTAGATACTTTCTCTCCACCCTTCTGCCTGATCCATTCTGCTCCCATTCCCATCATCCCCAATTCCACCAACAAAAATCTATTCTACTTACCCTACCCAGGGATATTCCTATGTCCCTTCTACTTCCTTCCTCTTTACCTAAACTTTCTGGGTCTAGATTATAGCTTGGTTATCATTTATACTGAATGACTAATATTCACTTATATTACACATCATATTTATCCTTCTGTGTTTAGGATAGCTCACTTAGGATGATTTTTTCCAGTTCCATCAATTTGCCTGAAGTTTTCACGATGTCATTTTGTTTAAACAGCTAAGTAGTAATCTTTTGAAAATGTGCCACATTTTCTTTGTCCATTCATCTACTGAGGGACATCTAGATTTTCTCCAATTTCTGGCTATTATAAGGCTGCAAAGAACACGTTAGAACAAGTGTCCTTTTGATAGAATAGAGTGTTTTGGGGGGTGTATATGCCTAAGAGTAGTACAGTTGGAGCTGGAGGTAGATCGAGTCCCACATTTCTGAGTAAACTCCATATTGATTTCCAAAGTGACTGTACAAGTTTGCACTCCCACCAGCAATAGAAGAGTGTTCCATTTGTTCCATATCCTCACTAGCATGAGCTGTCACTTGTATTATTGTTCTTAACTCTCTTGACAAGTATAAGATGGAATCTCAAGGTAGTTTTATTTGCATTTCCCTAATTACTAAGGATGTTGAATATTTCAAGTGATTTTTACCCGTTTAAGATTCCTATATTGAGAATTCTGTGCTTAAATCTGTACCCCAGTTTTAATTAGATTATTTGGTGTTTTTTATATTTAATTTCTTGAGTTTTTATATATTGGGGATATTAAAACCTCTGGATGAGCAGTTGGTGAACATATTTTTGCTTTCTGTAGCCTGTCTCTTTGTCTGGATTATGGAGTTCTTTGCCTTAAAGAAGCTTTTCATTTCATGAGGTCCCGTTTATTAATTGTTGAACTTAGTGCCTATATTATTACTGTTCTGTTCAGGAAGTTGTCTCCTGTGCCAATGTGCTAAGACTGTTTTCCCCTTTCTCTTTTATCGGATTCAACTTGTCTGGTTTTATGTTGATGTCTTTGATCTACATGGACTAGAGATTTGTGCAGAGTGATAAATATGAGTATTTGTAATACAGACATTCAGTTTAACCATGAGCATTTGTTGAAGATGCTTTCTTTTTTCAGTATGTCATTCGGGCTTCTTTATTTAAAAACTCAAGTGTCTATAAAAGAATATATGTCTGGGACTTCAATTCAATTCAGTTGATCAACATGTTTGATTTTTATGCCAAACAATATGCTTTTTATTTTTTTGATACTTAATTTACATTTCAAATGTTTCCCCCTTTCCAGATCTCCCCGTTGGGACGCCCTATCCTCTCCCACTCCCCCTGCCTCTATGAGGGTATTCTCCCACCCAACCACACACCCAATCGCTTCTTCCCTCCTTGGCATTCCCCTATACTGGGGCATCTAACATCCTCAGACCCAAGGGCCTCTCCTCCCCTTGATGGCTAACAAGGCCATCCTCTGCCACATATGTGGCCAGCACCATGAGTCCCTCCATGTGTACTCTTTGGTTGGTGGTCCAGTCTTCAGGAGCATCAGGGGTCAGGCCAGTTGACACTGTTGCTCCTTCCATGGGGCTGCAAACTCCATCAGCTCCTTCAGTTCTTTCTCCAACTCCTCCGTCTGGGACCTCACACTCAGACCAACAGTTCCTGTGAAGTGAAACTTGGGTATTCCAAATTTGGGGCTAATAACCACTAATCAGTGAGTACATAACGTATTCATTCTTTTGTGACTGAGTTACCTCACTCAGGATGATATTTTCAAGTTCCATCCATTTGCCTGCGAATTTCATGAAGTTATTGATTTTAATAGCTGAGTAGTATTCCATTTTGTAAATGGACCACATTTTCTGTATCCATTCCTCTGATGAGGAACATCTGGGTTGTTTCCAGCTTCTGGCTATTATAAATATAGCTGCTCTGAACATAGTGAAGCATGTGTCTATATTACATGTTGGAGCATCTTCTGGGTATAGCTGGGTATAGCAGGAGAGGTATAGCTGGGTCCTCAGGTAGTATTATGTTCATTTTTCTGAGGGTCCACAAAACTGGTTTCCAGAGTGGTTGTACCAGCTTGCAATCCCACCAGCAATGGAGGAATGTTCCTCTTTCTCCACATCCTCCCAAGCATCTGCTGTCACCTGAGTTTTTGATCCTAGCCATTCTGACTTGTGTGAGGTGGAATCTCAAGGTTGTTTTGATTTGCATTTCCCTGATGACTAAGGATGTTGAACATTTCTTTAGGTGCTTCTCAGCCCTACAAATTTCCTCAGTTGAGAATTCTCTGTTTAGCTCTGTTCCCCATTTTTTGATAGGATTATTTGGATCTCTAGAGTTTAACTTCTTGAGTTCTTTGTATATATTGGATATTAGCCCTCTATAAGACTTAGGATTGGTTAAGATCTTTTCCCAATCTGTTGCTTGCCATTTTGTCCTATTTACAGTGTCCTTTGCCATACCAAAGCTTTGTAATTTCATGAGGTCCCATTTGTCGATGCTTGATCTTAGAGCATAAGCCATTGGTTGAGAAACTTTTCCCTTGTGCCCATGTGTTTGAGACTTTTCCCCCCTTTTTCTTCCATTATATTCAGTGTATCTGATTTATGTGGAGGTTCTTGATCCACGTGGACCTGAGCTTTGTACAGGGAGATAGGAATGGATCAATTCGCATTCTTCTACATGTTGACCACCAGTTGAACCAGCACCATTTGCTGAAAATGCTGTCTTTTTTACACTGGATGGTTTTAGTTCCTTTGTCAAAGATCAAGTGACCATAAGTGTGTGGGTTCATTTCTGTGTCTTCAGTTCTATTCCATTGATCTACCTGCCTGTCACTGTACCAATACCATGCAGTTTTTTATCACTACTGCTCTGTAGTATAGCTTGAGTTCAGGAATGCTGATTCCTCAAGAAGTCCTTTTATTGTTGAGAACAGTTTTTGGCATCCTGGGATTTTTGTTATTCCAAATGAATTTGAGAATTGCTCTTTCTAAATCTATGAAGAATTTAGTTGGAATTTTGATGGAGATTGCATTGAATCTATAGATTGTTTTCAGCAGGATGGCCATTTACACTATATTAATTCTGCCAATCCATGAGCATGGGAGATCTTTCTATCATCTGAGGTCTTCTGATTTCTTTCTTCAGAGACTTGAAGTTCTTGTCATACAGATCTTTCACTTGTTTTGTTAGAGTCACACCAAGATACTTTATATTGTTTGTGACAACTGTGAAGGATGTCATTTCTCTAATTTCTTTCTCAGCCTGTTTATCCTTCAAGTATAGGAAAGCTACTGTTTTGCTTGAGTTAATTTTGTATCCCTCCACTTTGCTGAAGTTGATTATCAGCTCTACCAGTTCTCTGGTGGAGTTCTTCGGGTCACGTAAGTACAACATCATATAATCTGCAAATAGTGATATTTTGATTTCTTCCTTTCCAATTTGTATCCCGTTGATCTCCATTTGTTGTCTAATTGCTCTAGCTAGAACTTCAAGTACTATATTGAATCAATAGGGAGAGAGAGGGTAGCCTTATCTAGTCCCTGATTTTAGTGGGAGTGCTTCAAGTTTCTCTCCATTTAGTTTGATGTTGGTCACTGGTTTGCTGCATATTGCTTTTACTATGTTTAGGTATGGTCCTTGAATTCCTGATCTTTCCATGATTTTTATCATGAAGAGATGTTGAATTTTGTCAAATGCTTTTTCAGCATCTAATGAAATGACCTTGTGTTTTTTTTTTCTTTGAGTTTTTTAATGTAGTGGATTACATTGATGGATTTCTGGGTATTGAACCACCCCAGCATCCCTGGGATGAAGCCTACTTGATCATGGTGAATGATTGTTTTGATGTGTTCTTGGATTCAGTTTGTGAGAATTTTATTGAGTATTTTTGCATCGATATTCATAAGGGAAATTGATCTAAATTGTCTTTCTTTCTTGGGTCTTTGTGAGGTTTTGGTAGCAGTGTAACTATGGCCTCATAGAATGAATTGGTAGTGTTCCTTCTGTTTCTATTTTGAGGAATAGATTGAAGAGTATTGGTATTAGGTCTTCTCTGAAGGTCTGATAGAATTCTGCACTGATTGGTCTTTGGCTTTTTCTGGTTGAGAGACTTTAAATGACTGCTGCTATTTCTTTAGGGGTTATGGGACTGTTTAGATGGTTTATCTGATCCTGACATAACTTTGGTATTTGATATCTGTCTAGAACCTTATCCATTTCATCCAGATTTTCCAGTTTTGTGGAGTATAGGCTTTTGTAGTAGGATCTGACGATTTTTTGAATTTCATCAGAATCTGTTGTTATATCTTCCTTTTCATTTCTGATTTAGTTAATTTGGATAATGTCTCTGTGCCCTGTGGTTAGTCTTGCTAAGGGTTTATCTATCATGTTGGTTTTGTCAAAGATCAAGCTCCTGGTTTTGTTGAATCTTTGTATAGTTTTTTTTTTTTTTTTTTTTTTTTTTTTTTTTTTTTTTTTTTTTTTTTTTTTTTTTTTTTTTTCTACTTGGGTAATTACAGTCATGAGTTTAATTATTTCCTGCCTTCTACTCCTCTTGGTTTTATCAACTAGTTTTTGCTCTAGAGCTTTGAGGTGTGCTGTGAAGCTGCTAGTATATGCTCTCTCCAGTTTCTTTTTGGAGGCTTTCAGAGCTATGAGTTTTCCTCTTAACACTGCTTTCATTGTGCCCCGTAGGCTTGGATATGTTGTACTTTCATTTTCATTAAATTCTAGGAAGTCTTTAATTTCTTTCTTTATTTCTTCCTCAACCAAGTTATCATTGAGTAGAGCATTGTTCAGCTTCCATGTGTATGTAGGTTTTTTGTTGTTTTTGTTGCCATTGAAGACCAGCCTTAATCCATGCTGATCTGATAGGAGGCATGGGATTATTTCTTTTATCTGTTGAGATTTGTTTTGTGACTGATTATATGATCAATTTTGGAGAAGGTACCATGAGGTGCTGAGAAGAAGTTATATTATTTTGATTTAGGATGAAATGTTCTTTAGATATCTGTTAAATCCATTTGGTTCATAACATCTGTTAGTTTCACTGTGTCTCTGTTTATTTTGTGCTTCCGAGATCTGTCCATTGATGATAGTGGACTGTTCCAGTCTCCCATTATTATTGTGTGAGGTGCAATGTGTGCTTTGTGCTTTAGTAAAGTTTCTTTTACAAATGTGGGTGCCCTTGCATTCAGGACATAGATGTTCAGTATTGAGAGTTCTTGTTAGGCTTTCCTTTGTTGACTATGAAGTGTCCTTCCTTGTCTTTTTTGATGACTTTTGGGTGAAAGTCGATTTTATTCTATATTAGAATGGCTACTCCAGCCTGTTTCTTGGGACCATTTGCCTAGAAAATTGTTTTTCAGTCCTTTACTCTGAGGTAGTATTAGTCTTTATCTCTGAGGTGCATTTCCTGGATGCAGCAAAATGCTGGGTCCTCTTTATGGATCCAGTCTGTCAGTCTATGTCTTTTTATTGGGGAATTGAGTCCACTGATGTTAAGAGATATTAAGGAATAGTGATTGTTGCTTCCTTTTATTTTCAATGTTATGTTTGTGTGGCTATCTTCTTTGGAGTTTGTTGAAAGATTACTTTCTTGATTTTTCTAAGGTGTAGTTTCTCTCCTTGAGTTGGCGCTTTCCATCTATTATCCTTTGTAGGGCTGGGTTTGTGGAAACATACTGTGTAAATTTGGTTTTGTCATAGAATATTTTGGTTTCACCATCTATGGTAATTGAGAGTTTTGCTGGGTTTAGCAGCCTGGGCTGGCACTTGTGTTCTCTTAGGGTCTGTATGAGATCTGCCCAGGATCTTCTAGCTTTCATAGTCTATGGTGAGAAGTCTGGTGTAATTCTGATACGTCTGCCCTTTTATGATACTTGACCTTTTTCCCTTACTGCTTTTAATATTCTTTCTTTGTTTTGTGTATTTGGTTTTTTGACTATAATGTGATTGGAGGAATTTCTTTTCTGGTCCAATCTATTTAGAGTTCTGTAGGCTTCTTGTATATTTATGTTCATCTCTTTCTTTAGGTTAGGGAAGTTTTCTTCTATAATTTTGTTGAAGATATTTAATGGTCCTTTAAATTGGGAATCTTCACTCTCTTCTATACCTATTATGTTCAGGTTCTGCCTTCTCATTGTGTCCTGGATTTCATGGATGCTTTGGGTTAGGAGCTTTTTGCATTTTGCGTTTTCTTTGACTGTTGTGTCAATATTTTCTATGGTATCTTCTGCACCAGTGATTCTCTCTTCTATCTCTTGTATTCTGTTGGTGATGGTTGCATCTATGACTCCTGATTTCTTTCCTAGGTTTTCTAACTCCAGAGTTGTCTCCCTTTGTGATTTCTTTATTGTTTCTATTTCTATTTTTAGTTCCTGGATGGTTTTGTTCATTTTCTTCATCTGTTTGATTGTGTTTTCCTGTAATTCCTCCCATTTGATTGTGTTTTCCTGTAATTCTTTAAGGGATATTTGTGTTTCCTCTTTAAGGGCTTCTAGTTGTTTACTTGCCCTCTCTTGTATTTCTTTAAGGGAGTTATTTATTTCTTTCTTAAAATCTTGCATCATCATCATCAGGAGATATGATTTTAAATCTGAGTCTTGCTTTTCTGGTGTGTTGGGGTATCCAGGGCTTTCTGTGGTAGGAGAGCTGGGTTCTGATGATGCTAAGTAGCCTTGGTTTCTGTTCCTTATGTTCTTGCCCTTGCCTTTTGCCATCTGGTTATCTCTGGTGTTAGGTGGTCTTACTCTCTCTGACTGTGGCTTGTTCATCCTGCAAGCCTTGGTGTCAATACTGCTCGAAGACCAGTTCTCTCTGAGAGGAATTTGGGTTTGGAGCACTGTGGTATAGGATCAGCTCTGGGGTGCAGACAGAAACCAGAAGGATCTTGTCCCCAGTTGTCCCTTGGTTCCTATGTCCTGAGGGTTGTGCAAGGGTCCCTCTTGATCCAGTGAATTTGAACGGAAGTGGTGGTCTTGCCTGTGCTTGAATGTGTGTTGGCACTCCTGGGATACCAGGTCTTTCCTGGCACTATGTGAGTATGGAGCCCTGTGTCACAGGATCCACTCCTGGCCACAGAATGAAACAAGAAGACCACTCCTCAGTCCCTATCTCTTGGGGATTCCAGGTGGGTCCCTCTGAGAAGACAGGCTTGCCCACACTTCTGGGAGTCTAGCTTTCTCCTGAAACTATTTGGCTATGGAGTCCTGGTGGCCAAGGCAAAGGTCTCCTACCACAGATGCAGATTGGAAGGCTCCTTCCTCCGGTTGTTCCTCAGTCCCTGTGTCCCAGGGATTCAGGGCAAGTTGCACTGAGCAGTGTTGCTTCTCTTACCCCCTCTCACAGGATTTTCCACACTCCTGGGAGGTTAGCTTTTTCCCAGTGCTATTTGGCTATGGAGCCCTGGTGGCCTAGGCAGAGGTCTCCCGCCACAGATGGAAACCAGAAGGCTCCTACTGTATGCTTTTTAAACATTATTACTCTGTAGTACAACTTGAAAAGTGGTGATATTTCCAGCAATTCTCTTATTGTTCAGAAGTGTCTTATCTATCCTGGGTTTTTTCTTTTACCCATATAAAGTGAAAAAATATTTTGTGTCTGTCCTTCAGTGGGTGAAGCTAGTAATACTGATGTATGTGTCTTTTTAGTCAGAGGGTTTCAAGTCCTTTTAAGACTTTACCATGCCTGCTTCCTTTTCCTCATAGGCACATGGTTTGAAATTCCCTAGTGTCCACTCTGGCCTTATAACTGTGTTGTAAAAACTAAATGTAAGTAGTTATGCCTGGTTCCATTTCCATCCCTGGCTCTTGCCACATTCCCATGCAAAAATTCAAGATTTGTTTCCCTCCTAACATCTGATGTTATACAGCACAAAACATGGAAAAACTTTAAGCATTGGTTAGATCTACAGTGGAGAATCTGTATCCCTGAATTAGCTCTTGGAAGGAGGCTGCCACCACAAAGAGAATCTATTACCATATGCAGCATGTTTTATATAGCATGTCTTATTTGTTTATTAATTCTCAAATGTATATCAATTTCTTCTTCATATTTTTCCATTTTTAAAGTTTGCACTTATATACAACCAATAATGTTTGAACATTATGTTGTAGTACTTCTTCATTATAAAATAATGCTGTTTACTAGACTCAGTAGCATGTTACATTTTGTAAATTATGACAATAATAAGTTGTTTGATTTAAAAATCTATAATTCTAGTCACTGTGAACATTATTCAGAAGCTTAAGGAGTGGAGTGAATTATATGAAGTAGTTGTTTGCACATCATAGTTAAAAACCACAAAGTGGCAAATACACATCAAGATGAAAACAAGTGAACATTCTAATTCCCCTCTTTTACAGTACAGCAGTGGCAGCTTGGGTAGGATGGTAGAAATATAATCTCTGACATCGACTTCAGTCATATATGAGCTGTGTACATCTGGACATATGAGTGAACCAACTGAATATAGCTTACTGACTTAAAAAATTCTTGAAACACTTTAATAAAATGATTGTGGAATTTACTATGCTGTTTAAATGAACAATATCCAGACTCTTCTAAATTGATTCACCTATTTTCTTTATTGAATAGGATTTTAAGTTGATCTTTTACATGTCCTAACTTATGGGTTAAATAGATGAATGCATATGCAAAGTGAGCTGAAATCCCCATTGCTTGGTTTAGTGAAACACTGAAAGCAAAATTCCATCTTTTTCCAGTGAGCCTCATTAGCTCAATAAAACCTAATTTTCTGTAATTTTTCTTACTTTCCTATGGGAAAGACTAAGAGATCATTGAAATTCATAGTCTGATTTCATAATCTTTTCATACCTCTCTGGACACATATTTTGTCAGACAAAGCCTGAGTTTGAACCCACTTTTCAAACCACAGAGGTGATAGGAAAGAAGAATACTTTAGGGGAAATCAGAAATGTCATTCACTCGGTCATGAAATCTCCTCAGTCATTCCTATCTCACAATGGATTTGCATACATTTTCCATCTATATGTAAAATATATAGGCCGTTTCCAATATCACAGGCCATAATCATTCCTCTGGGAAGGCTGTACTTCTCTGCAGGACGGGAAGTGATTTATTGAATTAAATGTCAAAATATCTATTTTATTTTATTGAAATGCTATTTATTATTATTCACTAGCATTGATTGAATGCTAGAGATTAGTTATTGTTGCCTAAGAAACATAGTTTGTTCCCCATTGTGATGACACTAGGAACAGGTAGACATCCATTCTAACTTTATTTCATATGTTTTAGTGAAAATTAATGGTAGAACTGTAATGCATGGTATCCCTCCAGCAAACATCATGGAGCACCCTAACACTCATTCTTCCATGTGAGAACTCACTAAGAAGAGTCATACAACTGTGAATCTGACATAAGTCTACACCAGATGTATGATGTACCTGGACCAGAGTATTGATCTTGTACTGTTCCCTCTTGAGAAGACTGAGAAATAAACTTCTTTTGTGCATAAGCTTTCCTGTTTATAGCATTTGGTTCTAGAACCCCAAGTTACTTAAAGCAAATTAAAACTTAACTGTCCAATTTTACAAATTAAAATAATGCTGTCTTTCATTATATCTAGAAATGTATCACATCTCAGATCCCCAAATACATCTTTAATAAAAAGTACAAGTGAGAATATTATTTTTCATAATTTAGTAATGAAGCAAAAGCACAAATATTCTCCACTGTAAGATTATATTTAGAGAAAAGACAAGATATATGTGATATGTATGCTGTAGAGAATGCAGTGATTGTGGTGAGTTCTTAACAGAGAAGTAACCCATTGGAAATGGTATAAATAGCCCTGAGAATGTGGAATAAGATTGGAGGCAGAAATTATCAGATAAGGGTAGAATGCCAATGGATTTATTATATGGTACTTGCGATCACTTTCCTTTGTTTACAAATAGGTGAGATAAAATGATGAAAGATAGGATTTATATATTAATTTTTAAGTAATTTTTTAAACACACAGATGTCAAAATTAAGAAGTACATACATCAATGACTTTTTCCATCTGAACAAACCAATAGACAGACAAGGAGTAAAGTATTACATCCTCAATTACCTCCTTCTCTGTTTTTATCACCTTCTAAAAGCACAACTGTGGTTTGTATTGTTTACCTCTAAGGATGGTGGACTAGGAGTGTGGAGCCTAAAACTGAGGCAGACTAAAGTGCCATGCAATAACCAACTTTGTTCATGCATCAGACCATTTCTATGCTAAAGTTTAAGAAGAGTAGCATGAGTAAAGTATACGATCACAAGGGCAAACTATACACAGCAGACAACCTGTACATGGCAAAAACATGTTCTTCCATAGATGTATATAAACAAATAACAAAATTTCAGCTGTAATAAATAACCTGAAGTAAACTCACTCCTATCCACTATACCTAGAAGGGAAAGAAAAGCAATATCCAAAAACAATTTTGAAGAAGCTGAGATAATAAGACATTTGTTTTCTTGTAATTTTCTTACAAGCACTTTGAATGTTCCTTAAATGACTACGTCCTTGGATCATATTCCAACATGCATCACTACTTGTTTTTGCTATTTTTGACTTATAATTAATGGTATTAATTATACCATTATTGACTTATAATTAATGGTACATGGTTTTATAGCAGGTTATATTTACTCACTATTTCATTTTGAAATTCATCCATGACACTCCACTTAGTTTAATTCCTTAAAATGTTATATAATATTCTATTCAGTGAACATGTAATAGACCTTCCTGCTACACTGTCAATTTCCTATTATACAATCAACATTAGGATTGTTTTCAGTTTGGGATTAGAATGAGTGCAAGGGATATTCTAGTATGAGACTTTGTTCAGAAAGATATAGGAAAATTGCTGGAGTTCATTTTTAAGATATAATTAACACATGTTTCAATAAAATATAAATAATTTACCTCAATGTTACAATTTATATTTCTACAAGAATTCTATAATTTACCCAGTTTTACCAATTACTGCTAGTATGATCTAAACTGTTATCTAGTCAATATAAACAGATTTCATTATTTTTACTTTACATTTCTTCCACTATGTATATTGAGCATCTTTACTGATGTTTACTGACTTTTTGTATTTAATCTTCCAAATGATGCTTATGACATGTCCTTGTATTTATATGGCCTTTTAAATTTGCCCTAAGAAATTATATTGATTTTCTGCTGAGGTTGTAGCTTAGTGGGAGAGCAATTACGTGGTTTAGACATATCTCTGGGTTTCAGTCTCAGCATCCAAAGACAAACACCCTGTGGATTTCTATGTGAATATTTTTTGTATCATCATTGAGTATGTTCTAAATTATTCATTTTTATATTTCTCTTTATTTATTTTTTAGGATGTCATACATGAGTGTGGGGGCAGTGGTCTGTAACAGGCAATCTGATACCTGGTTGAGCAAAGTCTGAAAATTCTGGGAGATCCCGTGAAATATTCACGAGGGACCGAATTATATTTTTAGCTAACGCTCCCGGGCGACTCCTGTAAAATCAGTCACAGTCTTTACAACCCCTGTATAGAGAGTTGCCTGGCGTGTGAGACTTGAAAAGCAGCCCTGACCCCTCCCATAGGCAAATGTGGCACTAGAGAGCTCCCGGACCTAGCCAATAGAAAGCACCGGTTGCCAATCCCCTGACTCCTCCCAACCAGTATATCAGATTGTCCAACCTGCATAGCTCTCTCGCTCTCTCTGCGCAGCTCTGCCCACCTGCTCTCTCTCTCTGTGCAGCTCTGCCCACCTGCTCTCTCTATCTCTGCTCAGCTCTCTCTGCGCAGCTCTGTCTGCCTGCTCTCTCTCTCTGCTCAGCTCTCTGCGCAGCTCTGCCCACCTGCTCTCTCTCTGTGCGGCTCTGCCCACCTGCTCTCTGTGCAGCTCTGCCTGCCTGCTCTCTGCATCTCTCTACACTGCTCTCTGCCCACCCCTGCCCGCCAGTCTGTATCGTCCTGCTTCTGCCCACACCCGCCGCCCGCCATCCACAAGGAATAAAGCTGCAAAACTACTTTGGCATTGGAGAACTTTGTCTAAGGGGCTGTAACACTTGGGCCCACAAGGAAATCTGCTCTCTGGGCTGAGCAGTGGGGGCGCATCAACAGCAGCTGAGGGTTTCCCGGAGACCACCAGAAGTCTCCCGCACTCCGTAGGCTAGCTGGCCTCTCCCGGGTCTAGCCCCAGGTGGACTCAGCAGGGCAGCGAGCGCTGAGCGGCTTGGTCCCACAAAGCTCGGTCCAACACACGAGTACTCTATTTACACCATTTCTAGACCATACTCTACGGTCTCCATCTCCTACTATGACTTTCTTTGCCTCTCAACTTCATGACCTTGTTTTCTTTAATTATCATTGTTACATATGTTAATATTATATTATAAATATGTTTTGTATTTATTATATACTCCTTTGTTCCCCATTAACCTTGTTGCCAAATAGTCTTTGAGATTGCAGAATTCTTAGAATGTCTGCAATTCTTTATAAGAAAATCATCATGACATAGCATAATGGTAATAGCCATCGTTTCTTCTTCTTTAACTTTTCCTGTCTTATGTTCATCTCTGATTTTATTTTTTACATGGAATAGTTTACAAATGTTAAATAACAATGGAGAAAGTACGCAGCTTTGATTTGCTGTTGTGTAATCTCAACGGATTGATTTCTCAACATTTTACTGAAATTTCTGTTAATTCTTACATCCATTGTAATTGATTAACAAAGTCCCTCATAACTCTGTTGTGATAATTCTATTTTCCTCCAACAATATGTAATGTAGTTAATTGTGTTGCTTGGTGTTTATACTTCAACTTTTTTTTAAAATGTAGTATATGCAAATAACATGATAGATTCATCCAGTATGGTGGCTCAGAATGCAAAACAACATGTACAACACAAGCTAGGTAAGTAGCATCTTGTATTACAAATGCTAATTATGTTCACCCAAAAACTGTTTGCATGAGAATGTATACAGACATGCATGTTCTGGGAATCTGCCTCAAGTTGGTTCTGATTGACAAATAAAGTTGCCATCAGTCAATGGTTGGGCAGAGCAGACAGAGGCAGAACTTTTAGGATTCCTGGGCTAGGGACAGAGAGGAAGGAGGAGAAGGAGAAGGAAGAGGAGGAGGAGGAGGAGGAGGAGGAGGAGGAGGAGGAGGAGGAGGAGGAGGAGGAGGAGGAGGAGGAAGAGAATAAAAGGAGACACACCACACCTGAAAAGATGCAGGACAGGGAGGCATAGCCACCACATAGAAGCTGGAGACTGTGGCCCAAGAGGACTGCCCAACTGGGTCCAGGGCAGCCAAGGTAGAAGACAGAACGTAGCAAGTGATAACTCACTAGGGATTATCAGAGGGAGGTGGACTAGCCACACGGAGGTTAGGAAGTGGCCCAGCCAATGAGCTGTTTTAGGCATATCAAAACATGAGGGCTGTATGTGTGTCTTTCATTGAGAAACCCAGAACATTGTGGTGGGTAGCATGGGATGTGCTCCTGGGATTTATTTAATTATTTTAATAATGATCAGTTAATTAATATTTAATTATTTTAATACTTCAGGATACACTGAACTGAAAACCCATAAAAGAAGAGAATGGATTTCCCAAAGTTGTTCTCTGATCTCCAAAAGGAAGCTATGGCATGAGTGCAAGTCTACAAACACCCACACATGTGCATATATGTCACATACACATACATACATACTAACACGTATTTAATAATGATAATATTTTAAGACAAAGAAACAAAACACATGTATATGGAAAAGGTACTGGTAAGGTTGAGGGAGTAGAAAGATGAGGGGTGAGGAAAAGAAAAGTAATTTTAACATACTAGATATATTTGTGAAATTGTTAAATAAATTAATCAGTAACAAAGAAAAACTAAAAAGAAACATTTTTGTATGTGTTAATGTATTAAATATCAATCTATTTCATTTGTTCACATTTTATTTTTTAAATTTTTTATTGGTTATTTTATTTATTTACATTTCAAATGTTATCCCCCTTCTTGGTTTCCCCTCTGCAAACAGCCATCCCATCCCCCTTCCCCTCTGCTTCTATGAGGGGGCTTCCCCCACACCTACCTCACCACCCTAACATTCCCCTACACTGGGACATCAGGCCTTCACAGGACCAAGGGTCTCCCTTCCCACTGATGCCAGAAAAGGCCATCCTCTGCTACAGGTGCAGCTGGAGCCATGAGTCTCTCTGTGTGTATTTTCAGTTGGTGTTTTAGTCTCTGGGAGCTCAGGGGTGTCTGGTTGCTTGATAGTGTTGTTCTTCCTATGGGGTTGCAAACCCCTTCAGCTCCTTCAGTCCTTCCCTCAATTATTCCATTGGGGTCCCCATGATCAGTCCAATGGTTGGCTGTAAGCATCCGCATCTGTATTTGTCAGGCTCTGGCAAAGCCTCTCAGGAGACAGCTATATCAGGCTCCTGTCAGGAAGCACTTCTTGGCATCAGCAATATCTGGATTTGGTGGCTGCATCTGGGATGGATCCCTAGGTGGGACAGTCTCTAGAAGCAATTCGGAGTTAATATTTTTGAGATGGGTGTTCACATTTTAAATAGAAGTATGTTTATGGAAGATTTGCCTCTAATTTTATTTCTTTCTAATTCTCCAATATATTGATATTTTCAGGTTAGTATATCATTTAAAAATAAATCTCAATTAATCTGCATGCATGTATAGTAGGGTTAACCTTAAAAAATGAATCTCATGTAAATATCTAAACTAGCATATGTAAAAAACAATCAAGCAAGGTAATTAACTTCATGAAAAATATTAGAACAAACTGTGACTATGTCAGATATGTATATATATTGTGTGTGTGTGTTTGTGTGTACGTATGTATATTCCTTTTCAAATTCAGAACCCTAGTCAATTCATTCTGAATTACATCAGATCTTCTAAACATGTTGACACAATGCTTTTTTGTTCCATCTATAATCAAGTTTGGTAAACTTTTCAGGAAAAGGTGGAAGAAATGCATGTAGTTTTTGATGGTCTGTGTATCTGAATCACTCTGCACAAACACTTGACAAAACAGCTGAAGGAAGAAAAGATTTATTTTAGGTCATGGTTTTAGTCTTCAGTCCATTTTACCATGGGCATAAATGAGTAGAGCTGACCCCATTATTGAGGTGATTCCAGCAGGTATCCAGGCTGGGAAATGAACCACACAAAGAGGTAAGAATGAAAATAAAGTATTTGACTTCATCAACCCAGAGCATACTTAGGGAAGTCTCAAAACAGGCAGTTTATTCCCAAAGTATTTAAGTCCAGTATAATTTGAGAAAAAAAGTTTCCTGACACTCTCTGTTGCACAAAGAAGCATAATGACATTGAAACTCAACTCAGGGTGTCATTTCTTCTAAGAAGATGAGTTCTAGAGATATGTTACCTGTACTGGCTTCCTCTGGTCCCTAATAGGGGGAGCTTCTGGCTATTAAGTCATTTAGATTAGTAGCCATCTCCACTACTTTTTCTAGGAACTTGACAACAAAAAATACAGATTACTAGGCTGTGTTACTAGATTACTTCTAATTCTCAGCTTTCTGGATACAAGAACAGGTTTTAGTTTTTTCAATATTTCCCATCAGAAAGACAATCCTGCGAGCTTAATATTATCGGTTTCTCTGGAGATCTTTGGACACAAGGACCTTCATGCTATGCTCTTGCAATACATTATGGCTGCAAAAATCCAAGACTGAACCACAAAAGGGACAAGGACAGGTTACAACCTGCAGTCACACCTACAGTGATTCCCATTAAATCATGCTCCATAACTCCTCTTCCAAATTGGCTATTCAGATTCTAAATCCAGCAATGGATGAAATCTCTGATGTGATCTGATCATCCTCCGGAAGTCCTCACATCTGGGTGAGGAGGTGCTCCTTAACAACTCTCAGACATTTCATACTCCAAGAAGCTAAAAACATAGATTAGCCATCTTGATACCTGGATACTAATAAGGCTTTACTTTTAAATAAATCACTTTTATTTTTGTCTGTTTGTTCTATTTCTAAGAGAGATGTGTAGACACCGAGTAGATCGTGCTGTGTTTTTATATCTCTTTTTAATTTCTATGAGGTTTCACTTTTCATAGTATGAATCTATATTATTGTATACAATCTATATTATTGTATACACACACACATATATATATACAAATTCAGAATTAATTATTCCCCTGAAAGAATTAACACTACTGTATATTGAAATATATCATTTTAGCCATAATTCTTCTTTCGCAAAACTATTGTCAATGTTAACATATCTACATCAACCCTTACTTTATTTTTACTTTTTATATTTTCCTATGTTTTTACAATATAAAATTTTGTGTTTATTAGTTAACTACAACTGATCCTTTCTTAGTTATCCTATATTCAAATTCTATTTTTTATTCAGAATAGCACTCTTTAATTCAGTTACTGATTCTCTTGGAATAGAGTTATTAATACTTTTTAATTTATTTGTCTATTACTTCATAAGATAGTATTTTGCTCATGTTGCTTATTTTTGCACTGATTGACTTATAATTAATTTTATTTTTGTCTTTTTTGGAAACATTAGTTGTATAGTCTCTTAATCATTTAATGGTAAAGGGTTTCCAAAATGTAAATGAATTTTTGACAACACGATTTAATTTAATTTTAAATGATTTCTTCTATTTCTACTGCTCAGATGTTAAAAATTTAAAATTCCCTGACATTATTTGATCTCTTATCTCTCTTATGGAATTATGAATCAGCATTTAATTAATTGTATACATAATTCAGGGAACACACATTCTTATTGATGTGGTCTAAATTTAGCCTTTTCATTGTTCTTTGCTTTTCTCTCTGAATGTGATTCTCTTCAGAGTAATCAAGGGTAGAAATTCAACATTGGACATAAATCAAAGAAATGGTGGAGGAAAGGCAAAAGTATTAAAATCCATTGATTTACTGCCACATGTCACATAAATCAGAACTGTACCACTAATAATAAAACTTATTCTTTCTTGTTTGCTTTCCATAAGCCAGGTCTATTCTATGTCTTTATAGCCAGCACATTAGGAGAGCTTCTGTAATTTGTTTTAATTCCACCTATTTACTATATATGAAAATACATAAAGTTTATCTTTTATTTGACAACTGTTTATTGAGTCCTCAGCTATGCCATTTGAAGTAGTAAAGATATATCAATGAAGTAAACAGAAAAAGAAAAAAAATGCTTCCTATTTGCTGCTTTTCCTGTATAAACAACTGAGAATAAGTGAGTGTGGCATGCCCAGCCACAGATGGAAATTTTTTATTACATACCACTGCCAACGCTCAGTGTAGGCATAAAGTTATTGTTCATTGTGCAATTCAAATGCTGATTTCTGTGCCCTCCATATTTGGTTGCAATCTTAACTCTAAGTCTCTCCTGCCTCAGTGTTGTGAAAGCATTGCTCCCCATTTATTTTCTGATCTGTCAATAAAAGCTGATCAGCCAATGACTGAGCAGGGCAGAGAATAGGGCAGGACTTCCTTCCAGTCAGGATAGGGGGTCAGAGAGAAAGGAAGTGGGAGTTAGCCATGGGGGGGGGGAAAATCTAAGAGAAACCATGAGAAAACAATATGGGCAGAGAGAGCCATAAAATGCAAGTATCTCAGGAATTTTGACTGGGAGGTAGTCAGATTAGTTTACAGGATTAAAATAGAGTTATACTGTTCAGTTGATATGCCCTTAAAACTTGATAAATAAACATAATGGTCGAATAGTATTTGGGAACTAGCTGGGCTAAGACAGAAACTGTAAAACACTTATTTAAAAGCCACTAAAAGCTCAGGGACCATCACTAAGAGGGAAGAGAAAGAGTGTAAAAGCCAAGATAGAAGAGGCCCAGAGTAAAACAATGTCTTCTGGACATAATGGGACCTCTGTACTCTTGGATATTCAGCTGTTGTGGTTGCCAGCATAAGACCTGCACAAGAGCAAATTAGTTACCGTTCTAGCAAGGAAAGCAGAAAGATTCATGATACCATCCCCCTAACAAAGAAACTATTGATAGTTGATAGATACGACGTGAGGAATAGTTGCTTCTGGCAGTGTGCCCATGCTCCAGTGAACAGCCCCATACCCAGAAATATATGTACAGCACAAATTAGAGTCAATTGCTTATTAAACTCATTTTTAAAAAAGATACAAAATTTAAAGTGTATAAAGACATGGAGATATATCTTGAAGAGATCAAGGGAAAGAACTGGCATGAATATGATCAAAACACCTAGTACTGAATTCTCAAATAATTAATAAATGAAGTTTTAAAAGTTCATAATTAATGCCCCATTGCTGCATGTGATAATGAGCTTCTGGAGAAGAACAAATTACTCATTGAGTTTGCTCTGTTATATGGTGGAGGGCTGACAGATCCCTCAACAAAAAAGTCTAATTGGAGAAATTTTCTAAAAAAAGTGTCAGGATCAGAAGAGCAATTAGAATTCAGAAAAGTTAAAACATATTTGAATCTGTAAGAGTTAGAAAATGAAGCATCAGAAGTGGAGGGAGGATTCGGCAGTTCAGACCTCTAACTGCTCCTGCAGAGGACCTGATTTTGGATCCCTGCAATCATGTTCAGTGTCTCACAACTACCTGTAACTCAGGCTCCAGCAGAGCTGCACACACACACACACACACACACACACACACACACACACACACACACACGAGAGAGAGAGAAAGAGAGAGAGAGAGAGAGAGAGAGAGAGAGAGAGAGAGAGAGAAGACAGAAACAGACTGAGAGGCAAATAGAGAGTAATTAGAATGGGGGAGGGAGGGACAGAGAGGAGGAAACTTTAAAAATTGAAACAAATTTTTAGAAAAATATTAAATCTAGGGTCAGACTCCTTAGTATAAAGTCTATGTGACTGTTCTTGTCCGTGGAAATGGGAATACTAGCAATAGGGAAAGAAATCGACCTTTCACTAAAATTTGAATTACTACTTGGCGTGACCATGTCATGCCTTGTTCCTCACTCTATCTATTCTGCTTCCATTCTTTCAGTAATATATATATATATTCTGAGTTTTCTAAATCAAAGCATACAGAGATTATCCACATCATAATAATATTCAAAGTCCTCAAAGAAGAGATGACAGAGAAATAGATGAAATTTACATGATAGATGATCTCCAGCCATCTAGCTAGATGATAGATAAATAGATATATGATAAATATATAAATGATAAATGGTAGATCACTGAAACATAGATAATAGATGATAGATGATTGATAGATAAATAAATATAGAATAAACATATATATATGTAATAGATGGCAAAAATAGGTAAATATAATTCTCTCTACTGAGTTACACAGATTTTTATATTGTCTATGAGCGAAAAAAATGAACAGTGGTTTGAATGTACAATCCTTCCCATTGTCTTATGTTTTTGAACACATATCTGCTTCTCTTTTTCCAAAAGTTCAGTAAAATCTAATATATATATTTTTTTTCTCATTGACATCAGAGATCAGAGAGTGAACTAATAAACAGGGAATAAATTCTATAAAGCTGTCATCAAATATGGAGTAAATTGTATTGGTAGATAAAATAAAATAGACATAGCTAAAACAATTAAAGATAAACGACAGATGAATTGGAATTTAATTGGTGCTGTTTGCGTACCTGTATCTGACACATTACATTGGAGAAACATGAAAATATTTATGTTTCTATAAAATTAAACCAACTGCATGTTTCCCTTTGGTAAATAAGGCAACCCTTCCTGATGTGTTTATAAAAAGATAAAGAGGTATAAGAATATCTTCTATGGGTGAGTGGTAAGGTGTGTGTTGGGGAAGGAGGTGTCTCAGTGGGCCCATGCAGAGGCATCCCTTCCTCCTGAGGGACCAGCCACAGGACAGTATAGTATAGAGTTTATTCAGGGCATGGGGAGGGGAGTTAAGAGGGTAGTAGAGGCAGAGAAAGGCAGAGAGAGGGAGAGGGTAGAGAAGTAGAGACTGGCCATGACCATGTGGAAAGGGGAGAGAGGGAAGACGGGGAGGGGAGGGAATGGGGAGAGAGGAGGAACAAAAAGGCAAGAGACAAAAGAGAGAGGCAAGAGATCAAGAGAATGAGGAGGGGGCAAGCAGCCCCTTTTATAGTGTGTCTGGCCTACCTGGCTGTTGCCAGGTAACTGTGGGGAGGAGCTTAGACAGAATACTAAGACTTCCAGAGAGAGAGACAGACAGACAGAGACAGAGACACAGAGAGGCAGACTCACAAAATCCAGACATGGAAATAAATCTTAATGAAGGAGAAGGAAGGTACTCATGAAATAGGGTATCTTTCTTCCACGGTGTTAGCGAATTTTGTTGTACAAATTGAGTAGAAAAGATCCTGGGAGCAGAATAGAGGGACATACTGTACAATGTAACTATGAGGACATGAGGTCTATATTTAGAAATTCTCAAAAATGAGCTAATTTTACCAAAGATGTTTGTTTTATGCATATATATATAAAATTTTCATTGGAGTAATAAGTGAATTGGCATGGGTGGCATTATTAGAAATGTCAGAGAACAACTCAGGTTATCAGAGCCAGTCTCTTTATTCACTGGTCCAAAGAAGATTTTAGAATAGAATTCCATCTTTGAAATTACTACTTTTCTTTTATTTAAAATAGATTTTCCCCCTCTCTCTTAGCCACTTATGGCAGGTGGGAGTGCTGTCCCTGAGGTCATGAGAGCAGAAGAGCTGGCCCTATCCCTCACTGCCTGCAGCACTCAGGAGAAAAAGCCCAGTACTTCACTTGGACAGCACAGGAGAGATGATCCAGGTGGCTGGCTGGTGTGAAGGTGAACAGAAGAGGCCCAAGGGCATGAAGATCAGAGAGGCAGCCCCGTGCCCTGCTTGAAAGGCTTAGTATGGGTGGCTATGAGTAGTGGAACAAGGGAGAGATGCCCACAAACTTACCCCTTGCAGCCAGTGACTGATGGGTAACCTGGCCTGGAGTTCATGAGAGTGGGAGAGCTGACCCTATCTATCACTTGCTAGATGGGGCATTGGGTGAGCTATCCAGAGCAGTGCTCAAGAGTTTGCTCTGGTGGTCTGAGCACAGGAGAGCTGGCTTGCTGACCAGATCAGATACCTCCCAAGCCCAGATCCAGGGCTTTGACTTGACCCACCCCAACATCTACCTCATCTCTGAACGTCTGCAGCACATAAAAGGGCCAGTCCTGCATATCCAAAATTTCAGGATTTCCATGACACAGGTAACAACAGGATATCCAATTGGAGTCCCTGTGGGGATCCTGTATAGATAGTGTGCAAGAAGCCCAAGACCTCAAAAAAGCAGTGACTCATTGTAGTGAACATTTTCAAGTAAAGATATGTGGACACAAGTGTATACTGTGGGACATACTGTGACACCGTAACATACTACAGATTCTAGGACAAGAGTTTTTTATATTTTCTTTTTATTGGAGGGAGGTTGCAAAGTTAGAGTATAAATATGAAGGGAAGGGGAGATGTGTCAGATTGGGGTACATGATGGGAAATTCACAAAGGATCAATAAAAAGGTTTTAAAAAGAAAACAGGACTTTTTCTCCCACACTATATGCTGATTACAGCTCCCCTCCCTCTATCACTCTCTGTTGTTCCCAACCCCTCACATCTGGATCCATCCCTTTTCTATCATTAGAAAGCAAACAGGCTTCTAAGGGATAATAATAATAATACACTAAAATGTTATAATATAATGTAATTAATATAATGATCAAACAAAAACTAGCACACCATACTAGGACAAAATAAACAGCAGACAAGAACCCAGGAAAAGGCAGAAGAAACAAAGATGCAGAGATCCACTTGTTTGCACACTTAAGAATCTCATAAGAACACTAAACTGGAAATCATAATATGTTAGGTCCTGCAGGGTAAAAAGAGAAAAAATATATATTACATATTTATAATATAGAATATAGAATTAATTTTTATATGTGTAAATTGATAATAAAAATAAGATAATTCTTTTTCTGTTCTTTTTATTACTTATATTATTCATTTACTCACCTCCATTCTCTCCTCCCATACTCTCCCTCTCACAATTCTTTCCCATCAACCCCTACTTCCCTTCTTTCAGAAAATGGAGGTCTTCCATGGGTATCAACCAGCCTTGGCATATCAAGTTGCATAAAACAAGGTGCATCGTATTCTACTAAGGCTACACAAGGCATTCCAGTTAGGGGAAAAATCTCCAAAGACAGGCAATGTACTCAGAGACAGCCCCTGCTCCCACTTTAGGAGTCCTTCATGAAGACCCAGCTACACAACTGTTACATGTGTGCAGAGGTCCTATGTTATCCCATGCATGACCTCTAGTTGGAAGTTCAGTCACCATGAGCCCTGTGGGTTAGTTGATTATGTAAATCTTGGTCCCTCTGGCTCCTTCAATCTTCCCTTCTGCTCCTCCACAGCTTCATTTAATGTTTGGCTATGGTCTCTGTATCAGTTATCAGTTGCTGGTAAAGACTCTCTGTTGACGGTTATCCCAGGCTCCTGTTTGCAAGTATAGGACAATATCATTAATAAAGTTAGGAGTGCACACCCTCTCATGACATGGCTCTCAAGCTGGGCCAGTGCTGGTCTGTGTACTGGATGCTATCTGCAGATATCTGCAGGGATCTGGCCCTGCTGGAGCAGCCAAAGAGTTGTGCTCTCTGAACTGGGGGTGGTGGGAGGGGGTGGTCAAATCAAGACAAGCTTCTGAGTCTCTTCTGGTTGGAGTCGGTGCACAGAGAACCAGCATGGTGGCCCAGTGGAACACAGCAGTGGATGGCTAGGAGCATAGATTGGTGGCACTGTGTGGGAAGGGACTACAGTAGGCTTGAGCAGCATCTAGCTACAAAAACTTTGGTAGAGAATTCTCTTCCCCAAAGTGTTAATTCTCTATAAGCAGACACTCTCAATCTTTGATGAAATAACTCGTGTGTGTTTTATTCCTTCTGGACAGTCTTATATAGATTTCGTAGTGGGTTGGGGTCTAAAAGCAGATGCTTTCTCTTGGATTGGTCTGAGAAGTTAGGAATGCTTCATCTGCATGTGGAGGAGCTTCAGGTGCTGCCCCCTAGGTGACTGATTGTCACAGTCCTCACCATGGGGTATTGTGATCATGTGCTCCATGACAGGAAGCTGGTCAGGAATAGATAAAACCCCTACTGTCCTCAGGTATGAGAGTACCAAGTTTTCTGAATCCACTCGACCTTACCAAGCTTTCTGTCTGGTTACATAATCCACTACACCACAGGCCAGTCCATTTTTGGTCCTTTATTCAAGTTCTGCTCCATCCTTTGCACATATACATACATAGAATTTTCAGTTTCATGAGGTCCCATTTATTAATTATTGATCTTAGTACCTGAACAGTTGATGTTTTATTCAGAAAGTTGTCTCCTGTGCCAATAAATTCAAGGATATCCCCACTGTCACTTCTCTAAGATTTAGTGTGCATGATTTTATGTTGAGGCCTTTGATCCACTTTGACTTGAGCTTTGTGCAAAGTGATACATATGGATCTGTTTGTATTCCTCTACATGTAGACAACATTTAGACCAGCTGCATTTCTTGAAGATGCTTTCTTTTCTCCATTGTATGGTTTTGACTAAAAAACATCGAAAGTCCATAGGTGGGCAGATTTCCTTCTAGTTCATCAACTCGATTCCATTGATCAAACTGTCAGTTTTTATGCCTGTACCATGCAGATTCTATTATGACTTCTCTGTAGTACAGCTTGAAATCAGGGATGTTTATACTTCCAGATGTTGTTCTATAGTACAGTATTGCTGTAGCTATCCTGGATTATTTGTTTTCCATGTGAAGTTCAGTGTTGTTCTTTCAAAGTCTTTAAATAACTGTGTTGGACTTTTGGTGAGAATTGTATTGAATCACTAGATTGCTTTAAGCAAGATGGCCATTTTTACTATGATATTCCTACTGATTCATGAGCAGGAGAGACCTTTCCATCTTCTGATATCTTCCACAATTTTTTTCTTCAGAAACTTGAAGTTCATACAGGTTTTTCCATTATCTGATTAGAGTTACACCAAGGTATTTTATATTACTTGTGGGGTAAAGGATATATTTTTCTCTAATTTCTTTCTCAGCCTATTTGTCAGTTGTATATAGGAAGACTACTGTTTTGTTTTGTTTGTTTTTTTTTTTAGTTAATTTTTATTCATCCAGTTTGCTGAAGGTGTTTAACAGCTATAGGAGTTTCCTGGTAGAATTTTGGGTCGCTTATGTAAACTATGATATCATCTGCAAATCACAATAATTTGACTTCTTCCATTCCAATTTGTATCCAAAAGATCTACTTTAGTTGTCTTACTGATCTAGTTAAAACTTCAAATACTATATTGGATAGATATGGAGAAAGTTGACATCTGTGTCTTATTCGTGATTTTAGTGGAATTAAAAGTTTGTCTTCATTTAATTTAATGTTGGCTAATGGCTTGCTGTATATTATCTTTACTCTGTTTTGGTGTGGGTTTTGTATCCCTGATCTTGCCAAGACCTTTATATTGAATGGGGTGTTATATTTTATTAAATGCTTTTTCAACATTTAAAGAGATGATCATGTATTTTTTTCCTTTCAGTTTGTTTATATGGTAGATTACCTTGATGGATTTTCAAATGTTGAGCCATCCCTGCATCTCGGGAATGAAGCCTACTTGATGATAGATGATGTTTTGGGAGTATTCTCAGATTTGCTTTGCAAATATTTAATAGAGTATTTTTGCATCAATCTTCCTAAGGGATATTGGTCTGAAATTCTCTTTCTTGGTTGAGTCTTTGTATGGTTTAATTATGAGGGTGATTGTGGCCTTATAAAATGAATTTGGCAATGCTCCTTCTGTTTCTATTATTGAAATATTTTTTAATGAACCAATTTGATTTATGTATTATTAAAGTCTCAATTTACAAGATGCCAATACAATAATTTCAGAACCAATTGATAATGATAAAAGTTTTATCCCAGTTATTCTAACCTTATAACCAACTACTTGTGGCTGGTTCATGTCTGCCACCATCTTCCTTCTCCCTGTCTCTGCAACTCTTAGCTCCGCCTTCCTTTACTCTGTCCAATCACAGGCCTCCCACTGTCCTAATATAATTGGTCAGGGAAAATCCTGTGACAGGTTGTGATAAGGATAATGGATTAGTGATTATCAGATGACTCTATAGCTTTTTTAAAAAATTTATTTTCCAGGTCTCCTCTTCAAAAACCCCCTATCCTACACCTCCCCACCCCCGCCTCTATGAGGTTGCTCACCCATCCACCCACCCACTCCTGTCTTCCCTCCCAGGCATTCCCCAACACTAGGGCATCGAACACTCTCAGGCCCAAGGGCCTCTCCTCCCACTGAGACTAATTTATTTATGAAGACACTTAGAACTTTCTTCTTAGAACTGCTTTTGTTACAACCCATAAGTTTGGGTATGTTGTACATTCATTTTCATTGAATTCTAGGAATACTGTAATTTCTTTCTGTATTTCTTCCTTGACTCAATGGTCATTAGGTAGAGAGTTGTTCAACTTCCATAAATTTGTAGGCTCTATGTTGCTTTTGTTGTTATTGAAGTCCAACTTATTCCACGGTGGTCTGAGAAGATACAAGGGGTTATACAATTTTCTTGTGTCTGTTGAGACTTGCTTTGTGACTAAGTATGAGGTCTGATTTAGAGAAATGTCTGGGAGGTGCTGAGAACATATATTCTTTTACGTTTGGGTAAATGTTCTGTAGATATTTGTTAAACCCATTTGAGTCACAACTTTACTTAGTTCTATTATTTCTCTACTTAGTTTCTGTCTGGATGACCTATCCATTGTTAAGAGCTGGGTATTGTTGTCTGCCATTATTAATGTGTGAGGTTCAATGTATGCTTTAAGCTTTAGTAATGTTTCTTTTCCCTATGTGAGTGCTCTTACATATCAGGCATAAATATTCAGAATTGAGATGTCATCTTGGTATATTTTTCCTTTCATGAATATTCAGTGTCCTTCTTCATTTTATTTAATTAATTTTGGTTAGATGTCTATTTTATTAGATATTACAATGACTACTCCAGCTTGCTTCTTGGGTCCATTTGCTTGGAAAATATTTTCCAGCCCTTTACTCTGAGTAATGTCTATATTTTCTTGGAAGTGTGCTTCTTGAATGCAGCAGAATGATGGATCCTGTTTTTGCATCTATTATGATTGTCTTTTTATTGAGTCTATTAATGTTGAGAGATATTAAAGACGCATGATTATTAATTACTGTTATTTTGATATTGTTGATGGTGGTGATGATAGTGCTGCTGCTGCTGCTGCTGCTGCTGCTGCTGCTGCTGCTGCTGCTGCTCCTGCTGCTGCTGCTGGTGGTGGTAGTGCTGATGGTAGTGGTGGTGTATATGCATTATGTGTGAGTGTATGCCTCCCTTTCTTTTGGCTTTGTTAGTGGAAAATTATTTATTTCTTCTGTTTTCTTGGGTGGAGTTAACATCCATGGGTTGGAGTTTTACATCTAGTATTTTCTGTAGGACTTGCTATGGTGACAGATATTGTTTAAATTTGCTTTTGTCACGTAATATCTTGTTTTCTCCATCTATGGTAATTGAATGTTTTGCTGTGTATACTAGTCTCAGATGGCATTTGTGGTCTCTTAGAAACTGTAAGACATCTGCCCAGGTCCTTCTGGCTTTTACAATCTCTGTTAAGAATTTGGGTATAATACAAATAGGAGCACCTTTACATGTTACTTGGGTTCTTTTCCCATTAAGCTTTTGATATTCTTTCTTTGTTCTGTACATTAAGTGTTTTGATTATCATGTGGCAGGAGAATTGTCTTTTTTGGCATTCTGTAAGCTTCTTTTATGTTTACAGGAATCTCTTTATTTAGGTTAGGGAAATTTTCCTCTATGATTTTGTTGAAAATATTTTCTGGGTCTTCTCCTTCTTCTATTCCTATTATTCTTAGGTTTGGTCTTTTCATAGTGTCTCAAATTTCCCGGATGTTTTGAGGCAGAAAGTTTTTAGATTTAGCATTTTCTTTGACTGGTCTATCTATTTTTTTCTATTGTATCTTCTATGACTAAGATTCTCTCTCTGTCTCTGTACTGGCTAGTTTTGTGTGTAAACTTGACACAAGCTGGAGTTATCACAGAGAAAGGAGTTTCAGTTGAGAAAATGCCTCCATGAGATCCAACTGTAAGGCATTTTCTCAGTTAGTGATCAAGGACGGACAGTCCCTTGTGGGTGGTACCATCTGTGGGCTGGTAGTCTTGGGTTCTATAAGAAAGCAGGCTGAGAAAGCCAGGAGAAGCAAGCCAGTAAGGAACATCCCTCCATGGCCTCTGCATCAGCTCTTGCTTCCTGACCTGCTTGAGTTCCAGTCCTGACTTCCTTTCATGATGAACAGCAGCATGGAAGTGTAAGCTCAATAAACCCTTTCCTCCCCAACTTCCTTCTTTGTCATGATGTTTGTGCAGGAATAGAAACCCTGACTAAGACTCTCTCTCTCTCTTTCTCTCTCTCTCTCTCTCTCTCTCTCTCTCTCTCTCTCTCTCTCTCTCCTGCAAAATTTTATTTTATTTTTTTACTTATTCACTTTACAGTCTGTTCACTGCCTCCCTCCTCCCAGTCAGTCACAACCTGCCATAATCTTTGCCCCACCCTTCTTCCCCTTCTCCTCTGAGTGGGAAGGAACCCCTAGGTATCCCCCAACTCTGGAAGTTCAAGTCTCTGTGAGGCTGGGTGTTTGCTCTCCCACTCAGGCCAGACTAGGCAGCCCAACTACTAGAAAATATCTCACATACAGGCAACCTTTTTTGGGATATCCCCCATTCTAGTTGTTCAGGACCCACATGAAGGTCAAGCTGCAAGTTTACTAGATATGTGTGAGAAAACCAAGATCGAACCTTGTATGTTCTTTGGTTGGTGGTTCAGTCTCAGAGAGCCCCAAGGGTCCAGATTAGCTGACTATATTGTTCTTCCTGTGGAGTTCCTATCCTCTTAGGGTCTGCAATCCTTTCTCTTATTCTTCCATAAGAGTCCCCAAGATTCATCTACTGTTTGGCTGAGGGTGTCTGCATCTGTTTGAGTCAGCTGCTGGGTGGAGCCTCTCATAGGACAACATGTTACTGTTTGTAAGCATAACAGTTTGACTAAGAGTGTTATGGATTGGCGCTTGCTCATGGAATGGATCTGAATTTGGGTTGGTTATTGGTTGGCCATTCTCTCAGTCTCTCCTTCATCCCTGGTGCCTGCATTTCTTGTAGACAGGATAAATTTGGTGTTGAAAGTTTGTTAGGTGGGTTCCTGTGTTCCTGTTTGGCTACAAGATGTGGCTTTTATACTGTTTTTTTTTTTTTTTTTTTGCTTGCATCTATAGTTTGGATGCTAACCTTGACTTTGAGGTCCCCAGAATCAGTATGGCCCAGGGTCTCTGGTACCAGAGTGTCCTCCAGGAAAGCACAAGTAGTTGTGGGATGGAAAATGGAGTCCTTGCAATGGGGTGCAGTTTAAGGCTGTTTTGTGTATTTTAAGAGGACTTGGTGGGCAAGGGTTTGAGGTGGCATCTTACCTGATTTTCCTTGGTGCCAGCAGCCCTCCAGGAATGCAAGCCAAGCTGTGGATCAGGAAATGGATTTCAGGGGACAGGGTCCAATTTACTGCTGTTGCGTGTGCTTTAGTGGAACTTGGCAGCTAAGATCATTTTATTTTATTTTATTTTATTTTTAATGGCCAGATATACCATTATGAGACCAAAATGCAGCTAAGTTTGTTTTCTGTTTGGTTCTACTGCTGGGCATGAAGCCTAGCCTTAAATCTAGTTTGTTTTCAAGTTGAGACTACCTTAGAGAAAATGAAACTTTCCTTTGTAAATTGTTATCAACTGAAGATAATTGTGGATTAGGGGTGGAAGCATATGGCCTCATTCATGCTGCCTCAATCTTTGTGAGTTCATACATGTTTTGATCCTGATTCAGAAGGTCATGTTTCCTTGGTGTCTTCCATTCCCCCACTGGCTCTTTTATTCTTTGCACTTCTTTTTCCCCAGGGTTTTCTGAGCTCTCATGTGAATGAGGCATACCATTTAGAAATAAGTGTTTCAAGAGCTCTTGGAACGCTGAATATTTTCAGAATATTTTCTCATCTTCTGTAGGAGGAAGTTTCTTTGGCAATAGTTAAGCAAGGGACTGAAATGTGAGTATAGTCAAATGACATTGGGAGTAATTGGTTGTTGTTGTTTTGTTTTGTTTTGTGTTGTTTTAGTCCGATAGAGGGCTAATATCCAATATATACAAAGAACTCAAGAAGTTAGACTCCAAAAAACCAAATAATCGCATCAAAAAATGGGGAACAAAGCTAAACAGAGAATTCTCAACTGAGGAAATTCTCAGGGCTGAGAAGCACCTAAAGAAATGCTCAACATCAGGGAAATGCAAATCAAAACAAGTCTGAAATTCCACCTCACACCAGTCAGAATGGCTAAGATCAAAAACT
>CM052715.1:8656765-8736720 GCA_028551405.1 Uromys caudimaculatus
CATATACCCAGAAGATGCTCCAACATGTAATAAAGACACACGCTCCACTATGTTCATAGCAGCCATATTTATAATAGCCAGAAGCTGGAAACAACCCAGATGTCCCTCATCAGAGGAATGGATACAGAAAATGTGATACATTTACACAATGGAGTACTACTCAGCTATTAAAAACAATGACTTTATGAAATTTGCAGGCAAATGGATGGAACTTGAAAATATCATCCTGAGCGAGGTAACTCATTCACAAAAGAACAAACATGGTATGTACTCACTGATAAGCGGATATTAGCCCAAAAGTTGAGAATACCCAAGTTTGACTTTACAGTAACCACTGGACTGAGAGTGAGGTCCCAGATGGAGGAGTTGGAGAAACAACTGAAGGAGCTGAGGAAGTTTGCAGCCCCATGGAGGGAGCAACAGTGTCAATGAGCCTGACACCCCCCCCCCCGGGTCGGCCTGGAGTTTGGACCACCAACCAAAGAATACACATCAAGGGACTCATGTTCAAACCACATATGTGGCAGAGGATGGCCTCATTGGCCATCAGGAAGAGGAGAGGCCCTTGGGCATGAGGGTGTTAGAGACCCCAGTAAAGGGGAATGTCAAGGTGGGAATAAGGGAATGGGTGGGTGGGTGGGTGGGAGGTAGAATTCCCTCATAGAGGCAGGGAGGGAGAGGGGATAGGGGGTTTCCAAGGAGGAGACCTAGAAAAGGGGAAACATTGGAAATGTAAGTAAAGTAATGACTGTCTCATCTTCCCTTCTCCTTTCATGCCCTGTCTATGTATTAGAGATAAGCCCATGGCTTTAGGAATGTTGGCTAGGTAGTCCACCAAGTCAGTACACCTTCAACCCTCTTTCTAGACCATGTATGAAAACTATTAGACACTGACACCTTATAAATGCCAGCATGCCTTTGGCTGCAAATTAATTACTGAAGTTCCAAAAATTATAAAAGAAACATTTAGTGATTATTTATCCCTTGTATAAACATCCCTAATTATCTTTGCCTGCATATTTTGAAAACATCTTATTTGCACTTATTCATTAAGATGTTTTAGTTTAAATAAGTATACACATATATGGAGGTAAGACGAGGACCACTGCTCACTGGGTCCTACCAGGAATCCTCAGGACACAGGGGCCGAGGAGCAGCCAGGGACAGGAACCTTCCAAGTTCTATCTGTGGCTGGGGACTTCAGTCTGGGTCACAAGGCTCCATAGCCAAATTGCACCAGGAGAAAGCTAGACTTCCAGGAGTGAGGACAAGCCTGTGAGTAGGGGTAAGACCAGCACCTCTGCTCAGAGGGACCCAGCCAGAACCCTCAGGACACAGGAACTGAGGAGTGGTCTTCCAGTTTCCTTCTGTGGCCAGAGAGCTGATCCTGTGACACAGAGCTCCATATTCAAATACTGCCAGGAAAGAGCTGTTCTCCCAGGAGCACCGAGCACAGGCAAGAGCACCAATACTGTTCAAATTCCTGGATCAAGAGGGACCCTTGCAGAACCCTCAGGACACAGGACCAAGATACAGCTGGGGACAGAATCCTTCTGGTTTCTGTCTGCACCCCAGAGCTGATCCTGTACAACAGCTCTCCGAACCCAAATTCCTCTCAGAGACAGCTGGTCTCCAAGGAGTACTGATGCAGAGGCTTGCAGGAGGGAAAAGCCAAGGTCACGGAGAGCAAGACCAGCTAACACCAGAGATAATCAGATGGCAAAAGGCAAGGGCAAGAGGGCAAGAATATAAGGAACAGAAACCAAAGCAACTTGGCATCATTAGAACGCAGTTCTCCCACCACAGCAAGCCCAAGATGCCCCGACACAACAGACAAGCAAGATTCAGATTTAAAATCACATCTCACAATGATGATAGAAGATTTTAAGAAGGAAATAAATAACTCCCTTAAAGAAGTACAAAAGAACACAGGTAAACAGCTAGAAGCCCTTAAAGGGGAAACACAATAGCCCCTTTAAAAATTACAGGAAAACACAATCAAACAGGCAGAATTACAGGAAAACACAATCAAGCAGGCAAAAGAAATGAACAAAACCATTCAGGATCTAAAAATAGAAATAGAAACAATAAAGAAGTCACAAAGGGAGACAACCCAGGAGTTAGAAAACCTAGGAAAACATCAGGAGTCATAGATGCAAGCATCACCAACAGAATACAAGAGATAGAAGAGAGAATCTCAGGTGCAGAAGATACCATAGAAAACATTGACACAACAGTCAAAACATGCAAAATGCAAAAAGCTCCTAACCCAAAATATCCAGGAAATCTAGGACACAATGAGAAGACCAAACCTAAGGATAATAGGTATAGAAAAGAGTGAAGATTTCCAACTTAAGGGCCAGTAAATATCTTCAACAAAATTTTAGAAGAAAACTTCCACAACCTAAAGAAAGAGATGACCATAAACATTCAAGAAACCTACAGAACTCCAAATAGATTGACCCAGAAAAGAAATTCCTCCAGTCACATTATAGTCAAAACACCAAATGCACAAAAGAAGGAAAGAATCTTAAAAGAATGAAATAGGTTAAGTAACATATAAAGGCAGATCTATCAGAATTACACTAGACTTATCACCAGAGACTGTGAAAGCTAGAAGATCCTGGGCAGCTCTCATATAGACACTAAGAGAACACAAGTGCCAGCCCAGGCTGCTAAACCCAGCAAAACTCTCAATTACCATAGATGGTGAAACCAAGATATTCTATGGAAAAAACCAAATTTACACAATGTCTCCACAAACCTAGCCCTACAAAGGATGATAGATGGAAAACGCCAACACAAGGAGGGAAACTCCACCCTAGAAAAAGCAATAAAGTAATCTTTCAAGAAACTAAAAAGAAGATAGCCACACAGACATAAAAATAACATCGAAAATAACAGGAAGTTACAATCACTATTTGTTAATATCTCTTAACACCAATGTACTCAATTCCCCAATGAAAAGACATAGACTAACAGACTGGATCCATAAGCAGGACCCAGCATTTTGCTGCATACAGGAAATGCACCTCCGAGTTAAAGACAAATACTACCTCAGAGTAAAGGGCTGGAAAACAATTTTCTGGACAAATGGTCCCAAGAAACAGGCTGGAGTAGCCATTCTAATATCGGGTAAAATTGACTTTCAAACAAAAGTCATCAAAAAAGGTAAGGAAGGTCACTTCATACACATCAAAGGAAAAATCTAACAAGAAAACCTCCCAATTCTGAACATCTATGCTCCAAATGCAAGGGCAACAAAATTCATAAAAGAAACTTTACTAAAGCTCAAAGCACCCATAGCACCTCACACAATAATAGTGAAAGACTTCCACAACCCACTCTCATCAATGGACAGATCTTGGAAACACGAACTAAACAGAAACACAGTGAAACAACAGATGTTATGGACCAAATGGATTTAACAGATATCTATAGAACATTTCATCCTAAATCAAAAGAATATACTTTCTTCTCAATACCTCATGGTATCTTCTCCAAAAGTGACCATATAATCGGTCACAAAACAAACCTAAACAGATAAGAAGACTGAAATAATTCCATGCCTCCTATCAGATCACTACGGATTAAGGCTGGTCTTCAATGGCAACAACAACAACAGAAATCCCACATACACATGGAAGGTGAACAATGCTCAATGATAACTTGGTCAAGGAAGAAATAAAGAAAGAAATTAAAGACTTCCTAGAATTTAATGAAAATTAAAGTACAACATACCCAAACTTATGGGACACAATGAAAGCAGTGTTAAGAGGAAAACTCATAGCTCTGAGTGCCTCCAAAAAGAAACTAGAGAGAGCATACACTAGCAGCTTAACAGCACACAACAAAGCTCTAGAACAAAAAGAAGCTAATACACCCAAGAGGAGTTGAAGTCAGGACATAATTGAACTCATGGCTGAAATCATCCAAGTAGAAAAAAAAAAAGAACTATCCAAAGAATCAACAACCAAGAGGTGGTTCTTTGAGAAAATCAAGAAGATGGACAAACCATTAGCCAGAATAAGCAGAGGGCACAAAGACAATATTCAAATTAACAGAATCAGAAATGAAAAGGGAGACTTAACAACAGATTCTGAGGAAATTCAAAAAATCATCAGATCCTACTACAAAAGCCTATACTCAACAAAATGGGACCATCTGGATGAAATGGACAATTTTCTAGACAGATACCAAATACCAACTTTAAGTCAGGATCAGATAAACCACCTAAACAGCCCCAGACCCCTAAAGAAATAGAAGCAGTCATTAAAAGTCACCCAACCAAAAAAAGCTCAGGACCAGATGGGTTCAGTGCAGAATTCTATCAGACCTTCAAAGAAGACCTAATACCAATACTCTTCAATCTATTCTACAAAATAGAAAGAGAAGGAACACTACCCAAATCATTCTATGAGGCCACAGTTACACTGTTACCAAAACCTCACAAAGACCTAAGAAAGAAAAAAATTTCAGACCAATTTCCCTTATGAATATCGATGCAAAAATACTAAATAAAATTCTTGCAACCCAAATCCAAGAACACATCAAAATGATCATTCACCAGGATCAAGTAGGTTTCATCCCAGGAATGCAGGAATTGTTCAATACCCAGAAATCCATCAATGTAATCTACTACATTAAAAAACTCAAAGAAAAAAAAAAAAACCACAAGGTCATTTCATTAGATGCTGAAAAAGCATTTGACAAAATTCAACATCCCTTCATGATAAAAGTCATGGAAAGATCAGGAATTCAAGGACCATACCTAAACATAGTAAAAGCAGTATAAAGCAAACCAGGAGTCAACAGCAACCTAAATGGAGAGAAACTTGAAGCAATCCTACTAAAATCAGGGACACAAAAGGCTGCTCTCTCTCTCCCTATCTATTCAATATAGTAACTGAAGTTCTTGCTAGAGCAATTAGACAACAAATGGAGGTCAAAGGAATACAAATTGGAAAGGAAGAAATCAAACTATCACTATTTGCAGATGATATGATCATATACTTGAGTGACCCTA
The DNA here is from genome assembly GCA_028551405.1 of Uromys caudimaculatus. Classification (NCBI taxonomy): domain Eukaryota; kingdom Metazoa; phylum Chordata; class Mammalia; order Rodentia; family Muridae; genus Uromys; species Uromys caudimaculatus. The sequence goes on from CM052715.1 coordinate 8,661,792, forward strand.
AGAACTCCACCAGAGAACTGCTACAGCTTCAGCAAAGTGGCCAGATATAAAATTAACTCAAACAAATCAGTAGCCTTTTTATACTCGAAGGATAAACAGGCTGAGAAAGAAATTAAGGAAATTACACCCTTCACAATAGTCACAAACAATATAAAGTATCTTGGTGAAATTATAATAAAACAAGTGAGAGAGCTGTGTGACAAAAACTTGCAGTCTCTGAAGAAAGAAATTGAAGAAGACCTCAGAAGATGGAAATATCTCCCATGCTCATGGATTGGCAGGATTAATATAGTATAAATGGCCATCTTGCCAAGAGCAATCTACAGATTCAATGCAATCCCCATCAAAATTCCAACTCAATTCTTCATAAACTTAGAAAGAACAATTCTCAAATTCATTTGGAATAAAAAAAACCCAGGATAGCAAAAAATATTCTCAACAATAAAAGATCTGCTGGAAAAATCAGCATCCCTGACCTCAAGTAGTGATAAAAACTGCATGGTATTGGTACGGTGACAGGCAGGTAGATTAATGGAATAGAACTGAAGACACAGAAGTGAACCCACACACTTATGGTCCCTTGATATTTGACAAAGGAGCTAAAACCTATCAGTGTAAAAAAGACAGCATTTTCAACAAATGGTGCTGGTTCAACTGGAGGTCAACCTGTAGAAGAATGCAAATTGATCCATTCCTATCTCCCTGTAAAAAGCTAAAGTACAAGTGGATCAAGGTCCTCCACATAAAACCAGATACACTGAATCTACTAGAAGAGAAAGTGGGGAAAAGTCTCGAACACATGAGTACAGGGGAAAAGTTCCTGAACAGAACACCAATGGCTTATGCTCTAAGATCAAGAATCAACAAATGGGACCTCATGAAATTGCAAAGCTTCTGTAAGGCAAAGAACACAGTCAATAGGACAAAACAGCAACCAACAGATTGGGAAAAGATCTTTATCAATTCTAAGTCCAATAGAGGGCTAATATTCAATATATACAAAGAACTCAAGAAGTTAGACTCCAGAGATCCAAATAACCCTATCCAAAAATGGTAAACAGAGCTAAACAGAGATTTCTCAGCTGAGCAAACTTGAAGGGCTGAGAACCACCTAAAGAAATTTTCAATGCTCTTAGTCATCAGGGAAATGCAAATCAAAACAACCTTGAGATTCTACTTCACACGGGTCAGAATGGCTAAGATCAAAAACTCAGATAACAGCAGATGCTGGTGAGGTTGTGGAGAAAGAGGAACACTCCTCCATTGCTGGTGGGATTGCAAGCTGGTACAACTGCTCTGGAAATCAGTTTGGCAGACCTTGAGAAAAATGGATATAATACTACCTATGGACCCATCTATTCTACTCCTGGGCTTATACCCAGAAGATGCTCCAACATTTAATAATGACACATGTTCCACTATGTTTATAGCAGCCATATTTATAATAGTCAGAAGCTTGAAACAATCCAGATGTCCCTCAACAGAGGAATGGATACAGAAAATGTGGTACATTTACACAATGGAATACTACTCAACTATTTAAAACAATGACTTCAAGAAATTCACAGGCAAATAGATAGAACTAGAAAATATCATCCCGAATGAGATAACTCAGTCACAAAAGAATGAACATGGTATATACTCACTAATAAGTGAATATTAGCCCAAAAGTTCAGGATACCCAAGATTCAATTCACATCAACCGTTGGACTGATTGTGGTATCCCAGATGGAGGAGTTAGAGAAGGGACTGAAGGAGCTGAAGGAGTTTGTAGCCCCATGGAGGGAGCAACAGTGTCAACTGGCCTGACCCCTGGTGCTCCTAGAGACCGGACCACCAAACAAAGAATACACATGGACGGACCCATGGTGCTGACCACATATCTGGCAGAGGAGGGCCTTGTTGGCCATTAATGGGAAGAGAGGTCCTTGGGCCTGAGGGTGTTAGACGCCCCAGTATGGGGGAATGTCAGGGACGGAAGTCGGGAATGGGTAGGTGGGTGGAGGAATACCCACATAGAGGCAGGGGTGGGGTGATGGTATAGGGGGTTTCCAAAGGGGAGACCTGGAAAGGGGAAAACATTTGAAATCTAAATAAAGTATCAAAAATGTAAGAATAGAGCCAAGAGTGGATAAAATAAATTATTTTACTACACAAAATAATGTAGCGTATTGTTATCAGTTTATTAGATTATGATATGGTAGATAGCCATGGTAAGCATTATCTAAGCTTTCATCAACGGCCTTTAATAACAAAATAGGTGGTACTATAGATTCACTCACACATTTTAACCAGTTATTTACATAATAGAGTAGAATAATCTTTAACTTCCAGTTAATGGAACAGAATGAAAGAGAAAAATGATAGCCTCTAGTATTGATCATCTTATTTCATTGAACTCTTATTCCTGTTACCAATTGAATTCACCTACTATAATGTCAGTCATCACAAAATTAGGTGCGACCATGACCTGAAGAAATCAGCTCAGTAACTTTGGAATTATTCCACCAGACCCCTCCCCTCCTAGGAGAGAAAGGTCTGTAGGTAGGCACCTCTTTCTTTTGGAAGAGAGAGGCTAATTAAATTCCTCAGACCAAAGGTGGGGGATGACCATGCAGGTAGGGGAGGCGCCCAGAGCATGTAAACAATGTGCAGGGCAGATCAGCCTTGGTCACCTACAGACAAGGGGAGTCCTGACCACTTCATTTGCTAAGGACCAATCAGTTTAAAAGTCACACTGTTCTGCCAATCACGTTGCACCTAGTGGCTGTTGCTCTGAAAACTGTATAAAGGCTTGCCAAATGGATCACTAGGGGCCGAGACCTCTCCTTCGGGTGTGGTACGGCCCCAGTGCGTTGGAATAATAAATTCCCCTTGCTGATTGCATGGATCCCCAACTACATGGTGTTCACTGAGGGTTCTCCAAAAAACTAAAGGTTCCCCAGAGGCTTTACAGACCAAGTAGATTGAAGTAGAGAGAATATGAACATGCCTAGATACATACGGCATACATACATACATACATACATACATACATACATACATACATAAGATGGGGATATGCAGTGGGCTATCAGTGCTTCTATCAGAAGCATTATTCAGGTATCCATTTCTATGACTCGCCACTCAGCGCATCACCCATGAGTATGTGCTCTTTCCACAGCACAGAATTGTAGAGAAAATCTCTTACAAACGTCACTTGTCAATAAAAAAGCCAATGACCAATGAGCCGAGGCAGGGAAATAGGAGGAGAGACACTGGCAGGAAGAGAGAGGATTCTTAGAAATAATAAGAAATAAAAGGAGAAATTCAAGAAAGCCTAGAGAGAAAAACAGACTAAGAAGACAGCAGACAGATGAAGGAAGAAAGGGGCCAGGACTGAAGAGAGGTAACTAACAAAGTAGTAGACATAGAATAGTTTACATGGCTAAATAAATTAAGAGCTAGTCAGAAAATGAGCCAAAACTTGTGAACTAGGCATTTAATAATAAAAAATTATTTCCAGAGTCATCATTCCAGGAGCTGGGGCAGAAAAGGAAAATCGGATTTAAAAATTATTTTAACAGATGGCATCCACAGTCAGGCATAGCATCTAAGCTTAGTGAAGTCCCGATTGAGAGGCAGTGTGGTATATATTGGCACTGAATATCAGGCAAGAATTTAGTCAGAAATTCAAGCTTGAACAGAGCAAGAGAAGCTCTTAGTTCTGTTCATTTAAGCGGTTGCTTAGCAACTGAGGCCAGATTTGGGAGTGACCAGGTGCACCTACAGAGGTAGAGGGAAAAAAAATAAAAAACTAACAACAACACTTAATAGCCTACTGAATAAGAAAATCGGTGCCTTTAAGAAGCCCAGGCTGAAAAGACAGAGAACCAGCTCTGCCCTATAGAGGAGTACTTCTTAAAGCAGTTTTCTAGTCTGGTGGGAGGCTGGTGCTGCGGGCTCTTTTTTTTTTTTTTTTTTTTTGGTTTTTCGAGACAGGGTTTCTCTGTGTAGCCATGGCTGCCCTGGAACTCACTCTGTAGACCAAGCTGGCCTCGAACTCAGAAATCCACCTGCCTCTGCCTCCCAAGTGTTGGGATTAAAGGCGTGCGCGGGCTCTTGCTGGCTGAGCACATGCTGGCTAGTCACATGCTGGAATCTGAGAAGGCACTTTGTGGATTCAAGACAACTTCCCAAAAAGAGGAGGAATCATAACCTGTGATATGGCTATAAAAGGAAAGAAAAACACCTCTCCTAGTGAATGAAGAGAGACAGGGGCAGGTAACAGACAAATCCAGCTAAACATAGAGAGTGACTGGAGAGAAGACAAAAATATTCCAAAGCAGCCAAACAACAAATCTGACTAGGTAAGACATGTTTAAAATTATGTTTAAATGTTAAAAGAGGAAGGAGACTGGGTGTAAAAAAAATATAGGTCAGTAAAATTAATTTAAAATTAATAAAATTAAAGGGAATAAGATAAATAAGATGAAAAAATCAATAACACGTAGCCTTCAGACTGTACAATGCTGTTTATAATTATTTAAAGATAGAAACAAGAGCAACAGATAACTGACCTAACTGAAACACATTATCTATTATGATTATTATTATGCCGATATTTATTATCCTAACCTTAATAATCATAATAGTCTTTCTAAACCTTCTTTTTTTAAAAATGCGGCTTTAGAGATACAGGCCTAAGAAAAATTAAAACAAGAAAAAGAAAAATGTGAGAAATGCAGAAAGGCCACAAAAGAAAAGTTAGAAAATAAGTAAAATTGAGAAAGATACTAAGAAAAAGACATAGAAAATAATGATAAAGCCTGTTGTTAAAAAACAACATTAGCTTGTCTGGTAAATGTACAATAAATACCAACCAACAGTAACCACCCTCAGGAAGAATTTAGATGGCATCTGATAGAAAAGCTAGATTTAAAAAAATTAAAGATACAACTACCATGGGAAAAAATAATCCCCGAGGGTTTCAAGAAAAACAAACTGTCAAATGTTTTAATTGTGGCAAGCAACGTTGTTTTAAAAGGGATTATAGACAAGGCATTCTTAGAAACAGTGTTTTTCCTAGAGAAAATACAAAATGGAGGCCTCAGCCTTCTGGAAAATCCAGAAGGTGTGGCAAAGGCCTGCACTGGATTAATGAATGTAGGTCAACAAGGACAAACAAGGTAACCCCTTGTCAGAAAATGACTCAAGAGGACCCAGTATCAAATTTAAGTTGGCCATTTAGATCAGCAGTAGGAAAACTCATGTATAGAACAATTAAACAATGCTCTGGATATAAACATTGATGACCCAGATATCAAAGCCAGAGCAGCTTCAATAGATAACACAGAAAACCCCAGAAAGACCAAAGGTTTAATTGATATAGGAGCAGAGACAAGACAGAGATACTTAATAAACAAAAAGAGATAAGAAATCTCCCAGAGACAAATAAATGTTGCCTTGGGGGAGAGAATATGTTTTTATTTTCACAGAAAAAAACAAAAACGATGGATTTCATCCAAATTAATAAAAATAAGATTTGTCAAGGGAAGACCCTTTAAGATCTTAGATTCAAAAACAAAAGAAAAAAAAAAAAACAAGAAAAACCAAAAAGATAAAATGTATACTGATTCCTCCTACATGAAAATAACTTTAAGACTGGCCGAGACATAAAAATGTCTCCAGTTCAGATCTTCTGCTAAGCATAGCCAATATATCTTGCTGGCTAAAGTATCCTCAGGAATTATTATATCATCTTTTCAAATGGTATAGATAGAAATTTAAATTACTATCTGTCTATATAATCCAAACAAACTTATTTTTAAAAAGGACAGATACCTTACCTGCTTGAACAGAGAGCAAATGCTCACCTTTAGCTAAATTGTGCACACTGCAATTCCATACATGTGTTAATGTAGAAATGTGTATTACCTTTAAAAGCTTATGTGTTCATAGAAAAAAGTAAAGCAACCCTGACAAGATTCAACCTCAGGGATGCTGAGAGAACGAGGCATATTATTCCAGCATCCTGCCTGATCCTAACTGTTTAATCTGAACTTGCTTCTAGGTCAGCTTCAAAGAAGGCTGCTGACCCCAGATGACCAGACTGAACTATGACTTAAGCCTGAACTTTCTCAACATGCAGAGACTGGACAAGAATTGTTACAGCTTTCTTAATCTTTCATTTTCCAAATTTTCTTGGTCACCCAGAAAAAATAAAAATGATGCCCCACCTCAACATGAGGCAATTTTAAGAGAATTATGCCCCATTCCCAAGAGTTGGGGTGAATGATTTTTGGGTTGTTTTATAGATAATGAATGTTTGTTATCATTTAAGAGTGTGGTTATGTGAAATGGAATTATTAATCTGCTCTGAACTCCCTGCTGGCTATGTGCACATACTTCTTGCTACTTCCCAATGTTCTAGATTCACAAATGAAAGATACACACACACACACACACACACACACAGAGAGAGAGAGAGAGAGAGAGAGAGAGAGAGAGAGAGAGAGAGAGAAAGAGAGAGAGAGCGAGCACCTTATATTTCATATGTGTTAAACAGTGCAATGGCTGGGCACTTCTAAACCTCCCCATGGCTAAAACTCTCCAATATTTTTGAGTTACTGCTTTCTAAAATTTATATTCCATCTTTGCCACCATAGGCCCAATCAGAGACCACTGGGACTGGATGCTTTCTCTCCAACAGCTCTTAAGTTTGATCCTCTGACTTCTCTGGCATGGTGATTCTACCACCACCTCCTAGGTGTTCCTTGCCCAGGAATCTCAAAGTCCTGCCTCTGTCTCCCTGCCCAGCCATTGGCCACTGGCAACTTTATTTACCAATTAGAACCAGTGGGACACAGAGATTGTCAGATCTCACAGGCAGACGTGTGAATTCTCATGTAATTTAGGAAATCAAATTAACATAATATAAGCAATAAACCAAATCCACTACAGTTATTGTCTTGAATCAGGGAGCAAACAACATTAAAGAAGTTAGACTCAGGAATTTCTCTCTCTTTTTTCCTCTTTATCCTTCAATCCCTTCTATTTAGTATTAGAGGGAAAGGGGAGAAGGAATGAAAAGAAAAAAGGAAAAATGTAAAAATATTAGGGAAAAGAGGTAGATTATTTAATTGACTGTTAGACCAAAGAGTATTAACAAGCCCAACATCTTATATTGGTACAGATCTTTGTATTTGGTTACAACCTACTAAATATCAACTCTCTTTAAGGTATTGTATGAGGTATAAGGTATAATTCTTAAAAATCCATTTTAAGTTCTAGTCCATTTGAAATCTGGTATTACGAACTGTTTGGGATAAACAAGAAATGCAATTCAGTAGTCAAACAATCAAATTCATAGTCATGTTAGATATTAGTTTAGTTTATTGCAAAGTATGTTTTCAAAGTTGAACAGATAATAAATAGCTAAAAACAAACAATTCAGATAAATTATAGATAGATAGTCTTCAAAAACCACAGAGTTCTACAGAATATGACATTTAAAGATATTTTATTATTAAAAGATCTTTTTGACAAGGAGACAGAACTGCTCCTGGGAGCATCCTCATTCTACATCAATGAAGATGATGAGCATCAAAGAACCTCCTTATGGAGTTTGCTTCAAATGTGGCAAGCTAACCACTGGGAAGGAAAATACCCCTGCCTCAGTTCTCAACAGAACATTGTCCAAAGTGGACAAGCAAGATACAGGGAAGTCAACTACCAAGCTTTGCAATGACAAGATAGGCAAGTCCTTCATAATTCCTGCTTTACAAAAAAATTCCGTTGTATACAGGGTCAGAAGGCTAAAGATGGATGCTCCAGTGATATAGAGACAATTCTTGGGTGACTCTCCAAGCAGCCAGCAACATCTCTCATTTCATTAGTTTTGTAAGTTGCTTTCACTGCACTTCCTGCAGACTAAAGTAATATTGATTCCTTCTCATGTCTCTGATGGAGCTGAAAACTAGATAGTCTCACAATTAAGCTTAAGTTCTTTAGGATTTAAGAAAAAAATGTTATTAGGTCTATATAAGTTATGATAGAAAATAATTTAAGCAAAGAACTCTAACTCACCAAGATAATTATATAGTAGAGTACTTTTCAAAATTGCCAAATACCAATGAACCAGAAGTTGTGAATATAATTCTTATCTGATGGCTTTATAATTAATATTGTATATGATTTATTGATATAAGAGAAAGAGCCTTTTATTGGACTAAAAGGGGGACATGTAGAGAGCATCTGTCTTAGTTAGGGTATACTGCTATGAACAGACACCATGACCAAGGCAAGTCTTATAAAGGACAACATTTATTTGGGCTGGCTTACAGGTTCAGAGGTTCAGTCCATGATCATCAAGGTGGGAGCAGGGCAGCCTCTAGGCAGGCATGATACAGGCAGAGCTGAGAGTTCTATATCTTCATCTGAAGGCTGCTAGTGGAAGACTGACTTCCAGGCAGCTATGGTGAGTGCCTTAAGCCCACGCCCACAATGACACACCTACCCCAACAAGGCCATACCTCCTAATAGTGACACTCCCTGGTCTAAGCATATACAAATCATCAGAGCATCTCTTATAAACATCATCTGTCCATAAAAAAGCCAATGGCCAATGAGCTGAGACAGAAAATAGGAGATAAGACACTGGTAGAAAGAGAGAGGATTATGGGAAATAGTAAGTGATAAAAAAGGAGAGATTTAAAAGAGCTGAGAGAGAAACACAGATCGAGGAAATGGACATAAACAAGCAAGATGAAGGAAAAAAGGGCCAAGACTGAAGATAGATAACTAACCAAGTAACAGACATAGAATAGTTTAAATGGTTAAATATGTTAAGAGCTAGTTAATTAATGAACCAAAGCTTATGGTCTAGGCTTTTAATAGTAAATAATTAGGCTCAGAACCATCATCCCAGGAGCCAGTGTTGGAAAAGAAATATGGATTTAAAAATTATTTTAACACAGAAGTAATACAATGAACTAGCACTATGATGTTATTGATCCCAGCACTGAGATAACTTGAGGGGAATTTATACTTAAAATTCCAAGCCCTCGTTCATATCTGCCAATATGTATGTTCTCATCTTTACTTCATATGATTACCAGTGCTTTAATACAAAACTATAAAAATGATGGAAAGATTTAATATTTAATTCAAGCAGCCTACTCTGTAGTACTTAAAATCAGGATCTGAGCCTGGTCCTCACACTGTGATTCTTTTTCCTGAAGTGGAAGCCTTCCTTTGAAGCTGCTAGAGAGGCATTCTGACTTCCCATGCATGCTATGAATTGTGCTTAACAGCCTTTGATTTGCCATTTACTATGTGTCCTCTTTGGAGGATCATCAATAGTAACCATCTGCCCTGGTAGCAGTATTACAATCTGTCATTTCCATAGCAACTATCTGCCCCTATCATTTGATCATTCAGTACCTTACTCTCCATTATTCTCTGTCTCTGCTCTGTGATTTAAATAGTTATAATGGCATGCATACTGTGTATGACAGCAACATTTCCACTGTAAATTCTGCTTTTTATGTACTTCATATCTGAGTATCTAGTCCAAGAGCTCAATGAAAATGATGTGTTTTCCAGTTCTACTATTTTACTATTTACCTAATTTATCAGTCTTCTCCAACAATATTTTATATCAAATACCAAGGTTAGGTGTACTTTGATAAAGCAACCTTAGGCTCTCTTTAGAGAGTGTAGAAAGCAAACAAGTCTGGGTTGAATTCCAGCTAACAGAAAAGACTTGATATACATGCAAACTGCCACTCCAGGACAAACCTATATGGAACAACCATAACAATGTATCCTGTGGCATCAAGCTTGCATCTTCTGTTACTTTCTTAACATTGCTTTCTGTATGATGTACACATTCAGAATCTAAAGCACAAACACCCTGGCAAGTGTCTACTGGAGAACAATGAGCATGACAGAACATAGTGAGGAACAAGGCTGATACAATTCCAAGTCCAGGGCCACATTGTCCAAGCTGGTAGAGCAAGCGAAAGATGACTCCCATCCTGGTGCCACACAACACAGGATAGGACACAGCACTCTTAAGACAATTTCAGAAACCCAGATGCTCAGGGCACCACTAAGATGAACAAGTAAGTGCTGGAGAGATGGAAGAGAAGGACAAGCAGAAGGATGTGTGCACAATGAAGAGAAGAACTAGAGATGAGAGAGTAGTGAGGAATAGCCTGAAGTGGGTAGCTGGCAATGCTACTAAGGCCATGGTAAGATCTTGGCCCATGCTACCACCAAAGGCAATGTCTGGGTCTGTGGCCCTGCAGCAACAAGGGGTCTCTTATCACCAAAGACCAGGTAGATGTCCCTTGTCTGTATTGCCACCAAGAGCCATGTTTATGTCTGAGGCCTGTGAAGAGCTGGCCTCACCCCTTACCTAGAAGAGCTTATCTAGAAGAGCTGGCCCAAAGAGTATGAAAGCAGGAGAGCTGGTCCCATCCTTCACCATCAGTAATACTCAGGAAGCACCATCCCTATCCATGTATCTCACTCAGAAAGAACAGTAGAGCTGGTTTTGGTTCTGAGAGTTGGGGGCGAGCCAGCCCCAAGAGTATGAAGATCAGATAGTTGTACCCACAACTTGTCTGGTGGCATGGATAAGGGAGAGATGCCTTCTCCCCCTCAACCCTTGCCACCTGCCTCAAGCAAGAGAGCTGGCCCCTGGGTCATGAGAACAGGAGACCTGTTGCAGCCTCTATCGTGCTATAGCATTCAGGAGAACAGGTTCTGCACCTTCCCCTGGGCAGCACAATAGAGATGGCCCTGTGTGGCATGGGTACAGGTGATCTGGCCCCAGCAGTATGAAAGTGGCAGAGCTGGCTCTTCCCCCTTTCTTTTCCATCTGCGCATTGGATGAGTTAGTTGTGGCAGTGCTGCAGAGATAGCCCTGGTGGTGTAGGTGTAGAAGAGCGGATGGACTGCCCAGCTCAGACACCAGCCAATGATTTGACTTGACCCACCCCAATATCTACTTCATCTATGAACTTCTGGAGTGCATGAAAAGACTGCTCCTACTGATCCAAAGCTGCAGAATCTCTGTGACATGGGGCAATAACAGGATATCTGAGAAAAATCCTGGTGAGGATCCAGTATAATAGTGTAGCAGAAGCCAGAGGCTTCAGACTAGACAAATGATTCATTGTAATGAACATTTGCAAGTGAAGAAATATGGGGAAAAGCAGGTACTGTGGGACATACTGTGGCATGCTACTACTTCTACAATGAGATGTTGTTTGTTTGTTTTCTTTCTGTGAGGGGGTAGTTTCAAGAGTGGAGGGTGGATATAAAGGGATGAAAAAATGAGTTGGATTGGGGTTCATAATGTTAAAGTCACAAAGAATAAATAAAAGGTTTAAAAAATATTTAGTCTCAAATAGGCAGCAAGGACTCTGACTAGTTTCGTTAATAAGAAGGCATTATGAATTTAAGAGGTATGGAGTGATATTGAATGGGGTTAATGATGAAAAGGAAATTGAGAGGATGGGAGACCCTGCTTTAGTTCATCAGAATGCTTCAGATGTGTGAAAGAACCATGTCTGAAGGTAGCCTTCATAAAAGGGAAGTGAAAAAATAATCCAGAAGGAGCAACCAGAAGATGCCAGGATTATCTATTGGGAATAGAAGAATGTAGAGCTAGATACTACATTGAAGTTTTACAGAGCTCACTCACTGTGGTAGTTCACTGTTAATCCCAGTACTCATGAAGTTAAGAAAGAAGATTACAGCATTTTCAAGACAACCTAGGCTGTACTTGGAGTTCAAGGCCAGGTAAGACTACATAGCAAGACACTATCTTGACTGATTGATTGATTAATTAATTAAATGAATACATGTATAAAATTTTCACTCTTGAAATCTCATAAAGCATCAGTTTTGAATAATGCTAGGTAATAAAACTGCATAAATGTGTTAGAGTTGATTATTGACATGAAATAGAAGTTGAATAAATTTTCTCTGCTTCTGACAATCAAAGCAATTATAATTGCTTCAAAACTAACTATACACTGTTAATGTATTCCAAAATGCTAGCCTGATAGTACCTTAGGTCTCAGCAGTAGAAAATATATTTTACCTTCCTTTTCCTCCCCCTGAACCTCCTTTATATCCCTCCCTTCACTTTTTAAAATTTTTGACCAAGTTTTTTATTTAATACATGCATACATACAAACATACATACATATATAAACATACATACATATATACATACATACACAACGTTACTTATTGACCTTCAGCCAAGTTTTCTGCCCAGAGAGTCATCTTTCTAGTATATTTTACAAGTCCCGCCCACATTCAAAACAATTATCCTGCAATTCATTTCCTAGAATTGAAGAAAATACTCTACCTTTTGAGAGTTCTTGGATCAGAATGTGACCATTTGGATAGCTTTATGAAATTTAATTAGTAAGTTAATTACAACTGCAAAGTACCCTTGGCTTTAAACAGCCTAATTTGTTTCTGAGATTTTAGAGAAAGATCTCAGAGTATCCATTTGGGGATTTTTGCCTACCGCAAGAAGATCATATATTTCTATAGTTTATAATTTTTCAATAGACTTTGGGTACGTTTATCTTTGTCCCAAATTCTCTCATTACAATGATTCTATTGACTTTGCTAATACCATTTTACAAATGTTTATTCATTTAAAGCTGTGATCTCACTTTCATTAAGTTTGGTCATAACTTGGGTGTTTTCTGGATATTCATTTTTGTCTTTGACAATAATCATAAAACAGCTGAGGGAGTATTTGGGATAGGTGAGGTGTTGGTGAGTTTCCCTTTAGAGTGGCTACTGATCTTTGAAAACATTCATTACACTGTGACTTGGTCCAAGATTCTCATTCATTAGTTTACATTTTTATTCAAAAGTTCTGGTCAACTAAGAACAGAAGAGCAGAAGGTGAGGCTACATAGCCTAAGCATGCCTAAGTAGCATGCTGGGAAGTCCTAATAACTCTTCCTACATAAATATTCTCCCCTCCTCAAATTTCCAGGAGAGATCCTCCACATACCCAGAACTGTCCATTTTTAAACTCCAATCATTACCCTTAGGGCAGTCTGTGGTGCTCTCTGATATCACAGGGTTATATTCTGCTTTAGGACATTTTTTAAAAGAAGAACATTCGTATCCATACCCCATCAAAGCATCTGCATTTTAAAGAATAGTGTACTGGTACTAGAAAGAATATGGTCCAATAGGATATGTGACTCCTTATAATTTTTATTTTGAGACTTATATAAAAAATAAATCCTATGTTTAATTAGGCATTCATTAATATGTATTCAAATTATCCTATCAGATATTATGTACTTTTAAAAAAGGTAACCATAAGGACAAAGTATTTTCTTGGAAGAAGCTAAAAACTAGTACATGATGTGTGGGTATAAGTCGGCATTGAGGCAGAGTATGTGCAACACAATACAATAATGATTAGTGGAATAGAAGAAACATTGGAAGTTCAAGTGTTGGGAAGCAATGGCCCAGATAGAAGATGTTGGGTCCCATTTTGGCCCTGGTTTGGGCCTGGAAGACAAACCGGAGTCTGGCTCGAGTTTCTGCGGCCTTGTGGGAGAGCCTAAGCCTGGCTCAAGTTCTGAGACCTGTCTCAGTCACTTCCGTATAGGGGTGACTCAGCAAGACCTGTTTGGCCCTTCCTCTGCCCTGCCATTACTGATGTGGAGCTTTGCTATTGGCCCTGTGAGTTACCCCTTACCCTTCCCTGCCCTCTATGTCATCTCTTCCCATATCTAAATGCCCACCCCCTTTGCCTTCTCTATATAAGCGAGGAACTGATATAATAAAAGGCCTGGTGTGTTACTTTTGGGCCATCGACACTCACCATCCTGATCAGCCCCAGACAGACCAGGTTGGACCTGCCTGCAAGCAGCCGACAGACTTCTTAAGTTTGATGGTGGTGCACACCTTTAGTCTAAGCACTGGAGAGTCGGGGGCAGATTGGTCTCTGTGAGTTCAAGGCCAGACTTGTATAGAGAGGAATATCTGAGATAAGGAAATGACAAAAATAAGAGTTGTTATGGGGGAAATGGTTTCTCAGGAGGGATAGATCTCTGTTTTGAAGTGCTACCATTGTGCTGTTTAAGTTCTGTCATTGGCCATTATCATTGCAAGATTGCCACAAATCTTTAGGTCCATTTTTTGATAGCTATAAGAACAAATATATATTCATTGTAATCTTTATGTGATAAATCTACTTGATTCATATTATATCTGATCCAGCCTAATGACATTATATAAGTGACAATCAAATCCATAATTCTTTTGATAATGATATAAATTGAAGTCTTTAAATTAAATTTGATTTTTTTTCAATTTACTCACTTAACATCTTGCTCACTGACCCCTCCCAATCACCCCCTCCCACAATCCCCAATTCCCCTATCCCCTTTTCCCCTTCTCCTCTGAACTGGTGGGGGTTTCCCTGGGTATCTCTCCACCCTGGCACTTCAAGTCTCTGCAAAACTAGGTGCTTCCTTTCCCATTGAGACCAGACAAGGAAGCCCAGCTAGAACATATCCCACATTCAGGCAACCATTTTTGGAATAGTCCTGGCTCCAGTTGTTTAGAATCCACATGAAGACCAAGCTGCACATTTGCTACATTTGTGTGAGGAAGCCTAGGTCTAGCCCATGTATGTTCTTTGGTTGGTCATTCAGATTCTGAGAGACCCAAGGGTCCAGGTTAGTTGACTCTGTTGGTCTTCCTGTGGAGTTCCTATCCCCTTTGGAGCCCTCAATCATTCTTCCCATTATTCCATAACAGTCCTCAAGCTCTAGCCACTGTTTGGCTGTGGGTGTAGGCATCTGTCTGAGTTGGCTGCTGGGTGGAGCCTCCTAGAAGACAATATGCTTCTGCCTGCCAGCATAAAAAAGTATCATTAATAGTGTCAGGGATTGGTGCTTGTCCATGAGATGGGTCTCAAGTTGGGCCAGTTACTAGTTGGCCATTCTCTCAGTCTCTGTTCCAACCCCTGTGCCTGCAGTAAATGGAATAGTTTTAAGTTTGTAGTGCATGCATAGAAGAATGGTAGGTATCAAGTCAAGTTTTATTTAGTAGTGAATTCAAGGTGTACTTACTAAATGGTTAAGCTGAATACCAAGATTTTGGTTTTGTGTTTTATAAGGGGAAAGTACCCTAAAATAGACTTGTATTTCTCAGGCTTCTTTATATCATTTGCTTTAGGATTTTATTAAGATTGTAATTTCACAGGTTCATTCAAATGGAAAGGTAAGAATAGACCACCACTGAAACAATGACTGTTAAATTAACAGGTGTGATCAACTTGTGTCCACTACATACTAATAAAACAAAATTGCGAACTTGTGAATAAACATTTCTCTTATCTTTATTTTTAAAGGCTGAAAGAAGATGTCTTTAGATAAACCGAGTGCCTGACCACACTAAGGCTAGAAGTTGGATGGGTTATTGCTTGATTACAATTTTGCTTCCTGTGATGTTACTATGGAACAGAAGCATAGAAGGCTCTTACGTGACCACTAAGTAGAAACATCTCCAATATGAACACAGTAGAAGCTGAGATTCTGCTTTAATATCTTAGGATGTGTCTTGTACAAGTGCCTCTGTGTGGTTGTAGGAGATTATGGACACCAGTGACCACAGAGGTTATAAGAAAATGCCGTATCTTGGAGCTGAAGTCACAGCCATGTGCAAGCTGCCTGCTTTAGGTGCTGTTGTCTGTATAACAGCCCTCATTACTGTAGCAAGCGTTCTTAACTTCTGAGCTATCTCTCCAGCCCTATAGATACTGAGATGCCCACAGCAATCAATTTTACATTTAACTGACTGGAGAGAATTACTTTTGTCCTGTTGTATGACAATAATATATGCAGAATCACCCAAATGAGAATGTTTCAAGATATCATTCTGAATGAAGAGATTGTAAGTAAAAGCTGTGCATATTTTTCAACACACACACACACACACACGCACACACACACACACACATACACACAGACATACGCACATACATTTCCTGACTGTTACTTAAAAATATATTTAAGAATACTGTAAGGAATTACACTTGTATAGTAATATGGCACTGGCAGATTTTCTTATTTTATTTATTTTGTAATTCTTGATATTGTAATTGAATTACATTTCTCCCCTTTCTTTCATCTCCTCTAACTATCTCATATAGTCCTCCCTGATCTCCTTAAAATTCATGACTTCTTTTTTTACTGTTATTGAATGCATATGTACTTAAATACATATGTATTGCTAAATATAACTTGTTCAGCCCATATAATGCCATCTGTACGAATGTTTTGAGGACTGACTGCTTGGCATTGAACAAAGCAATCACTGTGTTCTTCCCTGGGGAAGATCAACTTTCTTACTCCCAGACTTCCACAGTTGCCTGCAGTTTTTTGTGTAGGGTTGAGGCCCAATGGGCTTTTCTCTGTCCAGTTAGTCATACTCAAAAATGCCATCCTTCTTCAGTTCAATTTCATCTGCCATGTTAGGGATACTCTATGGATATTGCTTCTGATATTACTGGAAGACATAATTTCATAAAAAAAAAAAACTTCCTGATTTTCTGGCTTTTACAATTCTCCTGCCTCCCTATCTATTATGTAGCCTGACTCTCAGGTGTGTTGATATGTCTATTGGAACTGGGCTCTATGACTTTAATTATTTTGGCCATGGTTTTCTGTATGATTTCCCTGTATTTCAAAGAGATGTTTTCTTGCTGTGGAATGAATACTATTCTTATATGTGGGTACAAAGACAAATGTTTGCAATTTTCTGTTAGGTATTTTGCTAGTTTAGTAAATTAGTGGTTGTAGATTTCCCTCAAATACCCATGATTTTATGAGCACTGGATAGTTAACTGGGATTCCGTTTTCTTGGTCTTCCTCTTGCTAAGTATATCTGAAGCCCAGTTAAAAAGCTTTTCTTTTCTTTTTCTACCAAGGCATGTGTGCAACTGCTAAACTCTTAGGGTTATCGTGCCATGCTTGTAATTATTGGGATTCATAGAGATCCTAACTGAGTAGGGCTGTTAGTTGCCTTTTGCCTTTGAAAGCTTCCTTGGCCCCTTCTGTTACTGTGAAAATTAGTCCTCAGGAAAGGGCTGTCCATGTCAGTTCCAGCACAGGAGGCTCTAGGCTCTATTTCTGAAGTGCATGATGTTTTCAGCAAAGACTTGACGTTCACCTCTGGGGATTAACCAAGAGCAGTAGCATTATCCTATATGTTTTGGGAATCTTTTAGACTATATTGGCCAATTGCTCAAAAGAGGGCTATTCTCATCTTGTATTGAGATTTTTGTGAGATGGTTTCTGGGGGGAACACTGCTAGCCTAGATAATAAGAGAATATTCAAACTACATATGTGTATTTACTGGTGGAGTTATGTATATTACAGGATTGGGGGAGTGGTTAATATTATAACTCCTTATAAAATTTTTCTAATGTCTTTTTGTCATTCTTATCTCTCTCCTTCTTCTGTATTTACCGTCTTCCTCCTTCCCTAGATAGCATGCCCTTTCTGATTTCCCCCTGCTAGCCTGCTAGTCCCCTTATGGTCTTCCCACCTATTTCCATGTTTATCCCCCTCATCCTTTCTGAGGGGTCTTACTTTTCTATTTGCTGATCAGGTCACTTGTACTCTGTTGATCTCCTGTCCATTGCTCTCTGACACTGCTATCTTGGCAATGTTCCCTTTACGTTCCTGTTTTCTATAGTTACTTCATACTGTGTACTCAACATATGAAAATTTAGAGCTGGGAGCCTCCAATAAGAGAGAGCATGTGATGTTTATTTTTCTGGGTCTGAGTTGCTTTACTCAATATGAGCTTTTCTATATATCTTCAAGGTGCGTGATTTCATTTTTCTTTACAACTGCACATTGTATGTAGAAATATTGTATATATACCACATACTCATTAACAATTCCAGTTGAAGAACATTTAGGCTGTGTCTACGCCATGCTTTCATGAATAGAGCAGTGATGATCATGGATAAGCAAGAATTAGTGGACTGGGATGTCACATCTTTTGGGCTTATGTTCAGGAGTGCTTTAGCTGGGACAAATGGGGGATTTACTTTTAGCTTTTTGAGAATCCTCCACACTGATTTCAATGGTGGCTGAACCAATTTGCAATCCTATCAGCAGTGAATGAGAGTACCCTTTCTGCATCCCCTGCAGAATTTATAGTTGGTTATTTTACTTTGTCATTCTAACTGGGATAAGATAGAATCTCAAAGATGTTTTGGCTTTCATTTCCCTAATTTCTAAGTGGGGATGATCAACTTTTGAGATATTTCTTAGTCAATTCTTTTTCTTCTTTCAAGATCTCTTTTCAGGTTCCAAACCCATTGTTTGAAAGAGTCATTTGGTTTGGGGAATAATTTTTACTTTGTTTTCTCAGTTCCTGTATATTCTGGATAGTAATTCTTTGTCATATGTGTAGCTGGCCAAGATTCTTTTCCATTCTGTAGGCTTCCTGTTTATCTGGCTAATTGTTTCCATAAGTGTGCAGAAGCTTTTCAGTTTCATAAAGTCTCCTTTTTCAATTGTTGGCCTTAATTCTTGCACAAACGGAGTCCTATTCAGGAAGTGTTTTCCTACACCAATATTATTTACAGTACTGCCTATGTTTTCTGCTAATACTTTCAAATGTTTCAAGTTTCTGCCTTAGGTTTTTTATATATTTGGAATTAGTATTTCTGGAAGGTCAAGATGATAGGTACAGGTCTAATTTCTTTCTGATGCATGTAAATATCCAGTTTTCACAGCAATATTTTTGAAGTATATATACATTTTTCCAGTATATATTTTGTCATCTTTGTCAAATATTAAGTGGTTGAAATTATGTGTGCTCATGTTTGGGTCTCCAGTGTTCTTTCATTACCCTTTTTGTGTCAATATCATATTGCTTTTAGTACTATGGTATTTAATATATCCTAAGATCTGAAATTGTTCTTTTTGCTCAGCATTGTTCTGCTATCTGGGGTTTTTGTGATTCCATATGAACTTTAAGACTGTTTTTTTTTCCTATTTCTGCAAAGAATAACATGGCAATTTTAATTGGAAATGTGCGAAATCATCTGTAAATAGATTTTGATAAGATGGTCTCTTTCTTAATGTTAATTTTACTGATCCATAAGCATATGTGCCTTGCAATTTTCTAGTGTCTTTCTCTATTTCTTTCTTCAAGGTTTAACATTTTCATTGCAGAAATCCTTCATTTATTTGATTAGGTTTATTTCTAAGGATTTTATTACTTTGAGACTGATCTGAATGGGAGGATGTCCATGTTCTTCTGTATATTTGTCTTTTGCTATATAGAAATGTTATTAATTTGTACACATTTATTATTTATCTTGCCATGTTGCTGAATTTCTTTAGTATTCCTAGAGGTTTTCTGATGCCATTTTTGGGTTCTGTAGTGTGTAATATCATATTATCTGCAAGAAGAAAAGTTTTCTTATTTCCCTATTTATATCCATTTAATTTGCTTCTCTTGCCTTTTTGCTACAGCTTGCACTTTGAATACAGTGTTAAAAACGAGTGTAGGTGGTGGACATTCTTATCTTGTTCCCGATTTCAGTGGGAACTTCAAGCTTTCTCTATTTAAGCTGTTGTTTTCTATGGGGTTATTGTTTACAGCCTTAATTATGTATTGAGGTATTCCCTACATTCTCTAGGATAGTTGTTTCAACCTGTAGTTGTGACCCCTTTGGTAGTTGCATATCAAACATCCTGCATATCAGATATTCACATGAACAGAATAGCAATTATGAAGTAGCAATGATAATAATGTTATGGTTGGGAGTCACCACACCATGAGGAACTGTATTTAGGAGTCACAGTATTAGGAAGGTTGAGAACCACTGCCCTAGAGCATTTAGCATGAAGGAATTTTTGAATTCCTTACTGCCAACATATGAGTCAGGCCATTGCATCTTCAGAGATACTTTGTCATGCTGGTCTGTGATTCGCAGGTATCATACCAGGCTAGGACTACCAATTACTTCCTTCCATTGGCAGCTGGCATAGTACCTTATGGTACTAAGAAAGCTAGTTTTCAGGGAAGAAGGCTTTCTGGTCAGATCTAGCCCAAATGATCCAAGTCCTGTGTTGAATGTGCAGTATCTCCAGCAATTGGAACTTCCTTTCAACCTCTGACATGTAACCAAGCGCAACAACAATATTCTATGTCCTCTTGATGTAGCCCTGGCTCTGGTGAAACAGTGACAATGTTTTTGCCTTTGCCTCCCTACTGGTGAGGTTTTAGTCATTCGCCACACATGGCCACAGCAGTTCCTCAGTAATAGTCATGCTTTGTGTCTATAGCAGTCATGCCAATGTCTACCTCACTACAGATATTAGTAAGCAATAGTCTCCTATCAGTGTCACCAGCAGAAAGTGAATTGTGTCTTGAAGCCATTCTTCCTTCTGAAATCTAATCAGTTGTTGTTTGTTGCTTTGCATGAAAATAGACATTGCATTAACTCATCTAATGATGAATTCTTTACATAAATATCAAATTTTCCTCCTATTGATCCATTTTCATGCTTACCTATACAACTTTTCATTTAATGTCATTATGTTACAGTTATTTCAAGTTGTTTTACATTAATTAACATAGCATTTTATAATAACAACGACTTCACTCCAAGAAAGGGAAAGAGGAATGTACAGCTATGAACAAACAGGCAATGCTGCTCTCCTCCCAGCCCCAAACTTTACTTTGAAAGAACAGATGAGGAAGAGGAAAGTAAGAACATGAGCTTGTAAAACATAAAATTATGTTGGAGAAAGTTCTATTCTTTTATTTGGGCTTGTTTCTTGACCTTCGTGATTAATTCATGTCCTTGTCTCACATTTTTTAGGTGCTCAGGGAATAGCTCTCTCAAATTTCAGATTTGTTATAATATCATTAAGCACAAAAAGGGAAAACACTGTAAATTTCCTTGGGCAGTAGAAGCTATTGCTTGGCTGATTATTGGGCTTTATTTGATTTAGTTGAGGATATTGGAATATAGCACTATTTTAGATGTCTTATGAATGAAAAAAATACAAAATTTCAAATAGTAAAGTAAGTCACAAAAATCACAGAATCAAAAACATACTTAAAATAGTCTATAAAATTAATTTGTATAGAGAAGATATACATAATACTATTGCTGCACAATTAGATGAGGCTTTGTATATTTCTCTATGATGTACATGATTTGGGGAAGTGGAATCTAAATATCAAATCTAGGGCTTAGAGCTTGCTCTGTATGTGCTCTGATGTTAAACTACACTGCCAGACATCTACATGCTTTCAAGGTCATTAAATTCTGTCTAACTCAATATATATATATATATATATATATATATATATATATATCACATATAATAATTGTACTAATTTTCTTCACATAAATTTGTCAACTTAAAAACAAAAAAGTCATAAAGATCAAATTAAAAATATGTTCCCTTTATGATAAGAATCTGAGTCAAAGTATTTCCCTTCTAAAATCAAGTGATGTAGTCAATCTTATTCAGACTGAATTACTATATTCTGATCAGTAATATCAGAGTCTACTCTACTATAGCACCTTTTCTGAACTCCACACAGGGATGAATACACTAGTAACAGGAAAAGGAAGAATGATCTGGGTGGTACAGGTTTGATTTCTTTATATCAGTTACGAATGGTGGGGGTGATGAGGATTTAAAGTAACATGTGTCCACAGTAGGAGGCATTGTCAAGAACTGGAGAGTGCTTAGCTCACAAAACCCATGGTTTTCTTTTTATAGCTAATTAGTCCTAACACTCCGTACCTAGTGACTACCTTCAGATGTAGAGAGAGAAATTTTATTTTGCTCAATCCCAACTTTAGACATCACTTTATTAATTTCCAAATGTCAGCCATGCAACCAGAAAGCACTCAACTGAGTTAGAGCAGATTGTTCTAGGGATATATTGTACCTACACCCCAGACTTCAATTCTGCGTCAGTTTTCTATTGCTACTGTAAGAAAATACTATAGACTAAATGGTTTGAAAACACAATTGTATTACATCACTGCTTATGAACCCCAAAATTTCTGTTGACTAATATCAAGATATCTGAAAGTTCAGGAGGAAATCTTTTTCTGCTTTTGGTTTTTGTTTTATTTTGTGTCTTTGAACTTCTAGAAGGATGCCTGTATTCTTTGGTTGTGGCTCCTCTGCTCTGTCATTTGCTTTCTCTTCAGAGTCACTGTTCTGTCTCTGTTACCATTGCCTTCTCATCACATCTCTGAATTCTGTTACAAGAACTTGTGAAAGTAATTTAGACCCACACAGACAACCAATAAAATCTCTAAATCTCATAATCTTTAACTAAAATAACATCACCAAATACAGTTGCCTTTGGCTAGAAGATAATGGATTGATAGTCCTAAAGATTAAGTCATAATTTTTTCATGCGAAGCAATGATTATATTTACTTAATTTATGAAAGGTACATTCACACTGAAAAACAACACATAAATGACAATATAAAAGGGAAAAATAAAACAAATATTATAATCAAACCAGAAATATGGAAAAATTCCTTGTGTCTTTCCATTAGAATCATAAGTACTGTATGCCCCAAAACTCAAAAAGATCAACCTATGTTTATTTCATGAGTTTAAATGAAATCAATCAAAAATATAAAATCATAAAATGATTCATTACAACCCATGGTTCTCATATAGACTGAATTCTTCAGCTTCATCTGAACCATAAAAGAGAGACAACTCAACCTATGGACAACATCTCCTGAGTTAGCAGTTCTTCCAAAAACCTGATGCAATATTCTGCAGCAAGATCTTTCCTAGGGACCTCTACTTCCTGTATGTCTTTGGGAGTAGGGAGTCAATATTAAAGAGGCTTAATTGGTAAGTTGTAAAATTCTCCATCTTGAGAAATAAGTATAATATCAAGTAGTTAAAATAAACATCACTTGACTTTCTGATTTTATTCTTATATGTAAGATTTCATAACTTCTTGAGAAAAATCACCTCACTGAATATTATATTTTATCTTTTGGAGTATTTTGTAGGACTCCTTTCTCTGAAAGCTAATGTAGCATCTTCAGAGTATTTTTGTTTGTGACAGATCTTTCCATGAGATTTTATTGTGTGTGTTCATATGTAAGTGTTTGCTCCTTAGAGAGATTGCAGCTGCCTAATATGACTCAAGAGCTGAATCTTTAGTAATATATAAACAACATAAGTATATCTGGATTAGAATAATAAGAAAAATAAGAAAGAATGATCCTTGTAATATCTATATCCCTCTTTCTCCAAGCTGGGGAGACTATTAATTACAATGTTCACCATGATAAAGAAACTACCATGGCAGCCATTTGAAATTTTAAAATAAACTTATATTTTAATTGTCAAAAAAATAATTTTATATATTTATGGGGCACAATATAGAGCTATGATAAATTGTGGAAAAATCGAATAGAGCTAATTAACCTATCTTTTTTTTCACTGTTCATCACAGTGGTTCAGCCTACTTTTTAGTTGCTTTGAAATACACAGTGCATTATTATGAACATGGTCTCCTCACTGTGTGATTGACCACTAGAATGTATTCAACTGCTCAGCTAAAACTGTGAATCCTTTGAGAACATACCATGTCCAGAGCTGCACATTGAAGAAGATGTTTGAAGGAATTCCACCATCGCTCTACCTTCTCCATTTCTAGTTTTTGTAGTGTCAGGTTACTTAGCTGTTACTGTGTTTGTGTTACTACTCTGCAGATGTTTTCAATGTATGCTCCAAGATTTCTATTAATAGAAGCCAATTGTTTCACCAACTATTTGGCTTTTCATGGTTAGGATGTTTTAAATTTCATGCTGAAACTTGAGCATCGTAGTACCCTGCTGATCTTACCTTTGCCTCCTTAAAGTTTAAAAGGCTATCTAAATTTCCATCTGCGTCGATTGCCATGCAAATTATTGAGCCCATTATCTTTTTTATTGGTTTTATGTTTGTCTTTCCGTTTCTAAGGCATCCTCTTCCATAGTATCACCATTTCTTTACAATTATTTCTGACTAGCTTATTGCTCTAAAAGAGAAATGTATAGAGAGGAAGCATAGTGTTTTTTTGTGTAACCAGTCAAGTGTCCTTAAAAATGACACTTTAAATAACACCATGCCTGAAGTGATATTGTCCCATGTGAATTGAACTACAATGTTTGATAACTCTTTAGAACACAGTAATGATATTTCCAAGTTGCTACAGAAAATGAAATTGTACTTTGATCATTTTTATGTGTTGGAATTTAGCCAAACAATATAATGAAGGTACAAAAGAGGTGGGAAAATAGTTGTAACTTATTCTTACATGAAAACTTCAACGCCAGAAATGAGACGCATTCCTATTGTTGGAGTTCAGGATTAGCCACACAAGCCACTCATACCATTCTCAGTCAGGTATTGCTGCTTTATTAAACACACATTCCAAGACAGATTAATCAGGGACACAGCTAGGAGTCAATAGCCAAGCTGCAGCCCTAGGCAGTTCTCAGGACCAGTTTTTTATGGGGGAAACCAAAAACAGGTTCATTGTCATCATTTGGACTATCTAGACAAAGCAGAGCTGACTGACCTTTAAACTGATTGACTGGATCTAGAAGCCGGGAGGCTAGACAATTTCCAGAGTCCATGAGGCTCCATAACAAAATGCAACAATGTGACATTATGGTCAGGACCAGGAAAATTAGGTCAGGTTAAGGTCATGAGAAACAAAACGAAGGTTGAGGCAATGTGGTAGAACTATTGTCAGCTTTTAACATCTAACACCATAACTAGTTTTTCAGGGTTACCCAAAGATTATTGGCTATAGTCACTGCTCTTAGTTGCATAGCAGAAGACATCACCCACTTTGGTTTTAGGGAATAGAAAATGAAGTTGTAATTGGGATAGAAGCTTTTGCTGTGGTTGGTGCTTCCATAGTGACAGAAAATGTTATGGAGGCTGTGAGGGCCAATGTTATGTTCAAAAGTTTAAACTCCCCATGCTTAAGAGAACTAGAAAGCAAAATTAGACCTGCAAATGTTAAGGAGGGCTGTGAAGGGTTAAAATTTTTACTACTGTTTCTGCTTCTGTAGACAAGCTTGTTTTTCAGGAGAGGACTTTCTACTTGCCCTAGAAGAGAATGTAACTTTGCATTCCTTGTTTTTATTCATCATTGACTAAAGTGGCGAGACCAGACATTTGCACATTCTTAGTCCTGACCTGGTGCCAGTATTTGAATCAAAGACTCTTCTTTGTTAAAATGTATTAATGATCAGAATGGTAAGTTGTGAACATCCCAGACCCATAAAAGAAGTCACTGTTGGAGGAGAGTCATCCATGATCTTACCCTGCAATGGATTTCATGTCCTGATTCTACCCTGCAAAGTCAAGATGTGCATACTGGTGCAACTGTGGTGTGAGGGTATCAGGACTTACCAACTGCGCTGCAATTTGACTGAAGGGAGGAAATTCCCATCTGCTACTCAGAGCCTGCTCAACAGCCCATAGATGGCAAGGACATAGGCCCTATGGGGAAAACTATTACTGTTGCTTTGCTAGATAGACATACTACCAAATTACCCTCTAAATATTTATGTTTATACTTATGAATTAGTGCTGCTCTTAGCCGTGGTCAGAGAAGCTTCTGTTCCCAGTGGGTAGGGGTTAACAGAGACTCATAACTAGTCGAGATGCACAAAATAAGATACTGTGAAGTAATCAGCCATAAAAAAGACATTGTCATGATTACCTCCAAAGTTCAAGGTAAATTGTTAAGATGGATTGGAAAAATCATATGACCTAGAGGACTAAGGGCTGAGAACATTGTTTTCTGGGAATGACAGGCCACTGCACTCAAAAACTCACAGTAGCTATTTTACCTTCACAAGCCTGTGTAAACTTGATTCAATCAATTTCCACTGAGAACAGGAGGAAGGACCCCTGGGCCCAAACCCTAGTTAAGGAATTATGAGAACTTAGTGGTTGCTAGGTAGCAAAAGTCACTTTTCTTCACTAGTACAGTCCCTAGGAAGTGGAACCACATCTTATACTTATGAAAACAATTGTAACTAAATTCAGTCAGTGGACTGAGAAAACAACTATACTAATCACAGCAAGCAGACATGCACGGAGGAGGGACATTTGTTGGCCAGAAGTACCAGTTTGGAGGAAATGAGAGGGGAGTAGATAATAATGCGGTTGGAATGTTCAAAATATAGTTTGTATTTATGTGCAGTTATAAAAAGCAAACTTCAAAAGAACTTACATATGCCTGATGCAATATATAAGTAAGAATGAGTAAGTAAATAATTCACTCTCATAACAAACATGAACAGAAGAGTAAATGGTATACATTCAGAAATATTTGTAGATAAACTATAAAAGAAATCTAGCTAGTGAGAAATTCACCAGAACAGTGCGTGAAAATCCAACTATATTCATAATGAGATTAAATATGAATAGAATATATATTTTAATCAAAAGGTTGGATTTGTTAGAATGGATAAAAATAATGACTTTCTTAAATGCCTTTTATGAAGTCACATTGCATGTCCAAAGTGGGCAGAGAAAGACTGCAATGCTAAGAAAATATATTATCATGTTACAAATATCAATGAAGTAACTAGAATTAGCATGGTACTATTACAGAAAATAAACTTCAATAAAAAAAATATTCATAGAAATCGGAAGACTTTCACAAATACAAGGTTAATCTGCCAAAATGTGATGAGCATACCTCTCACCTACAAAGGAATTATAAGCATGTTCCAAATTCTCATTCCAGGCAACATCTCTCCTCATATGAGTCTTATGTGAATAAAAGTATATGACAGGAAAGAAAAGATTATTTATTAGTGTTTGACAAGTGTGATTATGTAAGTTATTATCTGAGAAGTAGAAAGATATAGCTAGAGAACAGAATTATGCCTTTAATAAAAAGGGATAAAAATTTTATTCTTAATAGATTTGCAAATGATTGGTATACTTAATTTGCTTATATAATATTTAAGCAATCTATGAAAGTTCATGAACTTCTTCATTAATTAATGTCTGTATCATTTTCAAGTGTTGGTGGAATTCACCTTGCTGAGTCTGAGGCTGAACATGCCTAGATCATTACCGCATTGGATTTCCATAATATACTCTAGAAATCTTGGCTGGATTTGTAAGGAACTTATTTGTGAATTTGCTGCCTAGAAAAACCAGTGTTAGAGTTAGTCATAAACCCTGCTATTTCCAGCTCTCCTTGGCAAGATAAAAGCATGCAGTTAACTGATATTTAACATTAGACATTTTCATAAAAGCTTATATTCTTAATTTTCTCTTTTAGCTAATTTTGGGTATTATTATTTGAAGAAATAAGAATTCTTTTTTTCCTTTTGGAGTGATGCAGAGCACTACAAACTGTCAGAAATCTCGTTTAAGACCCTAGAAACTAATCTCGTCTCGTTTGTTCTGTTCTCTTGGCATTGAGCTAATTTTCTCAATAATAGCAGCAATGGAAATAACAAATATAAAAGCGTCATTTCCCCATCCTTCAAAAAGCCTTTTAGCCTACTTTGAAATCCCCAAAGACCAGCTAGAAAAACATACCTATCAGCTGAGAAATGTCAAAGCTAATGCCCTGGTTCAAAATTAAAGCAGGGAGAAAAAGCCTGCAATACAGCAGAAAACTCTAAGGTCCCTTAGGCATTCCTCGTGGTATAAATTCATAGGGGGTTCATTGTGCTGAGGGTACTCACACAGTTTGCTCCCACTTCTATACAAGGCATCTCCTTTCTTGAAATAGGAGTTATAATCTAGGAATTGAGTGGGTGAAATAGATAGATATTCAAGCCTATTTCCCTTGAATAAATTAAACAACTGTAGACATTGCTTTGGTAAATACCAATGCATTTTAATGCACCAAAAGTACCATATCAGAATTTTGAAGTTATAGAGCAAGCACACATAGGAAGTAACTCTGGAACTCCAGAACTGCAAACTACAATAGTGCTCATCTGGATTTTATAACCTTAAACACTCATTATCAATGTCAAAAAAGCATTTCAGCAGCAAAGCCTTAATCTTCTATTTTCAGCTTCCAGTAACATTGGTTACCCATGGGCCACATGACATAAAGGAAGAGATAAAGGTAAGCACTTTACAATTCTATATTCTAGGACAAGCTCCAACAAGCATGTGCAGCTTGCCACCAACACAAATTTATTTAAAACAAAAGTTGCTTTATGTATACATTTATTTTAGGGAGCAAACTTTTGTAACTCAACTGCATTGTTTTCAAGCATGAGCTTTTTATGTGATTGGATTTTGCTTTGTCAAGTGCAGCTCTTTCCTTTGTCAATGTTTTGAATAATATTGGTAGACTGCCTAGAAAGATTAGATATAGATAGATAGATGATATGTAGATATATAGATAGGTAGGTAGATAGATGATAGGTAGTAGATAGATTGACCGGTTGATAGATGATAGATAGATAGATAGATAGATAGATAGATAGATAGATAGATAGATAGATAGATAGAGCGAGCTAGCATCAGGTACATCATGGACAGCCAGAAGCTCTTTAGAGCCAGCTCCAGGACACAGAGACAAGACACCTCGGTAACAGTGCTGCTCCTGCATCCATTGCCGTGCCATCCACCACACATCCCATTTTCCAACTCCTTCTCTTCTTCTTTCCTCTCACACCCCTAAACCCCAGAGACTGCCTCTGCCAATAATACCTCCCACATGAAACCTGTGGTTGGTGTGATTTGTTTGGGATTGCACTGAATATTCTAACATTTGGTGCCAAGTCTTTTTGTGGCCCTGCTCCTGTGGCACCCTGCGGTGACTGCAATTTCCTGGACTAGAGAACCCACGGAGATGGCTGTCACCCATTCCCTGAGAATGGCCCCCTCCCCCACCCATGTATAGGGCCCACAAAGCATTGTCACAGCCCCCACCCGCCTGTCGGACTGTGTGGGAAGACGGGCGGCCACTTCCCACGTGTCTCCTGTCCTACCCAGAGCCACAGTGCCCCAGGACAGACACATAGGGCTTCTTTCTACCTCGCCAGGCTTATTCCCACACAAGGCCATTACCTTAGATAGAAAGAATCTAATTCAGTCTCTACTAGTTCCTTCTACAAAAGAAGAGATTTTATCATTCCTAGGAATAGCTAGTTTTTACCTTTCTAAGTTCCTTTCCTTTCCCTCCATTCTTGCCCCTTTTATGAAGCAGTATTAGGCCCCACCCACAAACCTCTTCTCACACCTATTACCGAGCCTTTTCAAAGGCTCCTACAGGCTCTCCTTAAGGTACAGGCCTTACATCTCCCTGACCTGACTTGTCTTTTTTCCCTCTATGTAACTGAGAAGGAGGGATTTGCCCCTGCAGTCCTAGGCCACCTACTGGGACCCTCTTTGCACCTGTCAGATACTTGTCAAAAAAAAAAAAAAAAAAACCAACTAGATCTAACTATCCAGAAATGGGCACCTAGTATTTGTACTTTAGCAGTCACTGAACTCCTTATTTGAGAGTCCAAAAAACTATACTTTGGGTCGCCTATCACTGCCCTCTCTTCTCATAACCTGTCACAGCTCCTAACTTACAAAGGCTTACAAACTCTACTTCCCTCCAGGGTTCTTTCCCATCAGGAAGTACTAATAGAAGACTCCACACTTACTTTCCAATCACACCCACTTCTTAATCTTTCCAGTCTTCTTCCTTGGCCAAATGCTAACCTCTCCCTGTCTCACTCCTGCACTGAAGCCTTAGAAGAACTATTACCTCATCCTTCACACATACAAGAGGTCACATTGCCACAGGCCATCTATCTGGTATACAGATAGCAGTTCCTTTTTGCAAGAAAGAGTCATAAGAGCTGGCTATGCTACAGTGTCAGACACAGAGGTGGTTGAGGCACAGGTCTTCCCTGTTCATACCACCAATCAACAGGCTGAACTAATAACTTTTACCTGTGCCTTTCAACTGGCACAGGGACAATCCCTAACATCTATAGAGACTCCAAATATGCTTTCCGGATCCTCCTGTTTCATGATGCTATCTGGAAGGAGTAGAGGTTACTTACAACAAAAGGAGGATCCATAACTAAAGCAAACCAAATTATGGCCATGTTAAAGGCCTCCCACCTCTCCACAACTATTGGAATTCTCCACTGCAGATCCCACCAGACAGATGACTCTATTGTCTCCAAGGTACCAGATGAAAGATGATTGTAAAAAATGGCCAGATGAATATGTGGGCTGCCCATATTGTTCTTGCCAGATACATGTGTTATGATCATGGACCAATCATTTCTTCTATCAACAGCACAAGTCCCTCTTCTTCTATATGCAAGACCCATGGAATCTCAGGTAGGAAATAAGCATTGTTGGTAAGCTCTACTATAAAAATAATCTGGGGTCCTCATTAAGTACTGTTCATATCCAGAGAAAATACATCTCAACTTTCCAACTTCTAGATATCAGAAATATAGAAGTACTCAAACGCTCCTCCTTACCTCCTTGACATCCCCCCCTCATAACTGGTGCTAACCTGTCATTTTGCCTTCTGCTTCAGACCCTGACCTCAGCCTACCAACTCCCTAATGACCCAACCTGGTCACTTTAAAGATTGCTAGCTACATGTACTCCCCTCAACTAACTCAGAATTGCCACTTACAGTCTCTCCAGTGGCTGTGCCAAGCAACCTCACCTCACCTTTTATCAGCTGCCCTGACTCTTGTGTTGACACAACCTCATACCTTTTCTCTATCACCCTCTTTGGCATGGCAGGCTGTTTTAAGACATCCTGGACACATTCTGTAGGAACGCAAAGCTCCCTAGACTGCAACAGAATCACAACCCTTGATACCTCATCTTTGCCACAGTGCCCTAGAGTCTAAACATGTCAATTCTCTGTGGCACTCAGGTATATATCATCATCTACCTGCCAGCTGGTCAGAAGTTTGCATGTTGATGTTCTTTTTCCCTGAATTAGGAGTAATCCACAGAAATGAGCCTCTACCGATCTCAGTTGTAGACACAAAACCTACCCAACATAAAAAGAGGGCAGTTCAAAGCGTGCCACTCCTGGTTGCTGCAGGAATAACGATAGGTGTTGGTACTGGAGCAGCAGGGCGGACTACCTCTATAACCTTATACAATCTGTTTTCTTCCCAGTTTGACAATGGTCCTCAAGAAGTGACCCAAACCATGTTCAGCTTCCAAAGACAATCGATCCCCTGTCAGCCATATCCCAGGACTAGCAGACCAGTTCTCAGCACCACTTCGGGGTTTGGCAATCCCTTTCTACCTGCATTTGGATGTTTCACCCTTTAAAAATGCAATACAACTTTGTATCTGGAACATGGTTCAGATCCCAAACTGGCCACCTCCTGGAGTGCTCAGAAAATAAAGCTTTTGGGAAATTGAGGTGGAATTCCCTCATAGAGGTAGGGGAGGGGGAGGGGATATGGGGTTTCCAAAGAGGAGACCTAGAAAGGGGGAAACATTGGAAACCTAAATAAAGTATCAAAAAAAAAAAAAAAAACCCCCTCAAAGTCTGAAAGAAGCCATGGTATGAGACATTAAACACAGCACTCAGAGCATCAGTATTATCCCAAAACTACTACTCCTTTATTATGATTCCTCTATTAAAATGTTATACACACACACACACACACACACACACATATATATATGTTACTGCAAACTACATTTTAAATTGTTTCACCTGATATATAATAATTAAACACATGTAAGAGATACTATGAAAAAAGAAAAAGAAAGAAAGCTTTTGTTTTACAAACTTTCTCTTACGTGAGTTTTCTCGGCTTCTACCCTAAACTCAATAATAACAATTTAAAAAAGCAAGGAAGTAGATATTTAATGAAAATAAGTATTTCTTCTAGGGGTATATTTTTGTGGGAAGGTAGATCACATGAACAGAGTGGGCACAGTACAACAGAAAGCATCAGTTTTAGCATATCATTACAAGGCTGACTATAATGTCCCCTCCTTTGTATAATGCTTGTCTGAAATGTGTATATGAAGAAGAAAAGAAAAAGCAGTTATTGACTGTTTTCATGCCTGAATGGAAGGAGGAGTCTTCACGGGTTACACAACAATCCACAGTGACACTTGCACAGCCCTAAGGAAGGTGCTATTTGCATATCAGCAAGTGAGGCTGAAAGCCACACTGTCATTTCGGAGGCAATAAAGGTACTGATGCAAGAATGTGTGATGAATCCTCATCCCTCCCCTCAGGGAGAACTTCGCACAGCTGATTTGCTGTTTTAAGGAGTTTTGCTTTATTTTTAGAATGAAATAAGGCTTATGGTATTTCACATCTAGATACTTAAAGTTTTTAAATGATCAATTACAGAGCTCAGTTTCTGAACTTAATGGACTGTTACTCTAGATTCATCAGAGTAGGACTAATTTTCACTACATTATAATCTATGTCTTTAATTTCAGAATAATGGAAACTTCTGGAAGGTCTGATTGGACTTTTAAAACATTATCTGCTACTGAAATATGGACTTGTAAAGCAGCATCACAATGACTGGGAAAGCAGTCAGCCTTACCTATCCGCCATTAACCACACGTGTTGATTGAACACTAATGTGACCCCAAGGCAATTTCACTTGGGCTTTCTTTTTCTGTTTATAGACTGTGTCCTTGCAAAACCATTAGTTAAGCTACTCTTTTCTTCTGCTAATTATCTGAAGTTTTATCAATTTGAAACCTAAAACTCATAGAAGTCCTTCAAATAGTCCTACAGTGGCAGTAGAGATGAGGTTAAAAAATATATTTAAAAGATTGAGAGATATTCTTGCAGCTAATATCCAGATTTTCAGGACTTAAAAACACACCATTATCTCTTTTGATTTTTCTTTTTTTATTAATTAGATTGTAACTGGTGAAATAACAGAAAAGATCGAAGAATATTGATGATTGAAAAATTGCTGTCTAAAGTTGTTTCATTTTAATTATTTGATTTTTAAATAACTATGCTGTCTGCTATTGCCTATGCAGAGGAAGGTACTGTCCTGTCCTTTGAAACTAAGTGGCACCTATACAGTAGGCCAGTGTCAGTGGCCCTAATGTATAGTCATTGTCACTCTGAATTCCAGTAACTTAAAGTAAGTGACAGATACAAAATCTATCCTCCTGTTCAGTGAGGACATGGAGCCTCCAGAGAGTTAAAGATTCCTCTTAGAACAGAAAATTATTTGTGTTTGGCATTTGTAAATGCTCTCTTAAATAGAGTGAAATGTGAAAGATCAATTAACTGATTATAATTGAGTATTTTAGAGAGTTAAATATCATACAAGATTCATAATGTGTACAATCAAGTTTTATTGGTCTCAGTTCTCTCCCTCTCCCTCTCCCTCTCCCTCTCCCTCCCTCCCTCTCTTTTTCCCTTTCTCTCTCCCTCTTTCCCCCTTCTCTCTCTCAGTGTGCATGTGCATGTGTGCTTGCGTGTGTGTGTGTGTGTGTGTGTGTGTGTGTGTGTGTCTGTGTCTGTGTGTCTGTGTGTCTGTGTACATGTAGAGGACAAAAATTGACCTCAGGCTTCATTCCTCACAAACTCATCACCTTCTTTACTAAGAAAGGGTCTTCCACTGACCTAGCATTTAAGTGTAAACTAGGCTAGAGAGCCAAACTTCCCCATTTCCGGATCCCATGGCTGGTGGACAAGACCTCAGTACTACTTCAGGGTTTGGCATTTCATTGTTGTTATTTTGTTTCTTTTTGGGCTTTCCTTTTTCCAAGTATGCTTTTAATTGAAATAGGCTTACATCCTGTGGCCCTCCCATTTTGTCCCTTTGCTGCCCTTCAAAGGTAACCTCTCCAACACCTACCATAATGCCCCTCACTTTCAAGTTGATAACCTGTTTTCCTTAGTAATTAGTCACGCATTCAGATGTGTGCATATTGTTTTGTAATACCAACAAGTCACACTGATTATTTTCCTGAAGCATATGATATTTGTGACAGTAATAATTGGTTGGCTTATTATAATGTCAAACAAATGAAACTTCATTTTCAATTTCCCAGCAGCATCTTGGCTTCTCTATTTATTGTTTATTTGTTCATCATTGGCATTTAATCATTACACATACTAATGATGTTTAAGGTGCAATGTGACACTGTGTGTGCGTATTAAGTAATGAATCAGTAAATTCACAGGACGCTTGTACTGTTTGATGGAGGAGCACAATCTGTATACAGGATAAGGAATCAGTCTAAATGTCCATCACCAAATAGATGGAAAAGACAATGGGATGCTTGGGTACTATGGAGAAGTATGCATCCCTGAAGAGTGGATGGAATTCTTTCATTTCTGACAATGCAATTATATATGGAAAGTACTATGCTAAGTCAGGCAAAAGGTATAAAGACCACATGAGCTCTCCAATATAAATAGTTTTCAATATGAGCATAAGAGTCATTAATAATACCTTTATTCAAGGCTTCATGGCTTAGCATTCATTGAAGAAAGGCCAAGTCAGGATGTTTAGTTTATTTAGAAGCCTACCCCTTGAAATGATTAACTTTAACCCATTTTTTCCTCATTTTTGATATGAATGAGATAAGAACACTCATTTTGTTTTGCTACAACCACTCAGTATCCAAAATAAAAATGTGATCTGCTTTCAAAGAAATAAAATATAGATATAGGTTGATGAGGCAACACTAGACTGTGTAGATTTATGGGGAAACTGATGTCTTCTAAGACACCCAGCCTATTGTTATTTCATTTTGGCCATCTTAAAAAACTAATACTTCACACCTAAAATATCTACATTAATATACACTTCTACTCACACCTCTCTGTCTTTACCTGGATTGCCATATCCTCCATGTCTGGTTTTCAAATAAATTACAAATAAAAAGAATTATCTTTTTTACTCTGAGTTCTTCTTCCCCAGTGATTATCAATTTTAATTATTTGATTTGTCCTTTTTTAAATTTTCTAATTATTTCTAAATAAATGTACACATACTTTTTATATGACATTGTCTCTTTTAAAATTTAGAGTATTACAATCTTGCCATAGAAAATGGGACATCTTTTACTTTTGCACATCTTCTCTTGTTTGGTGAATATATCTTTTATAATGTTGAATATTCCATGTTAACATAATTCTGGCTATGTTGTGGCCGACTAGCACATGAAGTATTAATCCCAATATACTACCTTCCCATGAGAATTAGCAACCCTTGCAGCCTGATAAGATTATTTCCATAATCAACTCTCTAGAGACCTGTGTGCTGAAATCTGTTCTTCATATTGTCATTTGCCTTGAGACTCTATTGACTTCCAGCCTATAATGCTAGTCAGATATCTACATAGCTTAGGAATCAGGGTTAAAGTTAAAACAAGAGTATGGATGAAGAATATTAAAATGTCTTGCTATTTACATAAACAGAAATGGGAAATGTATTTGTATGTTGCTAAATCAGAAACTGAGAACATAAATGCAGGTCATGCTCAGTAACTTAACAAAGAGTCCTGCGGATAGGCGCTAAAGTCTTCTAGTCAACGTGTGGTGTTTAATCAGTTTATAGATTATTTTATCATCCTTTCCATAGACAATCATAGAATCTTTGCTGTGTGTTGATTTTCAAAGAGGTGTGGCTGGTGTGATGATTGCATCTTGACTTATTGGTAAGTACTTCTAATAGAGATCAGGGTGCTGGAGAGATAGCATATAGTTTAAGCATTGCTCTGAGTTCAGTACCACGCTCATGCAAGATGGCTAACAGCCACAGGTAATTCCAGCTTCAGGGGATCTGATTCTATCTTCTGACCTTTGTATATACGTACCAACACACACACACACACACACACACACACACACACACACACATACTAATAAAATAAAAAAATAAAATGAAAAATGTTGAGATACAAGATGAGTTATTGTGTAATGGAAAGAAGAAGTCTAAGTTGTATAAGGTGGATAGATATATTGTTGTAGATAAATATACCTTCACAGACACAATGTGTCTGATGATAATATTTGTAGAAACTCTCCATGCCCTGGATTTAAGAAATATGTTGATGCGAATAGATACAGACTATCTGGAATGCATTGTAATGGCTGATTTCTGAGGGTCACTAGACAGTGGCAGAGGCTGCTAATTACAGGAGTATTCTCAATAGTCATTCAAATTCATAAGATGATCATGCATTTACTCCACTGGATACCAGAATGTTCTGAACTAGATAAATCTTTGGTGGTTAGTTATTGATCAGAATGTCTGTAGCAATAAATTTTATGGCTATGCAGAAAGTCCCCATATGATTTCTGGATCTAGAGATATTTTATGTGTGTCATGAGAGATCCAATTTAAGTCACCACAATATCTGTAGTCAGATAGCCAACTGCAAACAGATCAGAAAACCCACATGTGGGAAAAAGAAATGACAATATCATAAAAAATATATACAAAATTCCTTCTTAGGCCTTCCTCAGTGCTGTCTTCCAGTAGGATAATAGAGTCTCTCTATTGTGTAATGACCATACTTCTACCTCATGAATATTCATCCTCAAGGTTGCAGGGACAAGTGGGGTCTGACCACATATATGCCTGCTATAAATGGAAAGAATCAAAATTACAGAAATTCTAACCATACCAGTTCCCTGTCTACAGGAGGGAAGGCCCTTAGAACAGGGTATCCCTTTATGTACCTTGAAATGCTTCTTTATTTCCTCAATAATAAATTAAAACAAATAGCATATGCTTGAAAGAATGTAAAAATCATCCTCAGTGCCTTGAGAAATGACAATTATTTTTTGTCATCCTTGGCTCTCTACTTAATTTACCTATTAAGATTGCAAAGGAGGCACATATATCTTGGAGAATAAGGTTTTGATGTTAGGAGCATAAATAAAATGTAATTGCAATAAAAGGTACTACAGTCTGGGTGGTTTTCAGCAACTGAAAAGTATTTCACATGGTTTTGAAAAATAGATAACCAGGATGAGGGCTGAGGATGCTGACTGCTAATGTGACAAAGTTCTGATGAGGGTTTTCTTCTGGCTTCAGACTGACACCATTTTCTAAAATCCTCACATAGTGGCAAGAGGGCTCTTTAGTCTCCCTTAAAGGTCCTAATCCCATTGATAATGGCTTACACAAATGCTCTAAATTAACTTCCAGAAGCCCAATCTCCAAATGTAATTACATTGGGATTAGAATTTGTATGTTTGACAGGATTTGGGGGTGGGGATAGTAGAAGCATTCAGCATGCAAGATATATTATTTCTTACTGACTATTTCCTAAATAGAAGCAGAAAATGTATCTGTATTGTTACATTTTTCTACCACCATAGAGGAAAGAGCACTCGAAGCAGTTGTCAGTCAACAGGGCTCACCCTGAGTTTCTATGCTCTGGTTTAAGTCCCTTGCTGAACCCCTTTCCTTTGTCTTTGTCATTATTCCCTCCTATAGAATTCACCATCTGTAGGGCAAGTGGACAGTGCCACCAGGCATAGCTGGTAAGCGTGAGTGACTTTAAAGCTCAGGAAACTGAATTGAATAAAGGGCCAAGTCTGCCAAACTCTACTTATTCTGGAACACTTAATCAAGACACCACACTGAGAGGCCATGACAACTGGTCCCTTAGCATAAAAATCTGGAGTTCTCCATGCTAATGAGCTATCTAGATAGACCCCAGTGTTAAGCCAATGAGCTTCCCTTCCTGGGCATTCCTTCCCACAAAAATCCTTGGTTCACTCCAAGAAAGGTGTAGGCATTCACATTCACCATCAAATAAAGCAGTTTGGGCAAGAAAGGACCCTCTCTTCCGGGGATCGGGGGGGGGGGGGGACTTCTTTTTCCTAGTCCTTCAATACTCTTGGCATTCAAGGGTTCTGCCCTTATCCCAGGCTCTGCCTCCCCCCTTTTGCCTTGCAAGTAGATGCTCTGAGAGGAAGCATGGGCTGGGGACCTCCATTCCCAATTCCCAGCAGTAAACCAGCTGCACCTGGGTACACAGGAGACTGGTAACCACAGAAATTATCCCAGGCCCTGCTGTTTTCCAAGTCTGCCTACCACATTCATAGTGTCACACTACTAGCATCCAGCAAACAGTAATGTTTGAACAATGCCGCTACAACTGTTTGCAATAAATATTAATATAAAATTCAGGGAAAAATGAGTCCAGCATATTTGTAAAATTTCAATATTTATAGCATTTTAGGATATTTTAAAAAACATCATCTATAAAGTGAAATGCATTCACAAATGCTAATGATACACTGTGCTCTTGAGGATTTGAGAGAAAACAGGACTCTAATTTACTGGCTTTGAGCAACCAAAGTAACAAAGAGCTTTTAACGTATTCAATTTACTTTCATCACCTCTGCACCTGGCTCTCATGAAGAGGAAGGTCTGTAAAGGACTGGAATACTTCATATAATCAATGGAAACCCTTCACAAGAGCAGTGCTCAACAAACTACATCCTGAAGGTGACTTTCCCACTCTTGTAGTGTTAGAAGAGCACAGGCATGCATGCTCACTTACACAGTGTTTAAATGTTTTCTCCATGCAATGGCCAAAGGGAGCAATGTGTCTGCAACCCCATAGCCCTTGTAGCTGAAATGCTGCTAAACCACACAGGTGGATCACTTTCCAAGAAATACTGTAACAGGTCACAGCTGATGTCTACTTCTTAGTAGAAATCAGATGATTGAATAATAGATGAATAACTAACCTAAAGTGGACATTTTCATAGTTTCATGTCTAATCAGTTTGAGCTGGTATTGTG
Organism: Uromys caudimaculatus; assembly: GCA_028551405.1. Classification (NCBI taxonomy): domain Eukaryota; kingdom Metazoa; phylum Chordata; class Mammalia; order Rodentia; family Muridae; genus Uromys; species Uromys caudimaculatus. The sequence continues at coordinate 8,700,627 of CM052715.1, forward strand.
ATGAACCCAAGAAACGCAGATGTAACTTTAGAGAGAGAATCTCGTAAGTGTAGGATACCTGTCTCAGTGGTATATCTTATGCTCTGACAAGCCTCCCCATGCTGTGGGTAAACCTAGTAGTTACTAGGCAGCTAACATATGCCAGTCACTGATTATCAACATCTTTAATACTTTTCAAAATGAGTGATAGAATTTACAGAAACTATATTTTATAAGTTAAATAATAAACAATATATCCATACTCTATTTGTCCCCGTCCCTACAAACCTGAGTTGTACTTGCTACACATGTGGACATAAAAAAAAAAAATACAATTGTTTTCATCAAAAGTAAATTAATGCTGAGCTTATGTGAGGTTTTATTGATGTTGTTGTGTTTTTGTTGTTGTTGTATTTTAGTGTTATCCTGCTTGTAGGTGAATAAATTATTTTGAATATTTTAATAGATACAGGCAAAGACTCAAGACTCTGGATCATAGTGAGAAAAGTGATTCTTAGCATAGCAGATCTTTTTCTGCTAAATGAAGTTCCCATCATCTCGGGCAGATGCTGCATTAGTGAGTTTGCATTGTAGTTACCACAGGTTGAAAGCTTGTGTTTTCTAATATTTCTGAGTCAAATATTTCATGATTATTGTGGTATATTTGGACATGAACCTTTTAGAGAAGTAATAAAGGCTAAATGGGACTCGAGGAGACAACTCAGAGTACATACATCCAGAAGACACTGGAGAATCTCAGTATTCTCCCTTGCTCTTATTCCATTCTCCCCAGTGCATGCTCTGAGAAAGCCAATGTGATCAAACTAACAGTGACAGCTGCCTATAAAATAAGAGAAGAGGGCTCAGAATGAGACCTTCCCTGCTGGAAGCTTATTTCTACACTTCTACACCCCAGAGCCATAAGCAAATACATCTCTGTAATTCTGAAGAGATATGAACAGAAGTAAGCTGCTTGCCACTGTCAGAATGATGTGCAAAAAGGCAAAAGCTCTGAAAGTACTCCCTCACAACTACAATGATAGAAGACACCTCACAGGAAATACAGAAAGTGTCTTCATTCCCGTCAGCCCCAGCTTTTCATGTTACTCTATAAGGAACTTTAGATCCCAAATACAGGAAATAGAGTAGACTGTTGAGAAAAACTGTTGTCCCTAAAATTTGGATTGCAAAGAGCATGTTTCAAGCTTGTTGTAGCACACTGATGTGCTTTTAGTTCTGCTGCATCCTCTGATGTAGATAACGTAGCAGCATGAATGAGCAAGTTTAGCATGGGCATGGGCTCCTTAGCCACCAAAGTAAAATAAAATAATAAAAGGGTGGGTATAAACAAAAATACTTCAGGTAAAGATCCCAAGTATCTGGCGAGCAGAAAAGCGGCACATAGAAAGTGGAATCTGGGTGCTAGATGAATTCACTCACAATAGGCTTAGAGTTGGGGCTGGGTGTGATATTACTGGATGGATGGGCTTGCTGCTGCCAAGGTGGTTCTACATACTCTCTCTGTCTGCCTAGTCTCTACACCTGGTAACTGTAAGATTGGCTTCCTCTCCTCTTTGGGCTACTGCTCTGAAAAGTTGTGGACTTCTCAAACCTCATCTCATGATTTGAAATCCTACTACAAAGTCCATCCAGTTCATCTGGCAAATTTATTCTTTCTGACTGGCACTCATTTCCACATAGTTTATCGTAGTTCAGTCTAGTATTAACAGCACACAATCTCACACAAAACTATCAGGATTCAAGCCTATTTTGTAAAAGGAGGGTAGAAATTTCTGGTTTCACTGGGGACCAATTGTCCCATATGATAATTTTTCTTTTCTAGAAAATGTCACATGAGAAGATGTTTTGCTAAAGCAGACATGTGAGAGGATGTTTTTCTGAGAAGAGATACATGGTGTTTTTCTGGAAGCTACCTGGTAAAAGGGTATGTGATATTTTGCTGGAGCAGACACTTGAGAGGACATTTGATTTTTGGAAAGAGTTTAAGTATAAACCAACAGACAATGGTTGATGTCCTGGCATTGGTTTGTCTTACTGATCTTTGTTGGGCTTTAAGGCTGGTCTTCACTGACAACACTCTAGCATTGGTTTGCCTTGCTTGCTTCTCTGATCTTCTCTTGTAACTTTGTAGAGAGAAATACACTCTGGCTTCTGGGGGATGATGATTGGTAAGAAAAAATGATTTCATTAAAAAAAAGGTGTATGAGATAGTACATCAGGATTTCTAGATAGAATAGAGCTAATATAAAGAAATATGAGCATTTCATACTTGTTTAAGAAATATCCAATGTAACACTAAAATTATTCTTAAGACCCAGAGGAAGGCACCATTCTTTGACAAGGTATCAAATAAAGACTAATATTACAGTACCTGAGGAAGGATTTCAATACCTATGAGCCTATGCCTACTGTTAAATTCTTGTATTAGAATACCTGGATTAAAGATAAATTAGATTTTTTTTTTCAAAAGCACCATAAGCTTGTCTAATGGAAGTACTGGGATAGAGCAATTAAGATGAATAGAGGAAACAGTGATGTAAATTGGAAATTATTTGTATATATAGTACTTTGAATGAGAAGAAGAAATGTTTATATTTCATGCATTCATGCTAAAGGCATCATTATGATGTTATTATGCAGCCAATCATCAAAGAGTGTGTTATTTACCACAAGAAAGTTATATTGCATTGACAATATAGAATTTGTATTACATAATTCATATTAAATTTTCTCTAACATCAAAATGACACACTTGTTCAGTAGTGGGTAGTCTGTGTATTTTCTACTGGACTTCCAACAGGAAATAACAAATATAGTTATACCACCTGTCAATCAACCAATTAAGAACATATGAGCCACAGTTCTTACAGGTTTCAGGACGGCTGTATAATGCAAGTGAATCAGAAGTGTTGAGTTACAAGGGATAATAGGAAACAGGAGTTGTTGGCCTGTTTAGTAATAGTTCTTTGGGGCAATTTCATCAGTCCAGTCCATTAGCAAAACATCAAACATGAATCACCAACAGCTGCTCAGTCCAGAAGAAACCACAAGGCTCCACCTATCAGCACCAGTCCCCTGAAGAAGCAAGAAGCAGCCAGAACATCACCAGAAGTTCTTTGATGTATTTCTCTCTACAAAGTCTCAACAAGTGAAGGTCAGAGAAGAAAGCGAGGCAAACTAATGAAAGAGTGTCATTTTGGAGAAGCCAAACAAAGGCCAGTAAAGAGTTGTAAGATAAGCCAATGCCAGAACATCATAAAGTATAGAGTGTTATACTTACACTCTTTCCAAACATCACCTGCCACTCGAGCATTTGCTCCAGCAAAACATCACATGCCCTTTCATCAGGCAACTTCAAGAAAAACATCATGCGTCTGTTCTCAGAAGAACATCCTCTCACTTGTCTGCTTCAGCAAAACATCCTCTTACATATCTGCTTCAGCAAAACATCCTCTCATAAGACAGTTTCCAGACAAACATCACATGACATAACTAAGTCTCCAATGGAATCAGAAATTTCTACTTTATAGAAGTGATTGTCCTTCCACTGTTGAGCAAAGTTTTACAATAGCTGAAAACTTAGGATTCTATCTGTGGTCAAACTTATCTCAGAAGAATTCACTGCTACTTATATAGAGGGATACTCACAGACAACTGGAGCCTAAAATTCAGCTGTTAATATTTTCTTTTTTCTTCTTTCTTTTATTAATTATTTTATTTACATTTCAAATATTATCCCCCTTCTTAGTTCCCCTTCCATGAGCACCCCACCTCCTACTCCCTCCCCTTTGCCTCTAAAAGGGTGCTTCCCGACCCACCCACCCACTCCCACTTCACCACTCTAGCCTCCCCCTTCTCTGGAACATCAAGCCTCCACAGGACCAAGCACATCCCCTTCCACGAAGGCCAGATAAGGTAGTACTCTGCTACATATGTGGTGGGTCCCATGGACCAGCCCATATATGTTCTTTGGTTGGTGGCTTAGTCCCTGGGAGTTCTGAGGGGTCCAGTTAGTTGTTGCTGTTGTTCTTCCTATGGGGATGCAATCCCTTTCAGCTCTATCAGTCCTTCCCCTAACTCCTCCATAGGGGTTCCTGGGCTCAGGCCAATGGATGGCTGTAAGTATCGGCATCTGTCTCAGTCAGGAGCTGGTAGAGCCTCTCAGGGGACAGCCATGTCAGGCTCCTTCTGCAAGTACATCTTGGTATCATCAATTAGTGTATGTGCATGGGATGGATTTCAAGTTGAGGCGGTCTCAAAATGGCCTTTCTTTCAGTCTTTGCTCCATTTTTTTTGTTCTTACATTTCCTTTAGACAGCAAAACTTCTGGATCAAAAATTTTGAGTTGAGTGGGTGGTGGCCCCATCTGTCAACTCAGGGTCATGTTTATCTACTTGAGCTGGTCTCTTCAGGTTCCATCTCCCCACTGTTGGGGATTTCAGCTAATGGCAGCCGCTCTGACTCCTAGGAACCTCTCACATCCCTGATATCTGGGACTTTCTAGTGGTCCCCCCACATCCCCACCCTACACTGCTGTATATTTGTATTCATTCTCCTGGCCCTCTGGGCTTCTCTTCTGTCTCCTCCCATACCTGATCACGCCCCATTTTCCCTTCCCCATCCCCTCTCCCATTAAGGTCCCTCCCTCCTTCAGCCTCCCATGATTATTTTGTTTCCGGTTCTAAGTGGGACTGAAGCATTCACACTTGGGCCTTCCTTGTTAAGCTTCATATGGTCTGTGATTTGTATCATGACTGTGCTGAACATTTTGGCTAATATTCACTTATCAGTGAGTGCACACCATGTATGTCATTTCGGGTCTGGGTTACCTCCTTCAGGATGATATTTTCTAGTTCCATCCAATTTGCCTGAAAAATTTGTGATGTCTTTGTTTTTAATAGCTGAGTAGTATCCTATTGTGTAAATGAACCATATTTTCGGTATCCACTGGACATCTGCATTGTTTCCAACTTCTGACTATTATTAAAAAAGGCTGCTATAAACAGTATTTTCCTCAATGGAAATACTATAAAGTTGACAAATTAACTGAGTGATTGTAAAGTATCCACCCTGACTCACCCTATCCATACTTTGATGAGTTTAAATCCTCAGATGGCTCTATTCTTTTTAAAGTAAAGTTTGACGTGCTTAATGAAATGACTAGGTGGAAAAAATGCTAATTTCCCCACATGCAATACTAACTTTAATTTGAAGAACATTTAACAACCATTTCCCTACTGTTTTCTAACTTCTCTAATCACCATTGAATCGTGTGTTATTTCAAACCTCTCCTATCACCTCTCTTTCCATGTCCCTCTCCTTCTCCCACGCTCCTCCTTTTGCGTGCATGTGCTTCTAAGACCCTTATTTCTGCTGAGTAAACAGTTATACAATGAATGTATGAATTACCCCTATATTCGTCCAGAGATTAGAAAATCCCTAGTATTTTTTTTTGAGTATGCCTACTATTTCCTTTAAACAGATAGACTTTCTTAAAATCTTTCTGTGCATCCACCAACCTTAGTAATAGTTAGCATTTTGTCTAGGCTCTGCCCCACAGTTACCTGCAACAGCCAGGTGTACCTAACTCACTGTAAAAGGGGCTGCTTGGCCGGCCCCTCCTCTCTCTCTCTTGTCTTCTTGCTCTCCTTCTGTCCTCCTGTTCTGCTCCCCCTCTTTCCCCATTCTCCTCCCCCATCTCTCTCCAAGTGCTCATGGCCAGCTTCTATTTCTCTTCTCATTCTCTCTCTCTCTCTCTCTCTCTCTCTCTCTCTCTCTCTCTCTCTCTCCCTCTCTCTCTCTCTCTGCTTTTCTGTCTCTACTACCCTCTCAACTCTCATCCCCATGCCCTGAATACACTCTATTCTATACTATACCATCAGGTGGCCGGTCCCTCAGGGGGAAGGGATGCTTCAGCACGGGCCCATGAAGGCACCCCCTTCCCTCACACCTGACTGCACAGCCACCAAATATATTCCTTCTCTCTATGTTTTTATAAAACACAACAGGAATAAATTAAAATAACTTCTATAATATTTCAGTTTCATTATCATTGAACTGATTTAATTTAAATAAAGCCCATTTTCCGATTATTTCAAGGTCTTACTACCATTTCTTATGCTGCAGTCTGACAACACATCCAAGTCTCACACTCAGCCAGTCATGAGTGTCTGATAACAATGCTACTAAAATTAATAATACAAATAAAAATAGTCATATAGTGCTTACTTAATATATGTCAGGAATGCTACTAACAAGGTGCACGTTATTTCTGCAGGCATCACTACTCTAAGATGGAATATGGACTCTGTGGAAAACTTATAATGCTTACCTATTTCTTCTTATTTCCACATCCCACACACCATGAGAACCTGCTCTATGATTTTGCTGTATTAAATATGTGGTCAGGGAATAATATGAATCCCATTTACGTATAAAGAAACAGAAACATGAATATATTATATAACTTGATGAAATCCAGTACTAAATAACTGAATTCCAGGCAGAATATTTCTTATTCCCTATTTTGCTCTTAACAATATACATATTTTCTTTCATCTCAACATCTTTGTTGACAATTCAATAAATCTTTGACCTATATGAATTTTTCAGATATGATCTCATAATTTTGATGATTCTATATTGAAATCTTGAGTCTTTTAATAATTCTATACTTTGTATTTGTTGGAATAAATGAAAATTTAAAAATACGTGTCACTCAGTAAAAATGCACACATTTAACTATATTATTAGAAAGACATTTTTAAAGAAAAACAATATATCTTAAAAGAATTCTGTGAATTTATACTGTATAAAATGCAGCGAGAAAAGACTTATGTCGAATATACTGATGATCTTGACATCGAACAGATACTCTCTTAGTTGATTATTAATTAGTTATGTTTGATGCTTTCAATACATCAAAGTTGAGAGCTATACAAAGCATGACTGTAAATGGGCAGGCCAAGAGACATATTAAGTCATGTCACATCACTATAGGACTAACTCATAGAATGTGCAAGGATAAGATTTTGTCTCAACAGGTTCTCTCTGTGTCTCTCTGTCTCTCTCTGTCTCTCATTCTCTCTCTCTTTCTAAAACACATACACACACACACACACACACACACACACACACACACACACACACACTGAAGCTTTCTCTACAGAGAAGTAATTGTATCCTAGGGATGCAACTTCTTCAATACAATACTCAAGTATTCTGATCTCTCCCTCTGAATGCCAAATTCTAATCTCCTTCATGAGCCTCCCAAATTATATGTTTATGTACCATAATAAATAATGCTAAATATGAAATATCTCCTTCATGCTCATTTGAATGGTCCCTTATTTCCTAGAGGCAGAGGTTTTTAGGCTATAGAATAGTTGCAGCTGTGCCTTAACTAACATAGTGAGTGCTGTAAGCTTTTTGCTTCTAGACCTTCCAAGAAACAGTCAAGCTATTCCACAGGCAGTCACCACTATTGACTCATTCACCATGCCTTCTCTACCTGGAAGGATTATTATGAGACAAAATGGACATGTTCTTTCTTAAATTGCTTCTGACACAGGTTCTGTAGTAGTGAAAAGAAATGTAGTACAGACATGTATGAATATATCTCAAATAATGGGATTAATTTGCTATGGGATAGAGAAACAGAGACAGAAGAGAGAGACTGAGAAGGAGAGATTGGTGGCCCTGCTTGTTTTTCTGCTTCCATGGTGACTGGTAAACTGTCACATGCTATTGTGATTGAGGAAAGAGTGGCATGCATGTTCCTTTTTTATTCATACAGATAACACTTGTCATTCTGTAAAACTGTTAACAAAGCATGTCTGTTTTGTGGAACACAAGGCTTGGGTATAAGCTAAAGTAAATATAAATTTAATCTTCTTATCTCCACAGTACATATGAGATCTGAGGCCTGTCAATAATCCACTGGGGCCTTTTGAATACTTATCAGTCAGCATTGGCAGTTTTGACAGGATAACTACTTACTGAATAGCAAAAGTAGAAGCTCTAAGCCATCATTTTTTAGACATTTATTACTTTGAAATGATTATTATTTAAGATAACTTTCCTCCTCATAACTTCCCTCAGACTCTCCACCATCTTATTATGAAGTGTTTTGATGTAAATTTTATCTGTGTGCAGTAAATGCAATATTGATGATTTTAATAAGCAGGTCTTCGCATTCAAAGAGTTTTTCATGATTTTTAATATATCATAGTTTGAGATAGGCTACAATCTGTTTATCCTGGTGTCATATTAATACTGTAATATGCCAAGTGGAAGCTCCTATGAAATTTAATGATTACTTTGGTCTAAATATCTTTCATAAATTATTTCAACAAGATTTATTTTAAGTCCTATTATAAGAAAATTTCAAATTAAAACAAGATAATTCAGTAATCAGAGAATACATACTTTCATATCTTTATGGGGATTTTTTGGTTATAATTATAAAAAGACTTTTGAAAATTTTATTCAAAATGAGAATACAGAAAAAAGAGAATTGAAAACAGGCATATATACAAAGAATGGAGCTATTGCTAGATCATTAAATAAGCATAAATTTGATTTATCCTTATTATTTATGAGCTGATGTTCCTAAGCAAGAGATGAGAATTAACTCATCAGCTAGGAAATGGTGCATTTGCATGACGTCATGTCCTGTAACTCATTAGAGTTTTCCTACTCGGCTCATCGGAGTAAGAGATGATGATGATGACAAAATGTAAAGGCGGAAGTGTGCAATAACTATTTTTTCACAGTAGAAGATGTGACTGTAAAAGTAAAGACCAATTAGATGGGATGGAAATGTTTATCTCACATGATTTGTTTATCTCCACAGCTGCATTATGGGGACGGAAGCCAGGGATGCAGTATTGTTTGTTCCCTATTTTGTCTTGTGAAGCTCCATGCTAGTTTGCTCACAAGCCAGCTTTGATCATAAAATGTACCAAGTCATATTCTTAGAAATGAGGAATTGTTTTGATGTAGATGTTGCTAAGCTCTACATTGCAGACTTTGCCATATAATGGATTCTTGATTATAAAATAAGGCATCAATATTGATTTAAATAAACATCTCTATAAAGTCTGTATACAGGTTTTCACAGAGACATATTTTAAGTATTTTATAATTTGTTAATTTTATAAGAACTGTTATTATCTCTCATATTTTTACTATATTATTATCATCTATCTTCTTTTATCAAAGTTAACAGTGTGATCATAGTTGATAGTGATTCATAAATAAAATTAGGTCTGAGTTAGACTGAGAAAGCCTCAGGATTTCATTCACTGTCCTTGAGTATATTCTATCCCAAATGTTTAACCAAGAACTCAGTATTAGGGAAACACTTAACTTTTTAATGCCTAGTTATTTTTACACCATTATTCAATCTAGCTCCTTCACCATATACATACACATGCACACACGCACTTGAGCACGCATGTCCACGGGCATGCGCACACACACACACACGTACAGGGAACTAGAACAGTGAAGTCAGCAGTTCAATGATAAAGAAAAACAGTTTATGTGGGCTGCCAGTCTAATTAGATATTGATCTAGACAGTAAGTATGGTGATTTCTTCAGAAAAGTCATTTAGGATTCTATTCCAACAACAACTCTCTACTGTAGTCTAGTGTTAACACCAGAAAATAAGGCATGAGCTTCATCTAAGTTCAGATACTTAAGGTCAGCCAGACAAGATGGAAAAAATTGTCTCAAAAAAAGTCTTAGAGAAGACCTCTGAATTTTTGCCAAAAGTAGGCAAAAGTTTTTCACCGAATCACAATCAGAAGCTTCCTCAACTTCCAGAACTGTACAATACAAGAAAATAGATCATAAAGGCCTTGCATGGAGCAAATGGTAATTTTACTTCACTCACAACTAGGCAGCCCATATGTAAAAGGCAGTTGTGACTTACAAAAATTATCATGTCAAATGTAAAGAATTAAGGTTGAGTCTCATTAAAGCCTGTACAGGCCCTCTGTGACCTGAGGCAAGACAAAGCACAATCTGACTTGCAGTCCTGTCTAGTAACAAATGGCAAGCAACTAGCCAGCTCTAATCACACTAATTTATCATAGAGTGAACATCTCCGAATGGCCCAGATGCTTCTAGCAGAAAATAATAGTCATTACAAAGAGCAAGAAAATCTGCTGTTCAGCCCAAAGAGAATTCAGTATTCATTTACAATCATATTTAAGTTCTAACACTAACTTAATCTTCTTCATATATTAGTATGTCTATAACCACTTATTTTTACAGATAAAAAGGAAAGAAATTAAGAATTAAATTCCTAAGAAGTCCAAACATGTAGTTATTTATTTTTATATATATATGTATGAATTGGCAGAATGCACACAGAAATATTTTGAGTCATTAAAAATATTTATCCTTATTATTGGCTCTAAAAGAATGTTCTTGTGAAGTCATATTTCACAACATATATGAATATGCACACATGCACACACACATATATGCAAGTGTTTGAAGAAATAGTAATGCAACAAATACTCATATACCTATTTAAATACACACTTAAATATAGGAACTTTATCCATATTGTGGTGATTTGAATATGCTTGCCCCAGAAAGTGGAATTATTTGGAAATGTGACTTTGTTGAAGATGGTATGGCCTTGTTGGAGAAAGCATTCACTGTGGGCATGAGCTTTAAGACCCTCATCTTAGCTACCTGGAACCCAGTCTTCTCCTAATGTCCTTCAGATGAAGATGTAGAACTCTCAGCTCCTCCTCAACCATGGATACCTGGATGCTGTCATGCTCCCACCTTTTTGATAATGTACTGAACTTCTGAACTTGTAAGCCAGCACCAATTAAATGCTGTCCTTATAAGAATTGCCTTCATCATGGAGTCTGTTCACAGCAGTAAAACCATTGCTAAGACACATATCTATATTAATAAGCAATATGGCAAACTCATTCTGAGTCATGATCTGATTCCTGATTAAGGAAATCTAGTCCTTTGAATTTCATATGTTTGAGAAAAAATTCTTATATCTTAGTAAACTATCTCCGTAAGCCCAGTTAAAAACAAATTGGTATCAATAGTGCTAAAGTTGCACTGTTCTGTGGGGTATAGAGAAGTCTTTGTGCTCACAAATAAGCACTAGTGGAACCAGGACAGTTAAACACTCGGGGTTGTCCCTACAAAGAGAGATGTATAACCTGTTTTCTGCACAAAGGCTGGGAGCAGGCATGGTTAATAGCCTCATGACTCTGTACTACCACACTGGAATCTCTTCAAGACTCTTATCATCAGCTTCTCGATCTAAAGAACCCATATTTATGGAAGATGTAGTCAATTTATAGAACCCATTTTATGGAAGATGTTGCATGCACTTCACAAAGAGTTTTGATATAGTCATGTCTTAAGCTTTATTTATTTGAGTTTTTATCACTGGGCAATTTTTTTTTTTTACCAAATTGTTCTGTGCTTAAATCTGTCTAAAATAACCTATTCAAGGTCAGACTCCCAGTGTTTGAACCAACACCAGATACTGAGTCCTGTTGAACTGAATGAACTGCCTTCTTTTGCTCCCCCAGATTTTACTCTGCTGTCCCTGGTATTTGCAGAGACCACTATACTTACCCAGTGAAACATGAGGTGAATTGTAATATTCACTGTAAGGTTTTAAGAGGTGAATTTAGCTATGGGGGATGGAACATATTAGTTATTTCAGTACTTTGGAAGCTGTGTCAGGGAGTTGTAGTTGATTCTAGCATAGAGATTGAGAGAATCTAGGGGAGGGAAGGAGGGAGGGAGAGATGGAGGGAGAGAAAGAGACAGAGAGACAGAGAGAGGAAGATGGAGGAGGAGGGAAAGGGGAGGGGAAGGTGAGGGGAAGGGGAGGGGAAGGGGAGGGGGAAGGGGAAGGGAAGGGGAGGGGGAAGGGGAAGGAGTCAGAGGAGGGAGATGAGAAGGGGAGAGGAAGAACAAAGGGAAAGGAGAGGGTCAATGGGATCTTTAATGAGTATTTCCATAGGCTCTGCCTGGTGGGCAGATAAACCCATTCTTGAATTGATAGACAGTTGATTTGCAGAATGAATGGTTACAGACCTATTTTGGCTTGTATCTTATATTCTTGTGTCATATTTATAGGCTACAGAGTCCTCATCAAGGTAAACTCTGCTTGACAGGACAAGCAGAACCATGCATGCAGGTCCTTCTTAACACATTTACACACTTGGTGGCACATCAAGCAAACAAAATTTATTCACTTTGAAAGTGGATGCTGTGTATCAAGCGCCTCTTCTTAGGATTCAGTGCTCTTATATTTTTTCAATATCAACTTGACTGAATTTCATTAAAGAACCTAAAATGTTTGTTTCTGCTCTTGGCTGATGCTAGGTAGCTTCAAACTATATAAAACCGTTCCACTGTATGATTTATGAAAGCTACTCTGAAAATTTTTTTATGAAGCTAAACATTTATGAATAACAAGAAAGGGGAAAGGGGAAACTTGCAGATATAATACAAAATGCACAACTAAACCTGTAGTTTTAGACAGATTTAAGTACAATACAATTTGGTGAAAAATTGCCCAGTGATTAAAAGCTCAGCCCCATGTGCTTAAGACATGATTATATCCAAACCCTTTGTAAAGTACAGCTGAAGCTGATATTGAAATAAACAACAAACAAATTTATAGGGTATGTTGCAAAGGGGACAGTTTACTATTCCTGAATTTAAAATTAAATTAATTTCTCTTTATTCTTGTTGTTAAATCAGAGAGCTACAAAAAAACATAGGTTGTCAGAATGCTCACATTTCCACCAAAGTTTTTAAAACAAAAGATTAACTTTCAATTAGAATGCCAGGCTTAGATTTTACTCACTATAGAGTGGTTCCTTAGTGTGCATAAAGACCTGTGCTGAATCCTCAATGTCAGTCAATAATAAACAGGTAAATAAATAAGTAAAATAACACATTTAAATATTATGACAGTGGAGTTCACTACTTTTTTCTTTTCCCCCATTTCTACTTGTATTAGTCAATTCTTATTTTTGGAAAGTGATTGTAGAAAACAGCAAAACTATGGAGATCATGGTGGCAATAATGCTGGGAACTGCAATCATGGTAAAGCAGTCTTAGTCTGTTGTGGATAGCCCTGGGGCTGTTTGTAGTCTGCTAATTCTGCCCTCCTGGGAGGGGCTTCAGACACAGAGTGAGTTACACCTGTGACATCATGTGAACCCAATCCCCTAACGAATAAAGGAGCTAATCACTAGATGCATAGGCAGGACTTCCGGATTGGAGGGAGGAGGAGAAAGTTAGGTCCTTTTGGAACAGGGACAGCATGTAGGTAAGATGTAGCTACTAGAGTCTCCTGGTATCATGGTGGATCCACAAGGATTCGCCATCAGAGGAATCAGATTTTGATTAGGCTTACAAGATTAGACTTTAGTTATTGCACCCAGAGATTGAGTTACCATTGTTTCTGAGCTAAGTTTGTGTTGTGTTTTCCTTCACGCAGCAGCTCATCTGGGTTCCAGAGAGAAAGGTACAGCAGCAAAGTGTGGGTTTGAATGATGTGCACCACAGAGGCCATGGGGGCATTGAAGCATGGGGCTGGCATGGTAGCCACCCACCAGTGGGAACCTAGTGAGCTGGGTGGAGACATCATGGAGCTCTGACTCAGAGCTCCATGAGATAAAAGCAGGTCAACCATTGCCCACCAGTGCGTGGCTGGTCAGCCCGCCGGGGATGAGAGAACCAGGGTATAGTGCAGGAACATGTGGTATACCTTCTTTTTTAATATTTCCTGCAACATTAGTCTATAAAGTTTTTTTCATTAGTGCCATTTTACTTTATTTTAGTCATATATTTTTCTTATAGATAATGGAAGAATAAAAAAGTGAAAAAATAAGAGTATATATATATATATATGTATATATATATATATGTATATATATATGTGTGTGTGTGTGTGTGTGTGTGTGTGTGTGTATGTATGTATTGACACATATATGTGTGTGTGTCTATACATACATACATTTATACTGGTACTTTTCTCATTTCTTTTTACAATATCAATAGGGAAAATATATCACAAATATATAATTGTTTCTCTGTTTAGATACATTCTTATAATGAGAACGGCTTTTTATAAGAGTTGGCCCAGTAAAATTATGTTGAGGCATAATCCAGATTAATTCAGAGCCTGGTGCTTTCTACTAATAACTGCAGGTTTACTGGGGTTATTAGTTATTGCATTTTTTACATGAGTTGCTTTATTGATTTTGTTCATTGAATAAAATGATTTTAATTAAATGAATTCACCCTGACAAATATGAATAAAAATTAAGCAGACCATATGAGGATAATTCTGTATTAATGAACTGAAGTAGAAAATTGAGCAGATGTTATAGTGTGAGACCATTTTTTACTTCTTGGTTTCTGTAAATTCTCTACAACGTAGGTCAGAGCATACAGACCTCATATAATCAAGTACACTATCATATTATACTTTTCTCTTGTTTCTCTTGAATAGTTTTCAGCATTTAGTCTTATTCATAGTTATAGAATACGAAAATTTTCACAAGTAATTTGGGATAATATCTGAAACACATGTTAGTGAATAGTGGGAATGCAATTATTAAAAATCAGTTAAGGGGCTGGAGAGGTGGCTCAGCGGTTCAAAGCGACTGTACTGCTCCTTCAGAGAACCACAGTTCAGTTTGCAGCACAGAGGTCAGTGACTCACAATTGCCTTTAACTCCAACCCCACTGGATTCCATATCCTTTTCTGACCTCCATGGGTTCCTGAATTCCTGTGATCATACTCACACAAACAAATACACATAATTGATTAGGAAAGAAATCATGTCCACTTACCCCTTTTAGCACCAGGACCCAGTCTAGCTTGAACCTGTGTATAGGTCCTATGTATGCTACTGAAGTCTCTGTGTACTCCTATGGGCCTCAGTCCTGTTGTATCTGGAAGACAAGATTTCGTTGGTACCATCCATCCCTTCTCACTCAGACAATCTTTACATCCCTTCTTCTACATGGCTCCTTGGCCCTTGCAGGAGGAGTTAAATGAATACATCTTATTTAAGATTGGGTGCTCCAAAGTCTCTTACTCTCTGTACGTTGTCCAATTGTGGGTCTCTATGTTAGTTCCCATTTACTACAAGAGGGAGTTTTTCTGATGATGAGAGTGGGGCACTGATTTACAAATCATATTTAACTTTGAAGCCAGTTTTTATTTCTGTATTTAATATTGCTTTTTGAAAAATTTCTCACTATGCAACACAAGCTGGCCCTGGATGCACAGAAATTGGCCTGTATTTGCCTCTCAAGTGCTGGGAATATATATGTGATCTACCATACCCATCAAAGACAGTTTTTGCTCTATTTTATTTTTATTTTTGCTGCAATAAAACTGGTATAAAATATTCTCCACATATCTATAGGTAAATTTGATAGCATTTGTAGTGTTTGAACACCTATGGAAGAAATGGTGACTATAATCATCAATGCACAAACAAATCCATCACTTCTGAAATATTCCCTTTGTCCTTTTTGTAGTCAACCATTCTCACACAGGTTGAGTTCCTTTGTTCCTAGCACACAGGTAAAATCTGCTTTATGTCCCTAAATGTTATTTTGCATTAATTAGAATTTTAAGTAAATGGCTATATACAATTTGCCATTTCATTACATTGCCTCTGCTACCATCGGAATTTTGAGAAGCATCAGCATGTCTGTTTATATTACACGTTCTTTTCATTAATTTCAAAGAAGCAGTCCTCCAAAAAGGTCTTTTTCCAAAACTGCTGCAGAATGCCTGTTTTGTTTTTACTTTAGGACCAGGATGAATTAAGATTTTATGAGCATTCCTATATATGTCTTTAGTGGATATTGCTTTCAAATCTCTTATTTGAATACACAAAAGTAGAATGTGTCATCATAGATTAAGTTGTTTGCAACTTTTTGAAATAATGGCTAAACTTTTGTTCATGATGCCCTGTTTTGCAATGAATCTTCACCAATAGTTAAATGGTCTGATTTAAGACATTCACTGAAATAAATGGCCAAGTTACAGAATTATCAACCACAAGTATGTGTGGTTAAATCGAAGTACCCATAGAAGGCAGGAAACAAGTAAAGAGTCATTGAGTTGTGAATTTCAAAGGATGAGAGAAAGAACATAGCTGCTTTGATAAAGAGTCTGGAAATAGGAGAGTGGGAGGGCAGGGTAGAAAAGGGAGTATAGGGAGGTTTCCGAACATTAAGGAACTTTGAAAAGCTATAAGGAAATCTTCTACTATAGAAGTTTCCTAAGATGTGTACTGTAGGGCAATGGGGCCCTGCGTACATTCTGCCACAGGGCTCGCTGCTTGAGGAGGCAGGATGTGGGAAGTTGAGCTTGTTTACCCCATGCCATCACATGGCAAATGTCAGGCTGTAGGGAATCAGTGGGACACCACTGCAGTGGTGGGGACGTGCAGTTTGAGGCAGGGGGACAACAGGAGCTGGCTCAGGGGTCCCAGGGCCTGCAAGGAGGCCAGGGCCATCTGGTTCTCAGGCTCTCGGGCACTCAGGTGCTGCTGGATACTGTGGAAGAGCTGAGAATGGAGTGGGTGCTGCGGGCTGGATCTAGCCCGGGGCTGAGGGCAGAAAAGGGGAAAAGCTCTGGGTAGTCCCACGGGGAGAGTCCTTGGCTTGAGGCATGGCAAACTTGAGCTTGACTTGGTGGCAGCAGTGGCTTGGAGCACAGAGTGGCCTTATATGGGAGATTAGCTGAGGCTCTATAGGTAAAGGCCTTCTCCATGGCTTCCCATGTTGGATCCCGATGAAAAGAGACAGTCAGTGATTTTAAGGCATTTATTGTCATGGCGGAAAGTGGATGAGTCAAACCATACCCCACTTCTCAGGGCAGGCCTGAGGTTAAATACTTTTTGCAGGGAGGAGTGTCTGAGAAGGAGAGTTTATTTGCTAATTCCTTCAGGCCTTTAGGTATCTCATTAAAATGAAGAACTATCTTGAGCCTATGTGACCACAGGTCATGTCCTCTACCTGTGGAGGGGATTGGGGTGTTGCCCTTACTTGACTGAAGGCACAAATCTATGGGGACCTGTGGCTAGTGACAGGTGCCTGGTGCCTGGAAACCAGACAAAGTACCCACCGTCCCTTCAGAATCAAAGCACATTACACATACTATGAAAGCATCAAGGTGTAATTCATTATTTTGTATAGTTAATACTTAATTAATAAAACACAAGAGACATTTGCCAATTAATATTCTCAATTTTGGTGGTCTGCTTTGTTTTATTTTATTATCTAATTTTATGGGTCAGCCATGAACTGATAACCAAGAAAATATATCCAAACACAGTTCATAAAGATTTCAGTTTTTGTTGGTTTGAATTTTTATTATTTTAGGTTTTATACTAAATCCCATATATTTTGAGATTTGGAGATAGATTTAAGTTTGTGGTATAATGCATGCATTAATAATTTCCTTTTTCATAGAAAATTTATATTTATCTGGCATATTTTATAAAACAATTCCTATCATTTATCCACTGAAACTCTGAAAGTTCTTGGCATTTTGGTTCATAGCCAATTGATGTGTTTGTGTGTATGTGTGTGTGTGTGTGTGTGTGTGTGTGTGTGTGTGGTGTGTGCTTGTATGTGTATGTATATGTGGTGTGTGCATGTGTGTGTGGTGTTTGTCTCTGTGTGTGTGTGCTTGTGTCTCTGTGTGTGCAGTATATGCATGTATGTGTAGTGTGTGTGTGCAGGCATGTCTTTGTATGTGTGTGTGTGTGTGTGTGTGTGTGTGTGTGTGTACTACATGTCTCTGTGTGTGTGCTTGTGTCTGTGTCTATGTCTGTGTGTTTGTGTGTGGTGTGTGTGCATGCGTGCAGTATATATCTGTGTGTGTGTATGGTGTGTCTCTGTGTGTGTGTGCTTGTGTCTGTATGTGTAAGCTTGTGTCTGTGTGTGCATGTTTGGTGTGTGTGTGTGTGTGTGTGTGTGTGTGTGTGTGTGTGTCCATGTGTCTATATTTCTGGATGTGCCCAATAATGCAGTCTCTTCTCTTCTTTTCCTTTCTCCTTTGTGAATTCTAGATCATTGTCATTTAATTCTTTGATGAATTGGTTATTTTTCTCACATCCATTAATTGAACTGTAATTACCTGAATATCAGATGGACCCTCAGGAAATCTTTGAAATTTTCTATGTATGTGCAGCTCTCTCCAGTAAACTTATGCTGCAAACTAGCTGCCTTACCTTCCTAAGTGCACAGGGGATGAGCCTTCAATGGTGAGACTGGCGATCATAGCTGTACCGAGTAGCTCCTCATATTTTGGAGACTGCTATTCATTTCACAGTGTTTAAATTCTTGACAGTTACTGACTGGCAAATGTTTGCCCTGGCTTCTTGGTGTTTCAGTGAATTGGTGACTTTCTCTTACATAGAAATAAAAGCATTCCTGAAACATCTTTTAAATCTTTATGTGACAATTCTTTAAGGTACCCATTTTTGAATGCATGCTAGTCATCAGTCACTGAGTGGCAGGGTCCTGTGAGTACCCTCTTCATCCACAGCTGACCAGGGGTACGCATGACTTTTGTCAGCCCACTTTCAGTAGGCAAAGCTGCTGCTGAATTCATGATTGTGGCATGCTGAAAAGACAGAATTCAGAGAACTTCCCATTATCTTCTGTCACTTGAATTCTTTCTGGCCCTTCCTACCCAATGGCTCCTGTACATCATGAACATGAATAACTTGTATGGACTAGAACCCTCAACAGAGGCACATAGCATCTAATCACTTACTCATTAGTGAACACATAAGACTAATTGATAATACCCAGCCCAGAGTCACACAAGAAGGCCCTAGTTAAACCTTGTGGGGATACAAATTAAACAAAAACATTGAACATGGAAAAGTTATGTGGAAGGAAGAAGCTAGGGATGGAGAGGAATAAGAGAAGGTAGGGACGGACATCCAGAGAACATATAGATATAATGACATATACGAAATATAAAGGAACAACATTCAAAGTAAAAAGGAAGACACATCATTGTCATATGAAAAGAAAAATGATTAAAATAGTTTATTTTGACATTTTTTCACTTTTATTTTTATTGGTTATTTTATTTATTTACATTTCGAATATTATCACCTTCCCAGTTTCCCCTCCACAAACCCCCTATCCCCTCCCTGTTCCCCTTGTCTCTATAAGGGTACTCCCCCACCCACTCACCCACTCCTATCTCAGTGCCCTAGCATTCCCTTACACTGGGTCATCAAGCCTCCACAGGACCAAGCAGCTCCCCTCCCAGTGATGCTAGATAAAAAATTCTCTTCTACACATCCAGCTGGAGTCATGGGTCCCCCGTTGTGTACTCTTTGGTTGGTGGTTTAGTCCCTGGGAGCTTTGGGGGTCTGCTTGGTTGATATTGTTGATCTTCCTATGGGGTTGCAAACCCTTATTTTAACATTTTCAATACTTCTTTTTGCATGTGTTGTGTTTTAACTTTAATGAAAAAAATCTTATAATTTACTTTTATGTTTGGAGCTTATTTTGTTTCTTGATTTGTCCTTTATAAAGGAAAAAAAGAAAGAAAGAAGCAAATCATCCCTCATATGACCTTGACTCTATTTTCGATGACTGCAGTTGCTCCATGAAAAGTGAATTGTCTGATTTGGGGACTTAATAGCATTGCCTTAAATATTGCACCTTAACTGGAGAGAAATATAGTCCTTCTAGTCATTAAAATATTTTAATTAATTAATTATTTACATCAAACAATAACCCCCTCCTTCAAAGTGACCCTCCCCCATCCTGCTTCCCTCCTCCCCTTCTGCTCTGAAAGGTGGGGTCCCCTAGTATCCCTCTACTCTGGTATATCAAGTCTCTGCCAGTATAGGTATATCCCCTTTCACTGAGGCCAGACAAGGCAGCCTTGTTGGGGAACTGATACTACAGTCAGGCTACAGCTTTATAGATAGCCTCTGCTCCAGTTGATGGAGAACACATGGAGACTGAGCTGAACATCTACTACACATGTGCCAGGGGCCTCATTCAAGCCCATTCGTGTTCTCTGGTTAGTGGCTCAGTCTCTAAAGTTCCCAGAGGTTCAGGGGACTCTGTTGGTCCCCCTGTGGGGTTCCCAATCCCCTTCAGAGCCTTCAATCCTTTCTGCAACTGTTTCTTAAGAGTCCCTGACCTCCATCCAATAGTAGGCTCCTATCTGTAAGCATAACAGAGTATCATTAGTAATGTCAGGGATTGATGTTTGCTCATGGAATGGATTTCAGGTTGGGCCAGTTATTGGTTGGTTATTGGCTATCCCTTCAGTCTCTGCTCTCTTTGTCCCTGCATTTCTTTTAGATAGGACCAATTTGGGGTCGAATATTTTGTGGGTGAGTTGGTGTCCTTATCCCTACACTGAGGTCTTGCCTGGCTACAGGAGGTAGCCTCTTCAGGTTCCATGATTCTACTGTTATGCATCTTGGCTAAGGTCACCTGCATTGACTCCTGGGGGCCTCCTCTATCTTAGGTCTCCAGGACTTCCTAAAGAGTCCCACCACTCGCCATCCACAGGACCTTCAGCTTTCCATTCATTTTCCTGGCCCTCTGGGTCTCTTTCCTGTCTCTCTGCACACCTGATCCTGCACCCCCATTTTCCTTTCTGTCCCCTCTCCCACTCACTCACCCCCTTCCTCTGCCTCTTGTAACTATTTTGTTTCCCCTCCTAAGTGGAATTCAAGGATTTCCTTTGGGCTTTCTTTCTTGCTTAATATTAAGATCTTTTAAATTTTTTCTCTCTCATACAATGTGTCCTGGCTGCTGTTTCCCTGGCTACCACTCCTCCCAGTCGTTCCCATCTCCTCTAGATCAACTTCTCCACTATTTCTCTTTAGAAAAGAGCAGGCCTCCCAAAGATACCACTTGAACACCACATAACAAGATACAATAAGACTCAGCACAAACCCTCAGATCAAGGTTTTTAAAAAATGACATTATGAAATATACAGGGAAATGGATAGAACTACAAAATTCATCTAATCATCCTGAGTGAGCTAATACAGGCCCAGAAAGGCAAATACGGTATATACTCACTTATAAGTTTATATTAGCTCTTAAGTAAATGATAACTATGCTACAATTCCACACACCCAGAGAGGCTAAGTAATGAGGAAGACTCATGGGGGATACATGGATTTCCCTGGAAAGGAGAAATATAATAGATTTTGCAGGTAAGCTGGGGGCAAATGGAGATGGGAATACAAAGATGGAGGGAGAGAGTACTGAGAGAAATGTCTGGATATGTGGGCATTCAGGAGCTGATGTGGAAATGTAGGACAGTGGAAACTCCCTGGAGTTTACAAGGATGACCTTAGCGAGGACTCCTAGGATATCAAGCCTAATTGGCCATAATCTGTTACCAGAAAAGGTTTCCAGTGGTGGGTCTGAAACCAAGTCACAAAACTTTCAGCCTACAATCTATATTCCCTGGAAGGTCTGCTGAGGCAATGGTGGCACAGAACTTATGAGAGTGGCCAACCAATGACTGAACCAAGGACTGGTCTAACTGGAGGACCATACCACCAGAAGGAAACCATTCCCAGCACTACCTGGATTATAGAGATCCCAGACACCTAGGCTAGAAAAAATCATTAAGATATTTTTGAATATGTATTTATCTTCCATTTAACATTACTAGCTTGTGGTAAGTCATGCTATCATTTAGACCCTGAAAAAATTCAGTGCTCACAGTAAATAGATATCTAAAAGAGGATTCACTACAATAGCACTCCCATGCTGTTTGGAGAGACAAGTGAGAAAATTAAAATAACTGTGTAATTCAAAGTTGAAACAAATAAAAACAATAAAGTCATTATTTTGAAACCTTATTAATACAACAAGGGCTTAATTGTTGAGTCAATTCTTTCCCCCAAATCAATTCATACATACTGGTTTCTGTTATCAAGGGGAATGTCCATGCTTCCTTTGGCTTGCATCCACACATGTTCTTAGGACATAGGGGGATTAAGACAAGTATCTGGATAATTCAGAAAAGAATTATAGGCCATGTTAACAATTTTATCTAAATTTGCATATGGCATTTATTAAGAAAAGTGCTCACTATGGACTAAAGTAGAAACAGAATGAAATTACCTCATTTATCTCATAATGAACACTGTTTCTATTGTTGCTTATGCTCATAGAGAAATGGATGTGTTTAAAACTAGCAGAGGGAATGTTCTTTATTAAGCTGGTATTGGAGAAAGAATGGAAATTCAACACTCAAAAGCAGTCAGCTACAATAATCTTCCTCCACTTCTTGAAACCTATGAAAATGCAAACCCAGTTTTCCTTTTTAAGAACTAACTTGACACACCTACTAAGAGTAAGTGTAGAAACTTCCCATCCATTACTGATGCCACAGGAATACAAGACTACCCAATCTCCTCAAGTAGAAGTAATTATCTAGGATTAAATTATAGCAAGGATTCTATATTCTGGAATTTACACTGTGTCTCAAAAGTCTAGGTTTCCAAGGGTAATAATATGGAGTTTCTGGAGACTGTGGAATATATAAAAGCAATGATCTTTAGGTCTTATCATTCATGAGACCACCTCTCTGCCCCTCTGCTTTCCCACCATGAGCTGAATGAATCTACTCTATTATAGGTTTTTGTTTTTCATACCAATTGATCCCAAAGTCATGTCTTCCTAAATGTCCTACACATTATTTTCTATTCTACAACACAGTTCCTAGAGTACCCAATTGGAAACAATTCTGTAATGGAGAAAGTATACAACTTGTAGCTACACACTGAACTTTAAATCTACTAATCTGTTAATGAAAATGTGAATGTGATTGTACATACAATTCATCAAGATTCACATTAAAATAAATAACTTTTAGATAGTATTAGCTACCCAAATGTAATTCATGTACAAGATGAAAGATGGGAGCTTTATTTATCAATTATTGGTGAGTTATACTTTTCAAACTAAGTTATTTTGTCACAAGTTAACAGGCAAAGGTTAGCATTATCTTATATCTAAAGTAAATTGTTTATCATTATTCAAAAACTTGTGGTTTCAAGACATGATCATCTTTTAAAACAATAGGGGATATGGAGACTGAAACAGCCATTTCTTGTAACCAACCAGGCAAGACTTCCCATGAAGGGATTAGGAAAACAACTCAACTACAGAACCTTTGACTCCAAGTTTTTCTGTCTACAATGTGTTCAGGGGTAAAGATTGAGCAGAAATAAAGGAAATGGCCAACCAATGACTGGCTCAGCTTGAGACCCATGCCATGAGAAAGATGCCATGCCTGACACTATTAATGATATTCTGCTATACTTGCAAACAGGAGCCTAATATTACTGTCATCAGAAAGGCTTCACCTAGGAACTGATAGAAACAGATACAGAGACCCACAGCCAAACATTAGGCAGAGCTTGGAGAATCCTGCAGAAGATGGGGCAGAAGGATTGAAAGAGCCAGATGGGTCTAGGAGACCAAAAGCAAACCTATAAAATCAACTAACCTGGGCCCATAGAGGCTCACAGAGACTGAACTGCCAACTGGAGAGAATGCATGAAAAGAAACTCATCCCACAACACACATGTAACATTTGTGAAGCTTGTTCTTTCTGTGGGAGGCCTAAAGTGGGAGCAGGAGCTATCTCTGACTCTACGTTCTGCCTCTGGATTGCTTTCTCTTAACAGGGGTCAGGGTGTAGGATCTGTCTTATCTAGCCTCAATAGGAGAAGATGTGCCTACACTTACTGCAACTTGATATGCCAAGGCTGGTTGATATTCATGGGAGATCTGCCCTTTGTGAAGAGAAAACACTAGGGGAAGTGAGAAAGAAGGACTCAGAGAGGAGGGAGAAGAAGCTGAGATGGAGATGTAATAATAATAATAATAATAATAATAATAATAATAATAATAATAATAATAATAATAAAGAATTCATTTCCTTTGACATAAAACCACAATGTCTTCATCAATCCCCTGTTGAATAATCAAATAGCTTGAGTGGTTTACAGTCGCTCTTTATTTTCTCACATTTCGGTGGTTCTTTAAATTGTTATAAATTTAATTTTTATCTTCTCAACAAAATCTGAATGTGGGCATAGATCAGAGATAAAGTGCCTACTAAACAAGAGTGAGGACATGAATACAGATTATCAGCACCCACGTAAAGCTAGGTGTAGTAGAATGCAACAGTATGTCTAGTACATGGAGCTAAGGGAAAAGTCATATTCAGGGCCTTGCTGACCTGTTAATTTAACCAAAACATTGAGCCCCACATTCAATGAAAAACCCTGTCTCAAAAATAAGAACGGCAATAATATAACATAGAGATTGATAGAGGATAATACCTACTCTCCACAAGCATATGCCACCCCCACACATCCTTTAGATGTATTAAGATGCATAATTTACATCGCACTGACTTTACCATACGCATTTAAGCTGTCCATACTTTTTAAAAGTTATGTATCTTGTTTTTAGTCAATATTGGGCAAGATTGATTGAAAGATTAGCCAATAACTTCAAGTAAAAAGAATTGCATGTGATTCATTGGACTTCCAATTATACAGGCGATACATCACCTATATTCTCCAAATAGGAATATTAAAATCAATTGACCATCGTCTGAACAAGTTTATATTTCACATGTTCATGTGATTATTATAATTGTTGAGTAAGACAATTGAGAGGGCATCTGTACATGAGAAATTAATATGAAAATGAAATGCTAAACAGAAAACTAGTGTCAATGACATCAATGAAAGGTAATATTTGACAAATATTAAAAATTTAAAACTACAAATATTGAGAAATATGTTTGGCTGTAAAATCCCTGATTAAAGAGTACTTGTCAAATTTCACATTTTTCTAGTAAGTAACTATAACGATGGCATTCCCAAATGCCAAATCAAACAAGATAGATATCCAAATGAACAGAAATAATAAATAGATGTACCAATAATAAATTCTTCATGTAATAATAAAACTGTTTGAGCCTTTACTTTTAAAGTGACAATTAAGTTCTGATTTCTTTCATAAAATGATCTCTCCACGTGAAAACTATAGGATTTTGGATAAATAAAGTGAAATGATGCAAACAAATTGATCTTTGAAATATGAAATCACTTCTGATTATGCCTTTGGTAAAACTGACATTTTAAAGTGTTGATTTGAAAGCCATTCCTATGTTTAGCCATTCTAGATATGACCCTTTCTTTTGTAGCTATTACATAGTTTATTTGTAAGTGAATGAGAACATGCTTTCTGATATACCCTACTTACATTCTGATTATTGAAAACATAGGCTTCTGCTCTAGCTTTTCATGTTCATTTTCCCTCAAATGACTCATGCTGAATATGTTTCAATGTTAAACACTAGCAATCACATCACTATATGGATCATAATTCAGTAGGTTGCAAGGGAAAAAATAAATCATGGCAATGAGCAAAACATAACTATTACCTCAAAAATAAAGGTATCATTTTGACATAAAAGATATCTACTGCTGTTCTTACATCACTGCCTATTACAGGCAGCAAGCTGAAAGTGGGATATTTAGGAAGAGAACTTCTATTTTATTGGAAAATATTACATTATCTCAAGAACTATAAAGGATGTGATTGAGAAAAAAGGAAAGCTTATTCATGTGTGAAATGTGCACACGGGCACAGTGATGAGCCATGCATACATTGAGTCATCAGGAGAAATAGTTATAGTGGACTGCCCTTAAAAGTTGGCTCTGTAAGAAAATAAAAGAGAGGATGTACTGTAACCATTTTACATTCAAGCTTACCCAGATGAGATCTCATAAAGTATTTATTGAAAATTCAACATGAATAGAATTGAGTTATACAATCATGGAGATGAAAGGTTCTCTCTCAAGGGACACATACATACTCTTTGGAAGCTGTGTCATTATTTAATGTGTAGAGCACAGTAGTCAGGTTTAATGTGAAAACAGCTTTCCTGAATTATTTCTGTTATGGTACAGTTAAAAATAAAAATAAAATTAGTAAACATGTCATGTTTTAAAAGAGAGAGGTATATATGGGAAGGTTTTGAGATAATAAATGGTAGAGAAAGATGTTGTAATTGTATTATCTCAAATTTACAAAAAAGAAAATTTGCAAAATAAAATTTTAGAAAATTAAATGAGAACAAAAATAACATAAATTATGCCAATTGTAAAATACAAATTGGGCTTTGGAGGGGCATAGTAATTTACAGTGGAAAAACTGATTAATTGAACAGAGCACTATAAAAGTCAAAAATTTAAGAGTACATGGTGTTATCCTCAAATACGTAAGAAAAATTGCACATGAAGACAGACAAATGCAGCATGATTTAAAGAAAAAAGAAGCTTTAACAAATCTCTTTTTATTAACTGGTATTCTAAATAGACAAAATGAGGTTCTAAAAGGATTGGGCAACTGGTTTTTCAAAGAAGATTATGACGGGATGGATGGTTACTTGATAAAAGCACTGACTGCTCTCTCAGAGGGCTCAGATCTTGTTCTCAGCACCCACATGGTGGCTCATAACCATCTGTAACTTCGGTTCCAGTGATTTAGATACCCTCTGGCCTTCACAAATTCCAGGGACACATGTGGTGCAAATATAGGCATTTGCACATTCATGCAAATATACATATTAAAAAGCTAAAGCAAATTCATTATATATATATTTGTGTGTGTGTAATATATATACAAATCTAGCACTTCTATAATCCATGTTTTCAAGAGTAGTAAATGTTTTGAAAAGTAAAGCAGTCTGTAGATCTTAATGTTCTTTGAAAGTAAAAAAAAAATCCATGATGCAGCCCATATTCTGTGATTCCACTGTATGTTAGCAATAGTAATAAAGAGCTATTTGAAATTGTACACTACATAGGAAGGCAGGCTAACTTCTGCCTTGTCATTGATAGTGTTTATCATTACAGCCTCTTCATTAGCTTAAGATATAAAATATGCTGTGTAAAGTTCAAGATACCCCTGTGCCCAAGGTATTGTATATCTATCTATCTATATTAGTTGCTGAGAGTGTGTAGAATTGAGTAGGGCTGTGCTTACTCAGTTGACCAGTGAGATTTGGCCAACACCAGGATACAGAAGATCTTGAGGAATCTATCTCATTGTGTCCTTTAAATTGTGGGGATTTTCCAAGGAGCTGTCCCTGGGTTTCTGTGGCCCTTGCTGCTGCCTGTGTTTATTTTTCTGCTGCCATGTTCATCACTAAAAGCCCTTTTTGAACATAATCTGTGGAGTCTACAAATCCTTTGAATAATTCACTTCTATGATCCAAGCAATTGTCAACAGCATAGTGACAGATGGGAAGCTGCTGAGAATCTACTAACTTAGCTCCTACACAAAAAGTTATAGGAAGAGAAATTGATAGATTTATGGAAACAAGAAGCAATAAAAATTAAAGACCTCTAGAATACAAAACTGGTTGGATATATTTAGATAGCTAATTTAAGTATCCTGAAAAAGACTAATAATATTAAAATATTTTCATTTGTATATTCATGTGTTCATGTGCTTGTGCATGTGTGTATGTGTGTGTGTGTGCATGTGCTTGTGTGTGTGTGTGTGTGTGTGTGTGTGTGAGAGAGAGAGAGAGAGAGAGAGAGAGAGAGAGAGAGAGAGAGAGAGAGTTCTGTGATATATGTGTGTTTGTGTTTGAAAGCATGTATATGCCATGATATGTGTTGGGAGATCAGAAGACAACTTTGGGTGAAATCCTCCAATATACCATGTTAGACAGAATTTCTTGTTCATAGCTTTATGTGACAGCTTAGCCCAGTCACATGCTTCTGAGAATTCTCCAATTGTTATAAGCACCATCGTTAAGAATACTGGATTACTTATTTGCACTACAATACTCAATTTACATGGATTCTGTAATGTGTACTCAGATTAATCTTGTGTCAATCATGTTACTACTGAGCCATCTCCTCAGCTCAGAACCTATTTGTGATTAAACCTGTGTACTAAGGGCATGTCTAAAGTCCAGTCAGAGTGATAATGTGTGAGTCTGTATTCCATACAGGAAGATTAAAAGTACTAAGTGTGTCTCTATTCTAGCTGGATTTCACAAACCTAGGTGTTTGGCTGTGATCCCTTTCCAGAGCAGACATGTTGCTGAATTAAAATTTCTTTTGTTTTTAATTTTTATTTAATGATTTTTCCTTTTATACTCCAGATTTCATTCCCCTCCTGGTCCGCCCTCTGACTATTCCACATCCCATAGTTCCTCCCAATCTCCCGTCTCCACGAGGATGTCCCCACCACCTGAACTCCCACCCCACCAGACCTCTCCACTCCCTGGGACCTCCAGTCTCTTAAGGGTTAGGTGCATCTTCTCTGACTGAACCCAGACCCAGTAATCCTCTACTGTATATGTGTTGGGGGCCTCATATCAGCTGGTGTATGCTGCTTGGTTGGTGGTCCAGTGTCTGAGAGATCTTGGGGGGTCCAGGTTAATTGAGACTGCTGATCCTCCTACAAGGTCACCCTCCTCCTCAGCTTCTTCCAGCTTTTCCCTAATTGAACCACAGAGGTCAACAGCTTCTCTCCATTAGTTGGGTGCAAATATCTCCATATGACTCTTTCAGCTGCTTGTTGGGTCTGGTAAAGGGCAGTCATGATAGGCCCCTTTTTGTGAGCACTCCATAGCCTCAAAATGATGTCAGGCCTTGGGGCCTCCCCTTGAGCTGGATCCCACTTTGGACCTGTCGCTGGACCTCCTTTTCCTCAGACTCTTCCCCATTTTGTCGATTTTTGTGGATTACTCCAGTGGTCACAGTTGTAATGAATACTGTGATGACTTTTTCAAGTAACATTTCTATCCCCACAACTCCCATTTTTGGTCTTAAGGGATCTGAAATAGAGTTGCCCATTTATAATTTTATAAGGAAAAGTCTGTCTGTATAATTGAAATTGTCTTTTGGGGTTGCTTCACTCTCTCAGGGGCACCTGTGCCTTTCCTTGCTCTGGGATTGAGGTTTCTGGTCTTCCAGAGTCTCCTGAGTTTTTTGAGTATCCAAATAATGTGAAGACCTGACCCTTCCTCTAGGGACAATACCATGCAATTTTTTTTTCCTCTGCAGCTTTTTATCAGATGTCTCCTGTCTACTGCAAAGTTGGTGGACTTTTTCCTTCTCTAATCACTTTAAGTGCCAGACATAAAGTTAACTTTTATTAACCAGATGTAATTGTCATCTTATTGATGAATAAGCACATCCATTCTAGTTTTGTTTTTTTGTTGTTGTTGTTTTGTTTTGTTTTGTTTTGTTTTGTTTTGTTTTTTGTACTCTGGCTGGCTGGTTCAACTCAGCTGTTCTGGCAAAAAATGAACCAACAAGCATACAAAAACTCTTCTTCAAACTGACGATTCCAACTGGATTCTTTCTGCTTCTCACTGAATTGCTCTGCTTTGAAAAACTGCTTCTGAATTCCATGAACTGACTCCAATGACTTCACAAACTGAATAGAACTAAACAGAACCTCACATACTCAGCTGAACTCAACTGAACTCTATTGCATTGCCTGAACTCAATTGAACCATATTCAATGAACTACCTACCCCCCCAGCTATGAGCTTCTCTCTTAAGTAGCCTCTATTTCCTGTCTTATTTCATGAAAGTGGTTATATCCTATCTCTGACTCATTCTGTCAAGTATTTCTCTGAATTATCACATTGTCTGACTCTCAATTAGAACTCACTTCCAAATGACTGCTTCCTTCTACAAACTAACTTTATCTTCATTGTTTGGATTAAAAGTATATAGTAAGGGTCTGTCTGTGTTCCAGCCAGAGTGATTAAAGGTGTGTAGTAAAGGAATGTCAGTATTGAGGCCAAATCACTCAGACCTAGAAGGCCTTTGTATATTATCCCTCACCAGAGCAGCCATTTTTCTGGATAAAAATTTCTTCTAAAAATGTTCTAAAATGAAGTTCTTCCATTCCACCAATCCTACCCTCACTCTTAGAGTAAACTCTTCCAGGTACATAACAATAGTCAATAAAAAGTTAGAGACCAGAGGCAGGTGGATTTCTGAGTTCGAGGCCAGCCTGGTCTACAGAGTGAGTTCCAGGACAGCCAGGGCTACACAGAAACCCTGTCTTGAAAAAACCAAAAAAAAAAAAGTTAGAGACCTTTTACTGACATGAATATCAAATTATATACATATATATTTTATTTATATTATTATATATTATTTATTCTATATAATATATGATATAATTATATATTATTTATTTCTATATATTTATAATATATTATATAATACATATTAATGTATGAAATCTATTATACAATAGTTATATATAACATATATTATTTAATAATATGTATAATTATATAATTATAGATATAATAACATAATAGTATACTATCTCATATAAATATAAACCATTTACATATATATATATATATATATATATATATATACACATATATTTAAATCATATTTTTTTCATGGTTGTCATCTGTGTAATATCTGCTCATTTTAATTAACTGCTGTAAAGATGCTTCATCTGGTTCAGTTGATAAGCACAACATAAAAGCATATATGAATAGTGAAGGCCCAGCTACTTCACTGAAGGTTCCCTGATGGAACTTTTGGGGTCACTTATGTACACTACAATTTAGCCTGCAAATAACCTTGCTTTGAGTTCTTTCTTTTCATTTTGTATCCCCTTGATCTCCTTCAGATTTCTTATTTTTTGTAACTAGAACTTCAACTACTATATTAAAACGATGGGAAGAAAGTAGACAGCTGTGTTCTAGTCTTCATTTTAGTGAAATTGCTTTGATTTTCTCTTCATTTGATTTTTATCTTGGCCATGGGCTTGCTATATATCACTTTTATTATGTTTAAGTATGTTCTTATATTCCTGATCTTTCTAAGACTTCTATTACAAAGAGGTGTTGGATTTTTTCCAAATATTTTTCAGGGTCTAATGCTAAGATAACATTTTTTTTTCTTTCAGTTTGCTTAGATGGTAGATTATATTGACAGATTCTCTTATGTTGAACCATCCCTGAATCTCTGGGAGGAAGCCTATCTGATGTTAGTGGATGATTTATTAATGAGTACATTAATTCAATTTCCAAGTATCTTATTAAGTATTTTTGCATCTAATCTGCTGAGATTTGATCCTTTGCTATATATTGTAATGCTAAATACTGTCTCCCAAGGCCTGGTTGCCCCCAGGGTTGAGAAACTCAAAGTGATGCAATGTAACCTTGCTCCATAATTTAAAACTGTTTGTTGAATACAGATGCCTACAGCCAATAACTGGGAAGAAGAGAGGTAAGTGGGGTTTTTATTTCCAGGCTTGGGGTCTGAGGCAGAATCATGAGGAGGAGGAGAGACAGAAGATGTACAGAAAAGACACTGTGTGATAGGTGAGTCATGAAAACATGACCATGAGAGCTGGCCAATTGGAATTAAGAGCAGCCAAGATGGAACACAGCAAGTCCAATCTCAGAGATTATTAGCAGAGAAGTATACATAATAGCATAGAGGGTAGATACTGTCCAGCTCTAGTACTGTTTAAGGCTTCTTATAAATATAAAAGTTGTGTGTCTTTTATCTGGGAGCTAAATGATCAAAGGCAGAGTAGAAACCCCTGACTGGGATTAAATATTTATTGCAACACTAACCTATGATTATGAGAGAAATAGGACTGTAATTCTCTTTCTTTGTTGAATCTATGTATGGTTTTAGAATCAGGATGACTGTGGCCTCATAAAATGGATGTGACCATGTTCCTTCTGTTTCTATATTGTGGAAAAATTTGAGGAGTATTAGTGTTACATCTTTTTTGCAAGTCTGGTAGATTCTTCACTAAAACTATCTGGCCCTGGGCTGTTGTTGCTGTTACTAATGCTGTTATTTGGGAGACTTTTAATGACTGGTTTTATTTCCTTGTAGGTAATAGATATATCAAAAATGTCTATCTGATCTAGACTTAACTTTCATAAGTCGTATCTACCAAGTAAATTGTCCATTTCTTTTAGATTTTTCCAATTTTGTGGAGTATAGGTCTTTGAAGTATGACCAAAGGATTCCTTAGATATCCTCATTATTTGTTATGTCCCTCTTTTTGATTCTGATTATGTTGGTTTGGATATTCTCTCTTTTACTTAGTTTGGCTAAGGGTTTATCTATCTTGTTGATCATCTCAAAGAACCACCTCTTTCTTTTATTGATTCTTTGTATTATTATTCTTGTTTCTATTTTATAGATTTCAGTTCAATTTGAGTATTGCCTTCCATCTACTTCTCTCTGAGATGTTTGCTTATTTTTCTTCTAGATATTTTATGTATACTGTTACATTGCTAGTATAAGATCTCTGCAGTATCTTTATGAAGGCACTCAGTGATATGAACTTTCCTCTTGGCTCAGTTTCATTGTGTCCCATAAGTTCACTTTCATTGAATTCTAGGAAATCTTTAACTTTCTTCTTTATTTCTGCCTTGAAATATTGGTCATTCAGTAGAGAATTGCTCAGTTTCCTTGAGTTTGTAGGCTTTTTGTTGTTTCTTTGTTGTTGAAATCCCAAAAGATGATAAGATATAGGAAATTATTTCAATTTGTTTATATCTGTCAAGACTTGTTCAGTGATCAAAGATATGGTGAATTTTGGAGAATGTTCCAGGAGGTGCTGAGAAAAGGTATATTCTTTTGTGTTTGGTTGAAATGTTTTATGCATGTCAGTTAGGTCCATTTGGATCACATTTGTCAATGTGTGATTTAGACTTCAGTAATGTTTCTTTTACAAATGTGGGGGCCCTTGCATTTGGGCTATTATGTTGAATATTGAAATGTCATCTTTGTGGATTTTTCCTTTAATAAGTCTGAAGTATCTTTCCCCATCTCTTTTTATTAATTTTGATTTGAAGTATATTTGGTAAATATTAAAATACCCACATCTGCTTTCTTCTTGGGTCCATTTGTATGGAAAATTTTTTCCATCCTCTTCATCTGAGGTAATATCTATTTTTGATGTTGAGGTATATTTCTTATATATAACAGAGTAAGGATCCCGTTTTAACATCCATTCTATTAGTCTGTGTCTTTTTATTAGAGAATTGAGTCCATTGATATTGAGAGGTATCAATGACCAGTGATTGTCAATTGCTTATATTTTGTTCTAATTGGTGACGGTGGTTGTGTGTGTGTTTGTGTGTGTCTGTGTGTATGTGTGTTTGGAGTGTGTTATTGTGTATGTATGTGTGTGTGGAGTGTGGAGTGTTGTGTGGGGTGTATGTGTGTATATGTGTGTATGTGTGTCTCTGTGTGTGTCTGCCTGTCTGTCTGTTTCCCGTCTTTGGGTTTTTCTAGTGTGAGATTATTGCCTATGTTTATGTGGGTGTAGTTGAACCTCTATGGCTGGAAGTTTATTCTCCCAGTACCTTCAACAGTGCTTCATTTGTGGATATATATTGCTTAAATTTGACTGGGGATATCTTGTTTTCTCTATCTATGGTGATTGAAAGTTTTTGGTAGGCAAAGTGGTCTGAGCTGGCCTCTGGGGTCTCCTAAAGTCTGCAGCAACATCTGTCCAAACATTTTGGTTTTTAGAGTCTCTATTGAGAAGCTGGGTGTAATTCTTATAGGTCTTCCATTATAGGTTACTTGGCCTTTTTCACTTGGAGCCTTTAAAATTCTTTTTTTGTTTGTTTATTTTGTTCTGTTTTTATTTTTTGATACTTTATTTACATTTCCACAGTTTCCTCCTTTTCAGGTCTCCTTTTGGAAACCCCCTATCCCGTCCCCCTCCCCCAACTCTATGATTCCACCTCCCACCAACACCGCCCACTCCCGTATTCCCACCTTGACATTCTCCTTTACTGGGGCCTCTAACACCCTCATACCCAAGGGCCTCTCCTCCCCCTGATGGCGAACAAGGCCCTCCTCTGCCACGTATGTGGTCCGAGCCATGGGTCCCTTGATGTGTATTCTTTGGTTGGTGGTCCAGCCTCTAGGAGGACTGGGGTGTCGGGCCGGTTGACACTGTTGCTCCCTCCATAGTACTGCAAACTCCCTCAGCTCCTTCAGTCCCTTCTCCAAATCCTCCATCTGGGACCTCACTCTCAGTCCAGTGGTTACTGTAAAGTGAAACTTGGGTATTCTGAACTTTTGGGCTAATATGCACTTATCAGTGAGTACATACCATGTTCGTTCTTTTGTGACTGAGTTACCTTGCTCAGGATGATATTTTCAAGTTCAATCCACATACACACAGACACACACAAACACACACACAACCACCACCACCAATTAGAACAAAATATAAGCAATTGACAATCATTGGTCATTGATATCTCTCAATATCAATGGACTCAATTCTCTAATAAAAAGACACAGACTAACAGAATGGATGTTAAAACGGGATCCATACGCTGTTATATATAAGAAATATACCTCAACATCAAAAATAGATATTACCTTAGATGAAGAAGTTAGAAAATATTTTCCATACAAATGGACCCAAGAAGAAAGCAGATGTGGGTATTCTAATATGCCTGCAAATTTCATTGAATCATTGTTTTTAATAGCTGAGTAGTACTCCATTGTCTAAATGCACCATATTTTCTGTATCCATTCCTCTGATGAGGGACATCTGGATTGTTTCCAGCTTCTGGCTATTATAAATATGGCTGCTATGAACATAGTGGAGCATGAGTCTTTATTACATGTTGGAGCATCTTCTGGGAATATGCCCAGGAGTGGAATAGCTGGGTCCTCAGGTAGTATTATGTCCATTTTTCTGAGGTTCCTCCAAACTAATTACCAGAGTGGTTGTACCAGCTTGCAATCCCACCAGCAATGGAGAAGTGTTCCTCTTTCTCCACATCCTTGCCAGCATCTGCTGTCACCTGAGTTTTTGATCTTAGCCATTCTGACTGGTGTGAGGTGGAATCTCAGTGTTTTGATTTGCATTTCCCTGATGACTAAGGATGTTGAACATTTTTTAGGTGCTTCTAGCCCTACGAATTTCCTCAGTTGAGAATTCTCTGTTTAGCTCTCTTCCCCATTTTTTGATAGGGTTATTTGGTTTTCTGGAGTCTAACTTCTTGAGTTCTTTGTATATATTGGATATTAGCCCTCTATCGGACGTAGGATTGGTTAAGATATTTTCCCAATCTGTTGGTTGCTGTTTTGTCCTATTCACAGTGTTCTTTGCCTTACAGAAACTTTGCAATTTCGTGAGGTTCCATTTGTCGATTCTTGACCTTAGAACATAAGCCACTGGTGTTCTGTTCAGGAACTTTTCCCCTGTACCCATGTGTTCCAGTCTTTTCCCCACTTTCTCTTCTATTAGATTCAATGTATCTGGTTTTATGTGGAGGTCCTTGATCCACTTGGACTTGAGCTTTATACAGGGAGATAGGAATGCATCAATTCGCATTCTTCTTCATGTAGACTGCCAGTTGAACCAGCATCGTTTGTTGAAAATGCTGTATTTTTTCCAATGGGTGGTTTTAGCTCCTTTGTCGAAAATCAAGTGACCATAAGCGTGTGGGTTCATTTCCGGGTCTTCAATTCTA
Organism: Uromys caudimaculatus; assembly: GCA_028551405.1. Taxonomy (NCBI): domain Eukaryota; kingdom Metazoa; phylum Chordata; class Mammalia; order Rodentia; family Muridae; genus Uromys; species Uromys caudimaculatus. The sequence continues at coordinate 8,736,257 of CM052715.1, forward strand.
TTCCATGGATCTACCTGCCTGTCACTGTACCAATACCATGCAGTTTTTATCACTACTGCTCTGTAGTACAGCTTGAAGTCAGGAATACTGATTCCCCCAGAAGTTCATTTGTTGTTGAGAATAGCTTTTGCTATCCTGGCTTTTTTGTTGTTCCAAATGAATTTGAGAATTGCTCTTTCTAAGTTTATGAAGAATTGAGTTGGAATTTTGATGAGGATTGCATTGAATCTGTAGATTGCTTTTGGTAGGATGGCCATTTTTACTATATTAATCCTCCCAATCCATGAGCATGGGAGATCTTTCCACTTTCTGAGGTCTTCTTCGATTTCTTTCTTCAGAGACTTGAAGTTCTTGTCATACAGATCTTTCACTTGCTTGGTTAGAGTCACACCAAGATACTTTATATTGTTTGTGACAATTGTGAAGGGTGTCATTTCCCTAATTTCTTTCTCAGCCTGTTTATC
>CM052715.1:8737220-8781879 GCA_028551405.1 Uromys caudimaculatus
TATTAATCCTCCCAATCCATGAGCATGGGAGATCTTTCCACTTTCTGAGGTCTTCTTCGATTTCTTTCTTCAGAGACTTGAAGTTCTTGTCATACAGATCTTTCACTTGCTTGGTTAGAGTCACACCAAGATACTTTATATTGTTTGTGACAATTGTGAAGGGTGTCATTTCCCTAATTTCTTTCTCAGCCTGTTTATCTCTCAAGTATAGGAAGGCCACTGATTTGCTTGAGTTAATTTTATATTGGGCCACTTTGCTGAAGTTGTTTATCAGCTGCAACAGTTCTCTGGTGGAGGTTCAGGTCACGTAAGTATACGATCATATCATCTGCAAAGAGTGATATTTTGATTTCTTCCTTTCCAATTTGTATCCCTTTGACCTCCTTTTGTTGTCTAATTGCTCTTGCTAGAACTTCAATTACTGTATTGAATAGATAGGGACAGAGAGGGCAGCCTTGTTTAGTCCCTGATCTTAGTGGGATTGCTTCAAGTTTCTCTCCATTTAGTTTGATGTTGGCTACTGGTTTGCTGTATATTGCTTTTACTATGTTTAAACATGGGCCTTGAATTCCTGATCTTTCCAAAACTTTTATCACGAAGGGACGCTGAATTTTGTCAAGTGCTTTTTCAGCATCTTATGAAATGACCATGTGGTTTTTTTCTTTGAGTTTGTTTATGTAGTGGATTACATTGATGGATTTCCGGGTATTGAACCATCCCTGCATACCTGGGATGAAGCCTACTTGATCATGATGGATGATCGTTTTGATGTATTCTTGGATTCGGTTTGCGAGAATTTTATTGAGTGTTTTTGCATTGGTATTCATAAGGGAAATTGGTCTGAAGCTTTCTTTCTTTGTTGGGTCTTTGTGAGGTTTTCGTGTCAGTAATTGTGGCCTCATAGAAGGGTGAACATGTGTACAATGGCCATCTTTTCTTTCTTCTTTGTTTGTCTACGCGTCCTGACAATTGGTATACTTTCACTTTGGTCTTGGTTCAAGTGTGAACTTGTAGACATCTTTACTGTCTTATTTGTCTTTGCTGTCTCTATGAGCTACTCACTTTCACTTTTGACTTAGATTCATTGTAGTACCAGACATAGGGGCTAGTCTCCCAGAGAATGATACCAGAGATTGACTCCCAAACACCTTTTCCACCCCATTGCCTTGTCTGTCATATCTGTCCATTATTTGTTTCCTTTACTCTCATCATTATGGGTTCCCTCCCCTTTACCATCACAAAAACCCAGATTAAGGCACTCAAAACCCTTCTGGTCACAAGTGGTTTCAAGGTTAAAACTCATGACCTAGACCAATTTTGGGAGGAATTGTCATACTAATGATTATTTAAGTATGTCACACAACAATCTCCAGACAATGCTTCACAAATAAGATGACCCTTCAGATACTAATGGCTCTCAAAAATCCTGATTATACCCCCTAAAAATTAGTCAAACCTAGATAACAGAGATCCATGAGACTACCACATAGGCTATTTTTCATCTCCCCCTTATGTGACAAGCCTTCAAAATGATATCTTTTTGAGTACTGATGTCAATGACAGATAAGATTCTAAAAGACATGACAACCTAAAAAAGACACAGTCCAATATAGTAAAAATATTCAAAAGTGCAGTCAACATTGTTGAGAAAATAACACCCTGACTCCTGCCAAACTGTCAAAAACTAAAAACAAAAAGATAATAATTTTTTAAAAAGGTGTTGTGTGGGGCAGTGATCTATAACGCCCGGTTGAGCATAAGCTAGAAGCTCTGGGAGACTCGGTGGTACACCAGGGACCAGAATTTATGCTTCTGGCCAATGCTCCTGGGAAATTCTTCATATCACAACCCCTGTATGGAAAGAGGCCTGGCGTGTGAAACTTGTGTATAGGCAAATGAGGCAACGATTAGGGCTCCCAAACTGGCCAATGGAAAGTATCAACTACCAAGCCCTGCCCCCTCTCTCAGAACTATAAATAGAACACCTTGACCCAGGTAGCTCTCTCTCTCTCCCCTCCTTCTCCACCCGCCTGCCCACCATCTAGAACAAATAAAGATAGAAACTACTTTGGCATCCGAGAACTTTGTCTAAGGGAGCTGTGACTCTTGGAGCTCAGGGCGGCGAGTGCTCTGAGCACAACAGAGCCGGTGGATGCCCACGGCTGATCTTGGTCCGCTCCCTCCCTATACCTCGGTCAAGCTGCTGGCTGAGACTGGCAGCGCTCTGCAGCGCGCAGCGGCTTGGGCACCAAGTCAGCGGACTCCATCAGTGCCGGGGTGCTTGACCCCGGCGTCTCACTCTGGCGGCGTCAAGCCCCGAGACATATGCGACGAAGAGGGCTGCGATGGTGATCCTTGAAGCCTAGGGCCCACGGACCCAACCCCTGGTGGTCCCCCACCCCGAGACTCCACCCTCACTGCGCTTCCCCCACGGGAGAGAGCGCAACAGTGTGGCTGCCTCTATATAAACACCAGAGGCCACATAGACACAAAGACATCTACTACAAGAAGATCTAATTAAAGACTGCCTGAGAGACTAAAAATTACTGATACAGAAAATGCCAGCCAATCAAATATAGCTGTTTAAAAGAGATACTTTCTTGGGACTAATGGAGCATGGATAAAAGATATTTTTAAAAAATTTACAATATTCAGACAAACTTACTGTGGTCTTTCTTACCTACTCCCAAAGTCTGTGCCATTAATTTCATACCACCTCAACTCCAACCCACAAAGACAAATAGAGTCAGACACCCGATGGTCCAGGACACATGCAATACCAGGGTTATTCATAAAGAAAACTTTTCACCAAATCTATAATCTTTATTTCTGTTAGAAAAATATTTTTGTATTGTTTAAAGAAAATTAATGTGAAACAAACATCATAACATTTGAAGTTTATATATATATATATATATATATATATATATATATATATATATATCGAGGTAAGATGAAAAGATGAGTAGTAAGTCTAAGAAACAAAGAGACAGCAAAACAAATGTCATGGAATATGAAATGATGGATTTGATTGGAAAATTTTCTTTTATAGGAATGTTTATTGAATAGAAACATTGCAGGTCAGCATTTGAGCAATGGTCAGGCAAATTTCTGAAATAAGCCAGTGAAGCATGGCTTTAAATACAAACAAAAGCAGGTCACAAATCTCATCAATACTTTATGGGAATAGATAAGATTTATAGGTATGTACCGTAGTATCTGACCTTTACAGCAAACATAACACATCTCTGTGACAGTTGATAATATAAAGATAATCTATTTTTTTTCCTCCTTTTTTATTTTTGATACTTTATATACATTTCCAATGTTTCCCCTTTTCTGAGTCTCCTCTTTGTATACCCCCCATCCCCTCCCCAACCCGCCTCTAGGAGGGAATTCCACCTCCCACCCCCCCACCTCCCAAGATAATCTATTTCTGACACATACAAGACAGACTCAGAGCTACACAGTTATAAGGAGAGGAGCAAACTCTTGCCTAACTGAACAAGGAAATCACTTCACAACAGCTCAGAATAGACACCTCCTGATTCCACATGCACCCCATGCTTTGAGCAGATTTATAGAACACTGCTTATTTTTGATGGTTCTTTAAACTGCAAAAATTCAGAGAAGAGAATACTTGCCATGCAATTTCTCCTACATAAAGGAGCTGACAGAGTCTGATGTGTACCTTGGGAAGATTGGAACGCCTCTTCAGGCCTTGACCAAAAAACAAAGAATATACTCCACAGAAGTCTATCTTGGCAAAACAATAAGTGTGTTGGGGTGACTTAAAAGATGGGTGACTCAAAGACAACTGCACCCCTGAAAAGTCCACCATGGCATGGATGGTAAGTAATGAAAGATGGGATGCCAAGATTATTAAACATCTTCCAACTAGTTCACTTGGCAGGTCATGCTGAAAGTGTCCTCTCTCCTCAAACAAACTTACATTTGATATATCCCTATGGAGAAAGAAGCTTGAGAATTTTGAAAACTTCGAGGGATTTCCAGAAATGTTCACTTCCTGAGTTTTTAAGGGTCTCTCACTAGAATAGAATGTTTTAAGTAAAACCTCCTGAGCCTTAAGGAATCTTCCTCTGGGTAGAAATATTTCAATTCTGAAACTATTGCTACTCCACATCAAAGTTCCACCTAAAGTTTTCAGGACAACTGAACTACCTAAAAAAATATGTATTTATTAAATACTATTTAATAAATTTCCATTAAAAATTTCTATCTTGGACCCTCCTGAATGTTGTGGTAACTGGTTTCCTATTGAAATATATTGCTAATCCCAAATAAAACCATAATTCATGAAGTATCCTGAATGTTAGTTGCTTTGATATTTTAAATAAAATATAAGAAAATTGTTCAGAAAAAAATGTATCTCCATAGAAATATTTTACAGAAAATAGTGTTTAATACTAGTGAAAACTTTCTCAAAGAACCACCTCTTGGTTTTGTTGATTCTTTGTATTGTTCTTTTTGTTTCTAACTTGTTGAATTCAGCCCTGATTGTGACTATTTCCCGCCATCTACCACTCTTGGATGTGTTTGCTTCTTTCTGTTCTAGAGCTTTCAAGTGTGCTGTTAAGTTGCTTGTATGGGATCTCTCCAATTTCTTTATGAAGGAACATAGTACTCTGAATTTTCCTCTTAATACTGCTTTCATTGTGTCCCATAAGTTTGGGTATGATGTGTCTTCATTTTCATAGAACTCTATGAAGTCTTTGATATTTTTTCTTTATTTCATTGCACCAATTATCACTGAGCAAAGAGTTGTTCAGTTTCCATAAGTTTGTGGGATTTCCGTTGTTTTTGTTGTTAACAAAGTCAAGCCCCAGCCCCTGATGATCTGATAGAATGCATGGGGTTATTACAATCTTGTATCTGCTGAGGCATGTTTCAAAACCCTTACTCAATAGTAGAATTTTCCCTGTCTAATTAATTTAAATATTAATACAACAAGAAGCCTGTGATTGGACATGGAAAAGGGAGGCAGAGCTAGGAGTTGCAAAGAGAGGAAGTGACACAGGGGAAGGGAAAGAAAGGATGATGGAAGGAGAAGAAAACGATCCAGATTCCATGTGGCTTTAAATGGCCACAGGTAGCTATGAATATCATGAGGATAGAATAATTGAGATAACTTGTCTAATCTAGGTGGGCAGCATGCATCCTTATGATTTGGCTCCGAAATTATTGTGTGACCATCTTGCAAATTGAGAATTCATTGATATATAAATCTGACTGATTAATCATAAGCTTCTAGAGTTTTGTTTTACGAGGTTACTGGGTATTGTGATAGCTAACCGCAAGATGGGCGGTCATTGTATGGGGTTGGAATGGCAGCGACCCACCAAGGGAACTCAAAGAGTCAGGTGGAGATATTTCGGGAGCTCTGGGCCAGAGATGAGAACAACCCGTTGGTGCCGTGTAGCCTGCTGGTGCCTGGTGTAGGACAGGATATTGGTAATCTTTTTTATTATTTTCCGCCACATTACTCATCAGAAAAATGCAAATCAAAATGACCCTGAGTTTCCACCTCACACCAATCAGAATGGCTAAGATTTAAAACTCCAGTGACAGCACATGCTGCTGAGGATGTGGAAAAAGAGAAACACTCCTCCATCGCTGGTGGGATTGCAAACTGGTAACAAACACTCTGGAAATCAACCTGTCGGCTCCTTAGAAAATTAGAAATAGTTCTATCTGAAGACCCAGCTACACTACTCTTGGGCATATACCCAAAAGATGCCCCACCATATCACAAGGACACATGCTCCACCATGTTCATAGTAGCCTTATTTGTAATAGCCAGAAATGTCCCTCAACTGAAGAATGGATACAAAAAGTGTGGTTCATTTATACAATGGAATACTATTCAGCTATTAAAAAATGAGGATATCATGAATTTTGAAGGCAAATGGATGGAACTAGGAAATATCATCCTGAGTGAGGTAACTCAGACCCAAAAGGACATGCATGGTATGTACTCACTGATAAGTGGAAATTAGCCAAAAGTATACCAAGTACAGTATAGCCAAGTACAGTATACCTTGGATATAACCTACAGATCATAAGAAGTGTAACAAGCAGAAGTGCCCAACTGAGGAAGTTTCAATCCCACTTAGAATGGGGAAGGAAATAATCACTAGAGGTGGAGGGATGGAGGGTTCTGGGTGAGAGAGGGAAAGGAGAGGGGAAAAGGGTAACAGGATGAGATATGGCAGAAGGATGGGACAGGAGAGAAGCCAAGAGGGCTAAGAGAATAAATGGAAATAAGCATTCAGGGAGTGGGAGGCAGTGGGGACCCTCTAGAAAGTGCTAGAGACCTAGGAGGTGAGACACTCTCTGGACCCAATGAGGGGTGATCTTAGCCAAAATGCCCAACATTGGAGAAAGAGAACTTGAAAAATCCACCTCCAATAGATAGATAGGGCCTTAAGTAGTGAGACGGTGTTTCTAACCCACAGTCAAAATTCCTGACCCAGAATTGTTCTTGTGTAAAAGAACTGCAGGGACAAAAATGGAGAAGAGACTAAAGGAAAAAGGACCCAATGACTGACCCATCTTAGTATCTATTTCATGGGGGAAAGGCACCAAGGCCTGACACTACTACCAATGCTTTGAAACCTGACATAGCTGTCCTCAGAATTCCAGCAGCTGACTGGGACAGAAGCAGATTATTACACCCAATCATTGGACTGAAGTCAGAGAACTCTACGGGTGAATTAGGGAAAAGATTGAAGAAGCTGAAAGGGAGAGCAACCCCATGGAAAGACCAATAGTCTCAACTAACCCAGACTCTACAGAGCTCCCAGAGACTAAGCCACCAACCAGGAATATACACAGGCTAGTCAGAGGCCCCTGGCACATATATAACAGAGGTCTACCTGGTCTGGCCTCAATGGGAAAAAATGTGCTTAATCTTTGAAAGCCTTGAGGCCCCAGGGAAGAGGAGGCTTGTGGGAGGGAGAGAGTACCCTCTCAAAGGCAATGGGCAGTAGGATTGGGAAGAGTAACTGTGGGGTGGGGGGACTGAAGGTGGGCAATGGCTGGAATGTAAAGAAATAAAATAATTTAAACTTTAAAAAAAAGACTAGTAAAGACACGGTTACAAATGCAACTATAACAACTCTCATAGTATCTGATTGAATTCAAATAATCATTTGATTTATTTAGAAGATTGTTACACAGGTGGCATTTGCTTGATTTTCATTATTTTATTATAAAACTGAAACAAAAAATAGAAAAGAATGGCGTACAATTACAGATACAGGATAGGTATGAAAAGAAGAATCATGGGAAAGGGATTTTTCTAAACACTGATTTACATAAAATGTATCAGTAGAAGATGTTCTGCAAAAGATATTCAGATTAAGCAGGGTATACATGTATAATAACTAAAAAGCACAGAAGGTTGATCAAAAATTGTCATATACAATTAAAACAGAGTAAGCCACACAAATTATTTTATATAACTTTTATTGACTTCAAAACAAAGGTAGATAAAAAAAAATTACCAGTAGAAGACAACTCAAAAAGAAAAGTTGCATTTGAGTGCACAAGCTCAAATATCAAAAAATTAACATTTAATTTACTTTTGTCAAGTTAATGTGTTAGCATGTTCACTATAGGGGACTGTGAGACTCAGTGGTGGGAAAAATAATCAATATTGCTGTCTGCTTAGCAGAATAATAGTGAAAATTTGTCTATGAATGGGCCTAAATGATTGATGCAAGAAATAATGAATTCACCTCTCTAATTATCACCAAGCAAAATGTAGTAAAGAATTTTCTTGGAAAAGTTAAGGTCAGTCCAAATCTTCCTTTGAACACCATAAACAAGGTAATTCGTGTATTAAAAACTTCTTTAAAACACAACAAAATTTAAACTTACTTCTAAATTTCAATTATTCCATATTGAACTAGAAACTCTTGTGAGTAGCCAATTAACGAAAAGAAAAAAGAAATTAAGTGAAAAAAAGAAAAGAAAAATGGGTGGGAGGAGTGGGATATTTAGCACAACAGTGAAAGCTCACATAAAGTGTGCCAGGCTGATCCAAGAGATTGGGGGTGAGGTTGGAGAGATGAAGGACAGTGGGAAACTACAGCAGCATAGGAAATACGATTTGAGATAAAGACCATGTGATCAGATCCACCTAAAGCTTGCTCATGTTAAATTATTTGTAAAGGGACTGAAGGAACTGAGGGAGCTTGCAGCCCCATGGAGGGAGCAACAGTGTCAACTGGCCCGACGCGCCCGGTCCTCCTGGAGGCTGGACCACCAACCAAAGAATACACATTGAGGGACCCATGACTCAGACCACATATGTGGCAGAGGAGGGCCTTGTTGGCCATCAGGGCGAGGAGAGGTCCTTGGGCCTGAGGGTGTTAGAGGCCCCAGTAAAGGAGGATGTCAAGGGGGGAAGACGGGAGTGGGTCGGCAAGTGGGTGGGAGGGGGAATACTGTCACAGAGGTGAGGGAGGGGGGAGGAGATAGGGGGTTTCCAAAGAGGAGACCTGGGAAAGGGGGAAACATTGGAAATGTAAATAAAGTATCAGAAAATGTAAAAAAAAAAAGAAAGAAAGAAAAAAAATTATTTGAACAGGGAAAATACAAATTACCAACCACTTCACCATCAACAGACTACTATACCTGATATTAGTCAGTGGACAGCATATCAGACTTTTATTGTTATTTTTATTATTGTTGCTTTAAAAAGAAACTTCTATTATAAGAAAGCAAAACAAAAATGGATTCTGGTATTTCTATAGAAAGGGCTTCATGAACAGGACCCATGCCAACAGAAACGTTAACATGGAAAGGGGTATTTTCTCAGGGTCTAACCTTTAGACAAGCAACTATTGACTTGCCGGAGAAAGAGCTTTAGCCTCTCTGAGGAAGGAGCCCTGTTATTGGTTGTCCAATTAATATCATTGAAATCATTTATACAACGGCATTTCAACATCAGCCTTGAGATTATTTACACATGATAAGCAAAATAAGACTCAACAGGTTAATTTATATATACTAGTGCATATACATGTGTGTATTGTTTGTGTGAGTGTGTGTGTAACAAATATAATCACAAATAAAGAAACTCCCAATTTGAGTGGGAGTGGAAGAGGATAACTAGAAGGGGCTGAGAAATGAAAGGAGATAAAAGCAATGTAACACTTTTTTTCAATAAAAAATTAAATTTTTTAAAAGAAAAGTGTATTCTGAAGACTTGGATTTGCATGAATTCATTAGTAATGTGTTTAAAGTATTTTTATTATGTTATAATTATTATTGTTGCTATTTGATAGTCTTATGTATCTCATGCTGCCAAATCAAAATATATACCTTGAATTTTTAACTGCTTTCCCTCTACCATTACAAGTGATAGGATTACAGATATGCAACCCAACATCAGGTTTGCTTAGTGATAGATATGATATCCAATGTATGTGTATATATACATATACACACACATATATATATATGTATGTGTGTACTTATGTGTGTGTGTGTGCTTTATGCATGCTATATATGCATACTAGCTATTAAGTATCAATGTTTTGTTAAAACATATGACCACTTTATCACCTAGATGCAACTGTTAAAATGACTCAGTAAAATATTACAGATGAGGAAGTACTTAATGCTTGATGTGCCCTATGATTCCATTTCTTTCTTTCGCTATGCATCTGCCAAGGATGTCAGTGAATGTATTTCTCAAGAATATAGCTGAGAAAATTGTGCCTTAATTGTGGTGAGAATCTATAGTTCAGAGAACTGAGAAGAAAATAGACTTTTTAGCTTTATTTTATAGAAATTTTATTTAATATAATTTGTCTTACTGTTTTAATGATAAGTTGGGATCTTTTACGTTTGTTAACAGTATCCCTAACTTAGCTATGTATAGACTATCTCATTCATCTGATAATGAATGAGATCCAAATGGAACCTATTAACAGCATACAAATTATGCAATCAATTGGGTTCTTTTGAGAATAAAATTACTTTAAACTTTTGAATACAGGTTTAGGAAAATACTAACCATTATGTAGTTCCAAGTAGTTTGTGAAATATGGGTGAGAAATGTTTCTACCAGATGCAGAAATATGTTTTAGTATTATACCCTATAAAATGGTTTACTTCAGAAGCCTATAATAATACAAATATGCCAAATAAAGGCAGCATTTCTAGGCTGAGATAATGTTAGTATAGTGTAACTCTTATGGTTTGGGATTATTTTCTCACTATTTTTTAATTAGAGAAAAATGAAAGAGAAAAGACTTCAGATCCTAGAAGCCATCTTCATATTCTTTTTCATTCTTGGTGTTTCTGTTTGTTTCTTTGTTTGGTTTTGGTTTTGATTTGGTTTTATGGAAGGGATCTGTGTTGCTACTTTCTAAAGCAAAGTCACATTATTCTTTCTTAAATTTTGCAGTAACATTTTCTTTACTTTGACTCAGTTTGATCTTCCTTCAACTTTGGAGTGAGTGTTGTTACCAAGGTAATAGTAGCTACTTCAGGCAGTTAATTTCAGCTTATAAATCATCATACTATATCTCCCAATGCTGATGCACCATCTGTGAGTAAAAGTATAAGCTGACTGTGGGTTTAAGCAACCAAAAATAAAAGACACTCCCATTGTGGTAGCTCAGTGCACTTACAACTCCATGGTAAGCATAAGAGAATTTTCGAAGGATATCTTACAGATGTTTGTGAGGCCAGAATTTATTCAGGAACTTATTAGATGCACATTTACTTATATAAAATACAAAATAATTTATATGTAAGTATCACATAAGTCCATCATTCAGTAAGGATTTCAGAATCTAGGTCGTGTTATATTTGTTTTATTTTGTGATAATAAATACAAAAGATGTCTTTTCTGCTCCTGGAGTTCTAGAATACTCTTTATTTGGGGAAAAAAAAGGTTTTTACATACTTTTTTTTACAATAGGATTAAAAGAAAACCTTTTATGATATTAGTAAAAATAACAGAATTGGTGGTGATTACAGTTGTTAAAGCTATAGAATTTTCCATGGGAGAACAAATGCATTCTAAGCTTTGTTTTCATAATAACGGTAAGAAAATCAACTAAAGCTAATTTTGCCAATAAGCAATTTAGAATATCCAAACATGGGAGAAAAGGGAGAAAAATAGATCAAAGAAAACCTATGTGTACATAAGAGCTCACCTGAGTAAAACATGCAATCTAGAATACTTAAGGAATATTGAGAAGATAACATGAACTGCTCGACAACTACATATTTCATGACAGACTAATCTTGTATCACCTTGAAAGATTCACAGAAAGGAATAACACTCAGCAATCCAAATATGAGTTTTTTATAGGCAATAATATAATAACAAAGTTCAGAGAAATTTAGATGTGGTTATTCCTTAATTCACTTAATTAGTCAAAACTAATATATACTTGGACATACTCTGTCAAGATGTATGACTATTTAAGATCACTAATAAATCCATCATGTTTTATGTCTGCCTTATTTTTTATTCTGTTAACTTCCCTCTCATATTTCTATTTTGAGCACATAGAAAGTTAGTTTTGTTTGGGGGGGTCATTTAATCCTGCAGGCAATACTTTAGTTCAATTACTTTTGCTTTCTGTTGTGGAAATTGCTTTTTTGTGAACAATGATTTTCTCAGATGTAAAACACCCCAGATGCTGCAATGATGAACACCATTTAAATACCTGAATAAACAAACTTTTCCGAAGGCAATCAATTTTTCTTTTTGAAGCTCCTGCAAACATTTCTGTTTTTTTTTTTCCTTTGTTAACAACTTCATCGTGTTTCTGATTAACGTGTCTACTTGCAAGCTAAATAAACCACACTACTAAGTAATTTTGATGAGAGGAGAGAATAGATAATTTGGCTTCATTACTCAAGGAAGAGAGGAGGTGTCAGAGGGTCAGCACTGTGGCCTATGTACTTTTGAGTTTGCATCATATTCATCATTGCCAGTGAACTGTGGTTCAATGTCTGACATATAGCAAGCCTACAACATTGATTTTTAGTAGTCTGCTTCTTTGGTGTGTGAATGTTCTTAAACATTTGAAGCCTTCTCCTTCAAGCGTAGAATCCTTGTGTTAATCTTGTTTCCAGTTTCTGTCAACTTGATATGTCACATCTTGCCCTGGATGTGTATCTTTGGAGGGCATTGATTCTAGACAACCCAAGCACAGATCCACATTTTCTTACCTTGCCCTCCTACTTCACTCATGAATTTTAGGAATTCTACTTCCAAAGCAGATCATACAGTTTGTAATTGACTTCTTCGGTCAGCTGCTATACCTAGATTTGGTATTCTGGATTACAATCTATCTGCCTCAGTTTCCATTAGGTTAATTTACAGATAACTACAGACCACTTGGCCCATGGAAAATACTTAACCTTGACCAACTAAATTCAAGCCCCCCCCTTGATCAACCTTTCCCTTGGAAGCCATAGAGGAAGCTCTAGTCCAATATTGCCTTTATACAGCCTTCATAGTGGCCCGTCCAAGACATCACTTTGTACCAACACTAACGGTACAAGTGCCTATATTTTTAGAGAAAATTTTCTCCTAATCTCTTATTTTACTATACTATATCTCCAATTTTATATCTACTATATACTAAACCATCTTATACTTTTCTAGATTTATTTCTTTGTATTTTCTTGGCTGGTTTTGTTTATGCTCATCCATAATATTTTACACTGTTAATTTGACCCTCACCCCTTTAACAAGCTTCTAATTTATCTGGATTCATGGATTGTACATGCTAGTGAGTTAGTTGTTCTACTTGATCCTACTGCTCAAAAAAACAACCCAAAACGCAAATGTATACTAAACATAGAACTGGACTGTTTCTGTGCTGCTCTATCAGCATTTCCTTGAATTTATATTTGAGTCCTCTTCTTACAAAAATAACTCTCTCAATTACACTTTTTTTCACCTATCAACTACCAAGAGCATCTTTCCATGTGCTGACCCCACCCCACACTCTTACTCTGTTTAAATCTTACCATGTCTCACTTAGACTATGGCAGTAGACTCAGCTTGTTCATTTTAAGGGACTTATGCTTCATTTTAATTTTCATCTATCATATTTATTACCATACTACTATCCAATTGTTACAATTTAAATGCAAACACGACATTCTGAATCTAAGTCCCAAGTCTATAATGTAACTTCCCCAGCCCCTCAATGATCTCATTACTGCTATCAGTTTCCCTGACACCAGCCTCTGACTTTATTCTCTTTTTCTAACATTCAATAGCATAGGACTTCATGAGTGTTCCATGCCTCAAGGCTTTGAAATTGCCTTTCTTCTACCTATTGCTATCTCTAATTATTCTCATGGATATTTGCTTTCCAAGTTTAAGACTAAATTCAGCCATTAGCTCCTCTAAGAAATCTATCCCAGGTACTCCGTGATCTCATGCTCTTCTTTTGCTCCTTTACAAATTTTCTCTCAATTTGTGCATTGTTTCAAAACTATTTCTAGTTTTATTACCTGTATAGCATCAGTAGAAAATATGATCTTGCATATTTTACAGCCAATCATAAGCCCAAGAATCATGTAGCTATACAGTATATATACCTTCAAGAGAACTCCATCAGTTACCTAAATTCCTTCCGTTAGAAATGTGAAAGATTACACCTCTCTTTAGCTCCCTTGGTACAAAGCAGATCGGTCAATATGAAGAATCAATTTTAAAAGATATCAGTTTGATTATGTATTACATTCACCAAAACATAGCCAATAAATCATCTCTCCTAATTGCGGTACAAGATGGACAGAGATAAAGTGTTGATGACACACACAGCCTAAGAGTGTCCAAGTTTGCTTTCACATGATACTTGCTGCATCACATTCACTTCCTTGGAACCTTTGAAAAGAAGATACTGCCCTTGTCTTTCTACTTTTGTTTTTGTTTGTTTGTTTGTTTTGTTTGTTTGATTGTTTTTGTTTGGTTAGATATTTTATTTATTTACATTTCAAATGTTATTCCCTTTCCTGGTTTCCCGTCTGGAAACCCCTATCCCATCTCCCTCCCCATGCTTCTATGAGGGTGCTCACCCACCCACCCACCCACCCACTCCTGCCTCCCTGCCCTGGCATTCCCCTACACTGGGGCATTAAGTCTTCACAGGACCAAAGGTCTCCTCCCACTGATGCCCAACAAGGCCATCCTCTGCTACATATGCAGCTGGAGCAATGGGTCGTTCTATGTGTACTCTTTAGTTAGTGGTACAGTCTCTGGGAGCTTTGGGGGATCTGGTTGGTTGTTATTGTTGTTCTTCCTATGGGGTTGCAAACCCCATCACCTTCTTCAGTCCTTTCTCTAATTCCTCCATTAGGGACCCCATGCTCAGTCCAATGGGTGGCTGCAAGCATCACTTCTGTATTTGCCAGGCTATGGCAGAGCTTCTCAAGAGAAAGCTATAACAGGCTCTTATCAGCAAGCACTTCTTGGCATCTGCAGTAGTGTCTGGGTTTGGTGTCTGTATATGGAATGAATCTTTTAACTTTTGTATTTAGAATTTTCTTCTCTTTGTGGTGATGATATGAGACAGGGTCACTGTGTTAGAAACAAATCAAATCTTCTATGCTGAAAAGCCTTCTATACTGTCTGCCATTTTAGCTGTTAGAACACCAGTCTGCTACAATTCATCTACCACTAAGATATGAGCCTCCCTTCAGATTCAGTGATGTCATTAAAAAATATATAGTATCTATAATACTCCAACCTAATAGTGTCAGGTTAAAAGAAAACCAATTTGGAGGTCACGTTTCATGATTATTTCATTTGACTTGAAAAAATAATGGCAACATAAATCAAATGCTATTTTTCACAAATAGAAGCAGTAAAGATTGAATCTCATCAGTTTCTGATACTGTGTGCCTAATGCATAGCATGCTGAGCTTTCCCTGCACACTCGATAGCATAAGAAAGAGAGGAAGGAGAATGAAACTCATCCACAACAAGGAGGAAATGATGTCCCCCTCATTCTTACTTGTGCTACAGTTTATAAGTACATTATATTTAAGTGTTTTATACATAGTGCTATTTTACAGTTTTCTTATTTATGATTTTTTATTATACTGAAAAGAATGTGAGATGCACTTTTTTCTTTTCTTTTCTTTTCTTTTTTCTTTTTTTTTCTTACTTGGCTTTCACTCTCATTAGCAATTTCATCCACTCTGTTGGTGTCGCTCTCATACATTGCTAACATTACAGCTAGCTACTTCAGTCTTCCAACATGGATACAAGAATCCCCTAGGCCTTAAAGTTCACACTAAAAGTACTGAGAGTTTTGGCCTCAGGGGTTGAGTGAATACCAGATTAATGGATCTCTTTTATATAAGTCAAACATTTTTAAACTACTCATCATTTGTCAATCATATGACCTGATCTAATACATTCCTGTTTAATGTAGGTTCATTCTGTCAGTTATATTCTTCTAGAGACCACTTACTAACACATTGTCATAATTACAGCATTGTAATTCTTTATCTTTTTAAAACTGTGAATAGATAGTATTATTACTGGTCTGGACATATTATATTCCTGTTGTTCTCTTGATAGACATAGAAGTTTTTTCTATGTCTAAATATTGCAACTAAAGCTTCAGTGAATGAGAGTACAGTCATCTTTTTGAGATTTAAATTATTCTTAGTTAGAGGTGAGAATGAAAATTATTGGCAAAGACAATGTGAAGCACCAATAAAATAGAAGACACAGAAATAGAATGCTCAAAATGAAAAAACCTTTCACAAAGATAAAAATTGGTCAATGCTCTAAAAAATATAAAGCATTTTATGATAGAATGAAGAATGCCTAATGAATGAATTTAGAAACTTGGGGACATGCAGATGTCTTGATAAGAATAATCTCTATTTTAGTAAGGAGCATAAACACTAATTGAAGTGAACACAAGAAGAACAGTACTTCCTAGTAACAACTCTTTCATAGAATTTTGCTGAAAAGGAATACTGTTGTAGGTGGGTTTACTACCATGAGATTTCAATTTACTTGTTTGTTGCATGAGGATATATATAAATATATATAAATATATATATATATATATATATATTATATATGATGTGTGATATATATAGTATATATTATATATATGATGTGTGATATATTTATATATATATATATATATACATATATATATATCAGTATTTAGTCAGGTTGATTTAGTAGAAAGGAAAATGTTTGACAAATAGATGGTGGCGTCATCGTAGGAAGCAAGAACACAGAAAAGAGAATGGCATCTGTAAGAAGGTGGGAAAGGAAACAGCAGTAGAAGAGAAATGACATTACCCTTTATGATGGAGGAAACAGTCCACATAGGCACAAATACAGATATATTGGCAGGTTTTTCATGAGAGAAGGCAGAAATCCACTGTGCATTCTGTTTGTATTGTTCAGAAAAATAGGAAGAAAAGTAATCAGGCTAAAATTTAGCAGAGTAAAGAGCTACAAATGATAACTTCAATAAAAAGGAAATAAGGTAAGATGTGGGGGGTGGGTGAGGGAGGCCCTTTTGAGAGACCAGCTACCTCAGATCTATGGGGAGACATCCAATTCATATTACTGTACTAGATTTCACAGTGTAATTCCCCTACTCAAGACATAAAATATGAACAGGAGAAAGAGGAGTACAAGAATGTAACAAGGCAATAAAGAGTAAGTTTAATTTTCAAACATTTTATATTTTTTTAGTTGCCATAGCCACAATTTCACCCTTTGACACCAATTAGCTAGTTTGGCAAAGGCTACAGCAGACAGAATGGTGTTCTTCTGTTCTGTCTCAGTGCTGTGGAAATGT
This sequence comes from Uromys caudimaculatus, assembly GCA_028551405.1. Classification (NCBI taxonomy): domain Eukaryota; kingdom Metazoa; phylum Chordata; class Mammalia; order Rodentia; family Muridae; genus Uromys; species Uromys caudimaculatus. Next base: position 8,754,074 of record CM052715.1, read on the forward strand.
CTGTAATGCATGAGCAGATAATGCAGCAAGAATTTTAATGTTAAAATTACAAGTTCATCCTCTAGTCAGAGATGCCTTCTGAAGAAACATTGTGTTCTCATCTGAAGAGATGAGTGTCTCCCTCCTCTACACAGTTCGCATTTTCTCAACAACACAAATGAAATGTACAGTAGTATTACATCATTCTGATAGTAGCAAGAGTGAAGCTAATCCTCAAAAATAAACATAATGATCACACTTGTTCCCTTAGTCTTCATGTCTCTTTTTATGTTCTTACAAACACGCGAGTGAAAGAGAGATACAAAGACACATATACATTTTATTTCGTGAAATTTACATAATTTACAAACTAATTCATATCCTGTTATTTCAAAGATGAGTGAGCTTTGCAGATGCTTTTGAGTAAGTAGAATGCACAATTGTGTGGTAATAATTCTTCATTGTTGCGACAGGATTTGTTCCAGGCCTCTTCCTGAAGGAGTTAAATCTGCAAATGACTTGTCTTTCCTTCTCACACACTTTTACTTTGAAATGACTCACTGCACATGGGCAACTGTCTCTGTTTCGTTCTAGAGTTCCTTAAAGCCCCCAGCTAGACACTATCTGGTCTGGATGATTAATCTGCATTTATGTTGTCAATTTTGCAGAAACATCTGAGTATTGACCACTATTTGATCTTGTATATCCAACCTGCTCACTTCCTGCAACAATATGGATGTAAGAATCTTTGCAAGGTCTTCATAATTAAAGTGGAAGGCAAGTACTTAATTTATTCTACCAGACTTCAGGTTTCTTTCTTGAGTGTACACTTAAGTACATTGGTCACTCCTAACATGACAACTACGCCAACACTACCCAATACTTCATTCACTGGTTCTGGAAAACAATTTTTCCCACTAAGTACTAATGACTAGTTTGCTCAAATTCCTATTTGCTCACATCGAAAAATCCTCCTCTACATTCCATCAGTCTTTGCTGCTTTCACATATTCTCCAGGAAACCTGCTTTCTACAAGTCTGTATTATTTTTGATAACTGACACTTTTTCAATTCACAATAATAATAAGAAGAAACATATCAGTAGGCTCCAATAATTTTGTAAATATGATCTGGAAAAGAGTCTCTTTTGACTTCTGTATGTAAATTTTAATGTTTTTCTATTCAGATGGTGAGTTGATTTTGTTTTTTGTAAATAAATATTATTCAAGAGTTAAGGAGTCAGTGATGGTAGCTAGGGCTTACTTTCATTTTTTTCTCTAAATGTTTTACATTTCTGCCATGGTCAATTGCTTGTTTAGACACACTCTAGAAACCATCAGAGGAGTGATTTGGGCTTACCTGAACAACATAGCTAACAGAAGAATAGTATGGCAAAAAGTCTTAATGTCCAGTAGATAAAATAAAAGTATGATTAAAAAGACAAATGAAATTCAATAGATAGGACATCTTTATCAATTTACCAGGTATAGAAATGTAGTAAAAAAAAAAAAATCAAATCCTGGCATGGGGTTCCTTCCTGCCTTAGACCATTTATGATCCTGGACGAAAGACACACACAGCCTTTTTATTTTAATATGGCTTAAGCTGCACAATAATTGGGACACTGCCCACCCTCCATGCTGTTAGAATCTACCTCTTATCCATAACCCAAGTTATTTCTTCCTATGTTTCATCTGGGCTGCTCTTAGCTCCACTTGGGCAGTTCTCTGGGCCATGTTGTCTTAGCCCCTAGCTCCTGGCAGCTCTCCTTTCTCCTCTCCTGCACATCTTCTCTGTCTTATGGCATCTTCTTCTCTCCCTCTTCCTCCTCATGGTCTCAAGCCCTAGAAACCTAAACCCCGTCTTTTTCTTCTCCCCAACTATCAGCTGCTGGCATCTTTATTTACCAATCACAATTAAGGATCTCTCAATTTTTTATGTGTGGACTCTCTCATCTTTGGGCCAACAGTTTTGGGGAAGCCAAATTAGCAATGTAATATAAGCAGCCTGCATTCATCTTTCCATGAAAACCTCTAAAGCAAGGATGTATAGTATGGAGATTCATAAAAGAACACTTGGCTATCAGGGTCAAGGCCCTAGCTTCCATGTTCAGTCCAGCAAACAAACAAACTAATAAACGAGCTTTAAAAACCAGCCCCTTGAATCCACCAGACATTGCATATGGGCAGAGCAGTAACCTATAAGGTAGTCTGGTTAAAATGATCATGCTGACTGACCTTACCTACAGCTGTCATTATTTGGCTGATAGACAATACACCCACCTTTTTCATATGATGCCACAAAATGTTTAATAAAGTTACAACCCACCAAAGTCCTTCATTTGTGCAAAGACATTACAAAGTCATTTAACTCTCAGCCTTAGCCAGCCAAACATTTATAAATATAGCACAAATAAAACTTTAGTAATTAAGCAATTTCCATTCAGTATTCATCTCCTCAGAAATTATTGCTTGTGGTGAGTTAACAACCAAATCTAATAAGTAAATGAAATTGGAGACATTAGTGAACACAAAGGAAGTATTAACTGTAGAGGACACAGGGAAAAGTAAGATTGCCACAGTGCTCATTTCAGGCAGGTAAATAACTGCTCATTTCACTTCCCCTAAGGGATCAATTAAAAATGAGTCTCAGGTGATCAAACCTATATTCAGTGCTGGCGACAGGCCATTTTATCATTAATCCTTTCCTGCCTGCATATATTCAACATTAATTAGAATTGTGATGTTTTGAATATATATATATATATATATATATATATATATATATAAAACATAAATGTGGAAATATACAAATTGCATACTGATTCTCATAGCTCCTGATACATGTACACTGTGAAATTGCCAGATGGGTGTTCACTTTGGATCTGTGGTTGACATATTGCCTATATTTAGGGAAATTGGTGTGTGAACTTTACAAGGTTTTAGAAGCAATAAATTTAATCTACCTGACATCAGTGTTTCTGATTTAGTTGCAAAATTACATTTTTCATTGAAGTTGTGATTGAAAATATTCATCTAGGAGAATAATGAAGGCCACTTTGTATGTGTTTTGGGTTTTATTTTTATTGCTATTTATTGCTTGTTTTTGAGGCACAGTTTCGCTGGCCTAGCTGGCCTAAAGCCTGGTACATAGCTGATGCTGGCCTCAAATATTCGTTCTCTCCCTTCATCTCCAAAGCATGATGACTAAAGATGTCTGCAATCATGCTAAGCTTTAAATAATTTTTTCTTGGTTCCCTGTTTTTTGTTTGTTTGTTTGTTTGTTTTACTTCATTGAACCATTTCTGTTAATACTAATCTTTTCTTTTCTTTTCTTTTGCTTTGCTGTGTTTTTCCCTATCATATTTCTCAAAGACTTTTGCATCTATACAGATGCTTTTTTCTACAGCCTACCTCATGATAAGAATTATATTTTGCTTCATGAAGAGGCTATGTTACAATCTAGTTCTTGGAAACTCCCTATATTTTATCTAGCTTTTCCACAACTGACAGACATGCTTCTGACTATTTCCAATAAATTCTTCTTTCCTTAAAATGCACTGCGTTTCAGTCACATGAAGGTTTACTATAAATATGTTAATTATGCTAATTAAATAAATAAATGATGAGAACCAAGCCTTTCTCGTGCCTCCCTTAGTTTGAGTTGAAGATTGTATAATACTTATATGTGGGTCTAGTTAAGCACCTAGCAAATCACTTTGTTATAAATATATGTTGATTAAACTTCTGAAATGTTATTCAGTAAGGAAACTTGGAGTACTGTGAAGAAATTTCCATCTGTGGTGATAAATACACATGCTTGTCTATCACCTTTGCAAGATCTCCTTAGAGCGATTGGTTTAGTTCAGTAAATTAATATGCACCAACAATGAAAATAAGAAAGAGGTCCTTCAGCTGATTAGAAAATTGAGGAATTTTCTAGGAAAGAAATGTAGATTTTTTTTTGAGATTTTTAAAAAATTATTTTTCTGTGTATATGTGTATCTGCATGCAGCATATATGTTTTTGTGTACTTGTAGATTTTCACTGTGTAAGAGAAGCAAGTGCTTTTAACCACTGAGTCAGCTCTCTAGCTCTAGAAGATAGTTTTTAAGTAATTCTGGAAATAGGTCAGAGAAATTAGAATCTCAAAGCAAATGCTGAAAGAACTTCTTCACAATGAAAGTTCTTCGTAGTGGTCATCTCCAAACCTAAAGCTTAGTGTTCATAATTTGACACAGAAAAGTCTACTAAATAAAGCACAAATAACAAAGCAGGAATGCAAACAAAATATGATCACAGCTAAAATATATGTGATCTTGAATTTGAAAAAATGTACTTTAAATAGAAATAAGAAAAGAATAAGGTTTAATTCTGGATGTGATTTGAAGGAAATTAATTATCCTACAATCTTTAATGCCTTACTTTTAAAAAAATGAGTAGGTATTAGACAAATATAGTTAGTATACTGATATATTCTGTTTTTAAAATCTCATAATCAGCTATATTATTAAGCCTCTCCTTCTCTCCATATTTGCAATATTTTCTAGGAGGTATCATTTGATACTACGGCCATCACTAGCCCGTGTATACACTGGGAAGTTTGCTGGTCACACAGCAGAGTTGGCACAGCCTGCAATGTTTTGGTTTTGAAAGGAACACTGAATCCAATTATCCTTTTGGTAACATTTATTCTGGGAGTTCTTAACACCATGAAGGGGCAGGATGCTGGGGTTTCTAAGGAAAGTTCAAACCCACAGGACACAGAGGGGTTTCCCTAATTTAGGTTTCAGAGAGAAGACAGAAGCTGTATTCTATGTAATTAATGATTATTTCACACTGTATGCTCACTGCCAATTTTTTTCTGAATCTGGAATAGCAGTGAGAAGGGAAATGGTTCGGCCCTTTAATTATTATGTGTCTATCATATGGGATGTGTCACCAGTGGCTCCTGATTGCTTGGGGTCTAGTTGCCTGGGCAACTTGATAAACTTCTTCTGGAGAAACAAGAATTAGACTTTGAGACAGTTGTAACAAAGTGCCTTTCATTTCTTTGATAGTGACTGTAAGGGGAGAGAGAAAAAAATGATTGTGACAATTGGACATGGCTAGAGTGGATCTTAGCCCAAAGCCTAACACATCCCTGGGAGTCCTTCATGCCACTTTTAGTGTAGGCACGGGATCTGGAGCAATAGCAATATTTTGAGTTCAAAATAATGGGTAGTTGTTGATAGGGGCATTTAAAAAGACTAATATTATGAGATGTGCCTGGTCATGGCATTTGTATCTCAGGAAAACAGGAAAGGTTAAGATGTTTCACCTCTGTTGCTTAAAACCAACTTTTTCTGGTAACCGTGTTAATTTCCTCCATGCTCATACCTACATTGCTTTGTAGGAATAAGTATAGCATGCTGTAGTCACTCTGTAATGAAGTATAATTGGAAATATAAAAAAAGATCAATTAAAACAGTAGACACATGTGTGGAAAATAATACAAAATCAATTTGACCTGACTTACAAAGTAAGATGGTTTGAATAATTTTTATTTTAATTTATTGTGAATATAGTGCTATTTAAAAATATCAGTTTCAGCATGACTTTATACTGAGATTTTGCCAGGTATGACTTCATTCTGTCAAATTCATTTTACTGAAGACATGCTCTCACCTCCAAAATATTTGTAGAATTCAAATACTGGCAGCCATTTCTTCAGTTACTTCTAGAAAACTTGGTTGTATGTGAGTCCCTCCAAAGTGACAGAAGTGCCCAAGTCAATTGGCGCTGTCACGCTACAAAACACCACACTTCAGAGTGACTTTGTCTGCTCCTCTGCTGATAAATCTTGGCACTATCAAAACCTGTCATTTCTCTTAGATGTGGAATTTTACAAGGACTAAGTTTTTTCACATGGTTTAATGAGATTTTGCTTGCAAATGAGTGCCTAAAACATATGGGGATGGTGCTCATTGGAGCCAAGGAAACTCCTCATCTTTAGAACCGACAGAGTTGAAATTTTAAAGAGATTAAAAACTGAGTTTTTCTACATTAATTGCTTTTGTCTGTGGTTAAGCACATATGTTAAGGTTAAAGACAGAATTTGTGCTAACATCTATGACTATTTGACAATTCATTAGAATGTGTCATGCTTACATGTTTTAAGAAAATTCACATCTTAGTAGCTTATAATCAGCAATGTTTTAGTTTTAGAAAAGTATGATGCAGCTGAGTACAATGTATATGTATACATGTATATGTGCATATGCCTATATGCCTATATATGTATTTAGGTGTATATGTATGTGTACTTGTATATACATATGTATATATGTATAAGTGTATATGTGTATATTTGCATGTGTATGTGAGTTTATGTATATATAAATATATATTCATTCATGTTTGTGTAATAATATGTGTATATATAATATTTCTCTCCCCCAAATGGCACAAAAGAAATTGTGCTTTAAATTTATTTTTATCTAATTTCAGATAATTATCCTTTTTCTTTCTGACATCTTCTCCCTTTTCTGTCTTTCCCTCATACACACAAGCAGACACACACACATACACAATAGAGACTCAATAAGTCATCACACAATGAGAAATCTAAGGCAAACACTGGATCATGCCTAAACAAATAAACTAATAACATTAGCACACATATCCAGAGAACAATAAATAATCCAAGTGGAAAGAGTACTGGCATTGACATTTTGACAGTGTTCATGGAGAATTTATGATCAACGGCTTGAAAGCACACACAAGAAGGTTTTGTTTCCTCCTTTCTTTTCTGTCTCTCCTTCTCTTCCTCCCTTCCTTTTCTTTCTTTCCTCCTTTCTCTCCTCTCTTCCTCACCCCCTTCTTCCTTCATTTCTTTCTTCCCCCTTCCCTCCATTGCTTTCTTCTTTTTTCCTTCCTTTCTGTTATTATTTTAAAATTTTTCTAGTGTAGGCAAAGTTGCCTGAACTTGCTAATAATCAAGAATACACTTGAACTTCTGGTCTTTCTACATAAACTTCCTAAGAGATGATATTTTAGGTAAGTATCACCAAGTCTTACTTGTACCTAGCTAAAACTCTAAGTCAGGACATCCTGCATGTGAATCAATTTTTCTATACTGCTGCCATGTTACCTTTTATTTTACTAGGAAATTGTCAGCATTTCTTAGACATGCAAACTCATCCAGGTTTGAAACACAATGAAGATGTTGCAGCCTCAGTCTTGATTGAATAGTGACCTAATATTATTCTGAGTTATTTTCATGTGGCCTTAGTCCCCCTGATAACATATTGCAAACCCACTATGGGACGGTAGGATAACCCAGGACAAACATGAAACACACAACACTGGACTTTATGACAGAATCTTGCCCTTGTAATTATCATCCCAAACTTTTCCAGTATCTATATAAACAAAATTTTCCTTTCCTAGCCAAGCTTAATGTTAGATAAAACTCTTGTCCCAAGAAAGAATTCAGTAGTTCTCGGATTCTGTCCAATCTTTTAGACTAGGTTTCTTTGTTGACATTTTGTAGATCATTAGTATGTCAGATTCAATATATGCTATAACTTCATGGATCTTAGATTCTCATTTGTAAAAAAGAATTAAAGTATTTTATGATTAAAATTGGATGGTGTATACATGGCACTACAGTGCCTTGCATTCTTGCATCTTTCATGAAACAGAGAAAAGAGACACTATATGTGTATTTTTACTTCAAATGATGGAAACACATCTGCAAATGAAAAAAAATAATGCTCGGTCTTGTGGCCAAAAAATATTAGCATTTCACATCAGAGAGGATACAAGTGCTTCTTCTAAGATTAAAATTCAAGGAAATCTCTTAACAACACACCATAGTTATTATGTATATCATCCCATCCATTTAATCCTTTAACAGAAGTGAGTAAGTAGAATCCTAAATTTTATGTTTCACTCTCAACCTTAAATAAAACAAAACGATCTTTTAAGAGACTGCACGAGCTATCAGTGTTAATTACATGCTAACTACAGATGTGATGATAAAATGATACTATGGTAATCAGATATTTGGGATTGCCTATTATATGTCTTTGGAATTGTAAGTTTGAATATCCTTACTGGGGCACATAAGTATGTGATTGTGCTTTCCGGTTATAAACAACGAATGGGAACATTTGCTTTGCCTGGCTCGAGTTCAGGTCAGTGATTGATTCTAACGTCAGAACTCAGAAATCAACATGGCTTTTGGCTATGCTTCAATTCATTCATTTTCTCTAATGAGATGTGTGGGATTCATTCTTTAGTACATTTTGTTTTTGTGAGAATTAAACACAAATCTGTTTTTGCATCTCTTCTTTATGAACCACCCAAGCATATTTATAGAAAAATGAAGTCTACATGGAGGGCAGTATTGGACAAAATGATGTCAAGAAAATCTGATGAAAACTTAAGAAAAATAAAAGAAAATATGAAGAATAAAGTATTATAAATTCCTTTGAAAATAATATGCAGTTTAAAATATTAAATAAAAACAGCAAAGGAGCCAGGAACAGGTACACAGGATAGTCATCTCCATTCCTTGTTATCCAGATATCAAGCTCACTGCCTTAGGTGAATAAAAACAAAAATCAAAGGTGAAAAGGGTCACATCACATTTACAAAAAGCTTAATCTTTCTATTTAAAAAAAAAAAAGAAAAGGCCTAATCTTTCTCCAGCTTAGTGTAAGATGAAAGATTTCAAAATACAAATGAGAATAAAATGCTTTCAAAATTAGAAACAACAGTTTTGAAAACCGGAATTTAAGGGTAAGAAAATGAAATTACTAGGGCACCAACAATGCATGATATTACACAAGTAAATTATCATATACTTCAACAACAGCATTAGTATTTGCTTGAAAAAAATAAAAGATTATATTTGAATACTTACATTGTTATGAAGTTACCTTAATTTTTTAAAATAATTTTGCTATACTTTAAGCAATTATTAATCTTACATAATTTTTTGTAATGAGGTTGTACTGGCTGGTTTTGTGTCAACTTGACACAAACTGGAGTTATCACACAGAAAAGAGTTTCAGTTGAGAAAATGCCTCCATGAGATCCAGCTGCAAGGCATTTTCTCAGTTAGTGATCAAGGGGGGAGGGCCCCTTGTGGGTGGTACCATCTGTGGGCTGGTAGTCTTGGGCTCTATAAGAAAGCCAGCTGAGCAAGCCAGGGGAAGCAAGCCAGGAAGAAACATCCCTCCATGGCCTCTGCATCAGCCTCTGCTTCCTGCCCTGCTTGAGTTTCAGTCCTGACTTCCTCTGGTAATGTAGAGCAGCATGGAAGTGTAAGCTCAATAAACCCTTTCCTCCTCAGCTTGCTTCTTGGTCATGATGTTTGTGCAGGAATAGAAGCCCTGACTAAGACAGAGGTATAATCATTTTATATAATATACTTAAATAGAAACTTGATATATGGTCAGATAATTTATTTACTTTCAATGAAAACTGAATGAATAATTACTGACAAAAATTAAATTTCTCCTTAGTAGAAAAGCCTAGCTTATTACTGATCTCAAATATAATTTATACTTGTCATGGTCTTGTAATTCCCAACATTTGGATTTGGAAAAGAACGGACATAGATGATAAGGTAGCAAATAATAATGGTAGTTAATTCATAACCCTTACAATGACCTGAAAGATTTCAAAGTCATGTAGACTGGAGGATCATGAAATATGTAGAAAGAACTAAGGTGAGTGTGGGTTTTATTGGTTTAAATTTGTTCAACGTGATCATATTAAAGAAAAAAGTAGAAAAAGTAGAATGATTCGTCAAGGATCATTCAGATAAAATGCCACCTTTGATTTTTTTTTAACTTTGTATTGATTCTTTGTGAGTTTCACATCAATACCCCAGACCCATTCCTCTCACCAACCCCTCGGATCTGCCCTCCACTTTTGTGACCTCCCTCCACCAAATTTAATTTAAAAATAAGCACAAACAAACAAAACTAAGCAAAACAAAGCATAAAAAGCATCTTGTCATGGAAGCTATAGTGTGTCATAGTGTGTTCTTCCACACACCCATCTTTACATACATCTTCTGTTGTAAATGTTCATTGCTTCTCATGACTATCATTATTAATTTTTTGTGGCTTCTGTGACAGTATTAATATTAACTTTATGGCCATAATTCTCAAATCCATGTGATGTTTATCTTGTTTATTTTTTAAGAAATTAAATTTGGTACCAGAATGATGGCTCAGTGGTTAAGAAAGTTTACTCTTGCATAGGACCTTAGTCTCATTCCCAGCACTCAGGTTATGTGTAGAGGATTTTAGTCCAGCAACATGGATGTTCTGGCAAGTTATTGCATCTGAAGAATTTCTAGGTCTGTGTTATCTGAATGGAATGCAAACATGCTACACACCTTTAATCCCTCTTGCTGGAATAAGTACACTCTTAGTACACACCTTTAATCACAAACAATGAAAGTAAAGTTAGTTTGTAGAAGGAAATGTATTTGAAAGTGATATCTAATTGAGGGGCAGACAAAGTGATGAATCAGAGAAAGATTTAACAGAATCACTCAGAGATAGGATACTCCCAATTCTCATGAGAAAGGAGAGGAAAGAGAGGTGACTTAAAAGAGCAGCACAGGGATAGTCACTCGGTTCTGTTGAGTGCAGTTGAGTGTAGAGCAGTTCAGTTAAGTGGAATTCAGTTCAGTTCCATGTAGTCAGTGCCATTCAGTTCATGCAGTTCAGAGGCAGTGTGCCAAGCAGAGTAATTCAGTCAGAACCATGAGAAGCCAATTGGAATCCATCATCTTGGAAAGGAGTTTGAGCCAGAACAGCTGAATTGTACTAGCCAGCCTGAGTTCAGAAAAAGCTAGTGAGGGTAAGCTTATCCAGCAGTAAGCCTCCAAGACTACAATTTTTTTCTACATGTGGCTCACAACTGCCTGTAATTTCTGCTAAAGGGAGATCTGATGTGACTGCCCTTCTTGGAAACTTGTATTGATATACAGGTTATTCTCACATACAGAAATATATAATTACAAAAATTAATAATGGAAGCAAATACATAAAATAATGGAAAGAAATTACGTTTTTACAAAAAGAATCAGGCCATGTTGCATGACTTTTCTTGAGGGCAACCTAAATAAATATCTTGTTTACCACGGATTGGAATTGATAACAGACAGACCCAAGAAGGCATCTAGCCAAGTCTATTTTGAGATAACTCAAAGGAATATAGATGACTTAAAAGCAACTGTATCCCCATAAAACCCATTTCATACTTGTTGATAACTCAGAAAACCTGCATCCCTGGAACCCCTATGCAACATGCAGGCAGATCTCTTGGAAAGAGTCTCCTTTGTACCAGAAATTGTGTTGATAACTTGGCAAGTAGCCTTGTGAATTTTGTACATTTTTAATTTTCTGAGCTTGGTAAATTAGATGAGCTTCCTGAGTTTTTGAGTTCCTCTAGTTTTTGAGTTTCTGAACCTCCCTCCTCCCTGCAGGAGGGACTGTTTCAATTGGAAAGAAAGAGCTACACAACAGGCTCTGAAGGAGCTGATCCAGTTAGTCAGCTGGAAGCCCACATCTGCAGTTTTAACAAGTTCTCCAGGAGGTAAAGTTACAATGGGTATTGGCCCTCACTATAAGAAACAATATTCTAGAGCTCAAGTGAAACTGTGATTTCCTTATTCTCAGTTTGGAATAATGTGGAAAATTCCACATAATTTTGCAACCTGAATAAAATACTGTACCCAGTGTCAGAAGCTTCATGAGTGTGAAGCCATACGAGCAAAAAGCTCTTTCTTTCCTTTTTCTCAGTTTTAGAAAAGTCTCCACACGCACAGACATTTGCTAAGAATTAAGAGCTCAGAAAAAGAATGTATGTATAAGTGAAATGTGCCATCCACTCAGTGCATTTAGGAGCACATCATACTTCTGCCCTGCTTTACTAGTCTTTCATGATGACTGTCAGTAAACACTAAGCCATGTTTTCAAATTGGAAAAACTCCCATCAGCCATCCACAAATAACTGACAGTTGCTGGCACAGGTCACTTATTACCCTTGGAGCATTTAGTAGAGGAAAATCAACTTGGGTGCTAAAAATTTAAATACTATGGATTATTTGTTAGTTGTCTTATTATATGATGTCAAAAGCAAGTACCTCTGTAAAGTACTTTGTAATAATTCATTGCAATTAATTATATTCAATTGTTCTTATTGATCAAGAACTAAAATGTTACTTTTAAATTTCTTTTAACTTTATGTGTATAGATATTTAATCTATATGTATATCTGTGGTCCATGTAGGAAGCCAGAAAAAAGACACATCATCTCCTGAAACTGGAGTTACAGATGCTTGTGAACTGCCATATGGGAATTGAGAATTAAAGCTCAGTCCTCTGAAAGAGTAGCTAATGTTCCTAACAGCTAAGCCATCTCTCCAGCAACTTAAATATTAATTTTTAAATTTTACTCTCATTGTCACTATAGTTAAGGATGGTCTCAAACTTGCTACATTGCCAGGGGTTATCTTGACACTCAATCCCCCTGCCTCAGCCAACCTAAAAGTGGAATGTCATATGCGTGTATCAATACACTAAATCATTGTTTTAATTATTATTAAAAGAACCCTGTGCAATGATTTTATCTCATTACTAAGTAAGACAACAGAGGCAGGAAGATTCCTGGCTCCAGGATCATGAACTGGCACTGGTTCCCATCATTCACAGACCATAACCAAGGCACAACCACAGTCATGCAGATTGTCAAAGGACTCTACCTGCAGATGGTTTCAGCAGGGATTTCCCTGGTGGCCTTTCATATCTGTAGTCCCACGTACTTTCTTAGAATTTTGTCTTACTTTCCTTATTGAAGGCTGTATGAGCCATTGTGTTTGGCTGGCAGTACCTGTACTATTTATTTGTTTTTGTGGTTTGGTGTATTTAATACAAATAGAACTATAATACTCGCAGCCTCCCTTTTCCAGCACTTCCCAACACCCTGCTCTAAGATGACAGTCTTTGTCTTTTGTTCTTCCCTTTATGCTTCACAGTCATTTCTCTAGCAGATTTTCTGACTGTATAATACTATTTTCACATCTAATTCTTGTAGGATATAAACTGAAACACTAACCATGACTAGGAAGTAGATAATAATTTTTATAACCTTTGTATATTTGTTTATGTAAAAACTCACCCTAATATTTTTTACTTATTCAACAAATGAATTGCTATCTATGGTGAATCACTGAGATTTTAAAGCCACTTTTAACAGGATTTTTAGAGTTTGTTTAAATATTCATTAATTTCAGTTAACTACCAGTAGCTTTAGTTAAAGACTTCACAAACTAACTAAAAATTGTTACCAATGATAGCTATGATGAATATAGTCTATTGAGTGGTTGATACATTTCTTAAAACATGAAAAGATAATAAGGGCATAATAAATAATTCAGTCTACAGTGATCCTTGGATTTTTTTTATTTCTAATGGAAATCATTTCAGTTAATAATCATGTGAAACTTAATAAATTGAAATGTTATGAAATGATGAGTCTTGTTCTTAATGTCTATTTGAAATGACAAATGATGTCTTTTCAGGGATGAGAACAGTAAATCAAGTATCAAGAAATTTGACAGTAATCATATCTTAGAAAAAAATCTTGGTTGATTAATAAACTCCTATATTTGCTACAATTATAAAAGAGAAGCTCACAAATACAAAAAAGAAAAGATATTTCTTCTGTTCATGTGCTAATTAAGGATACAATGCTTAAATGTAAGAGTATGTGTGAATAGGAATATCAGTTTAGATGATTAATCCATTTGAAGTGGATATGAAACATGTTAGCCAATAATTCCAAAAGAGGTAATTTAACAACGATTTTGAGACAGAGCATGATTTAATGCATCCAATTATGATAGGTTTTGGACACAATTAAAACTTGCATACCCACTTCTTTGAAGGAAACTAATTTAGTATCATAGCATTTTCAACTGCGTAATTCAATTTAAACAGGTGTCTTTGTGAGGTAGTGCTGTGACCAAAAGGTTAAACATCAATTACAAATACATAAGAAAGGAATGGAAGGTCTATTAATTGATTAACAATAGAACTAGGTTGTATTAAATAGCTAGCAGCGACACCTAAAATGCAAAGATCTCATTAAAATTATTTAGTAACGATGATTTAATTAAATATGTATACATATTGTTAAGTTATTTAAACATGAGTTTTTATGTAGAGTCCTTTTGTGCTTGCTTTCCATTCTGACCCTATACCAAGTTTAACCTACATATGCCAGAGCACCCATGGCACTGTTGTGGTCTCCTCTTGGGTTTTTATCTAGCCTCTAAGAACTTTGCAACTTATGGAAACTGAATCATTTCCTTGGTGTGGATATGTAGGTAGGGTTTTGGCAGAGATTTCAGATTCTTCTTGGTATAATTAGTCTAGTGACTCCTTCCCAGTCTTGGCAGTCATGTGTCCAAGTCCAGGTTAGTGACATCAGAAGCAGTGAAAGTCGCACCTTCTGTATCAGTACCTTCACGACAGCTCTTTCGCTGGACTTCTTACCCCTACTTGATGGTGCTGGGAACTAACGCCCGCACACTAGCACAGCGGCATATGTCCTTAGCTGCACCTTAGGATTTACCCTGGGATTCTCAGCCCTACACTGAACAGTAGGAAGCAAAACCTACCATGTTTAAACCATTTTGCTCAAATCTTTGTTGAAGCAACTTGCCATATTTATGTAAAAATAAGAAGATCTGATTTGAGTACTGTAATTCTTTGGTAGAAGCCTGGTCTTATGACTAAACATGAGGATTAATTGGAAATCATCCTGTCTAGAGTCTATGATGTTTGCAATACTTTCTTCATTTTCTTCACGTCCATAGTCTACTTCTACCATTTAAGCCTATGACAAAAAAATTACATGCTTATTTCTATCTGGTGTGTAATGAAAAGAACAAAATCTGTCTTCTTTTGTATACTACTATTATTTATTATCTTCCAATTCCACAGTTTTGTGGAGACAGCTTCTAGTATTTTTTTTACTTTTATTTTTCTTAAACCAATATGTGTTATGAAAAACTTCTTGTATCTTTCATTGCATTTTCTTATTTAGTCATACTCAAGAATTTTCTATTCAAATGCCATTTTGTATTTCATATTACTTTTACATTTGGTTATATATCACAGAGGAGCAATGAATAATTTTTAGAATTTTTTTGTTAGTATATATTTTATTTCAGGATTAGAAATTTAAGTATTTCTGATAACTTGTACATACAACCATGTGTCTATTTAAAATGATTGTCTAGTAAAATGAACATTTGTTTTGAAAAAAATTTAAATGTTTAGCTTAAGACATCTGTTTTGAATTATATGCAGAGACAAGTGAGTGTAAATGTCCATTAAGGCTAGAAGATGGCATCAGATTCCCTGGAGCTGGAGTTAGATACAGCTGTGATGTGACATAATTGGATGCTGCAGACCGAACTGAGGTCCTTTTACAAGGGCAGTGCTATACTCTTAAGCACTGAGTATCTCTCCAGCCTTTAGATTTAAAAATTTTTGAACTGCTGCATGGAGCTATGTCAAAGTAGCTTCCAAAAACATTTTACAAATACAATTATTACTATCTCTATGTAGGTACGATGTACGATAAATGCAATATTCTAAGCTGATATATTGGTGTCCAACTGATTTAAACCTCACCATGGGAGTTCACCCAGGCCCTCAGCTTTGCAGGCTGATGGAGAAGTGATGCAAACAGATGACGAAGTTTTCAAGGGCTGTACTCAGTGGGAAAGCTAGGCTTTAGTTCAGGTAGTGCAGTGTGACAGGAGTGCCACTGGATGATATCATGAATGATGTTTCAGCATCTGCTTCAATAAAGCAGGCATGCCACAAAAGCAGGGGAGCATGGCAGTTCAGATAGGACAAAATGAACTATGGAGACTCATTCAAATAGCTAAAGGAATTTGCAAAAAGTGAGAAAACAAAAGAATAAAACACTCAGCTGGAGAATAGGACCAGAGAAGAGAATTTTACGTTTGTCCCCTTAACACATCTGGTTTGTATCTTCTACAAAGGTTGGGCAAATTGCTAGGCAAATACAAATGGAATGGCTACTGATTCTTGTGAATCTCATAGTCTAAGACTAAGAGCATGAACTACATTGATATTAAGATTATAAATAGCTGTATTAAATAATTAGCAAGAAACTATACAGCTAAACATTATCGTATATATTCCTTATGAGGATTTTATCAGTGCTCTATTTTACAGGAGAGAACTGCAGCCTGGAAATAGAGTGATACATAAAATCACAAAGCTTGTTGCTTAACCCTTTGTTGCTCTGACTCAAATAATTCATTGCAACTTTCAAAGCCCAGGTGCATAGAACTGATCTGACTTTAGTTACTGCAAACACCTACTGTGCACTTGCCAGAACTGGCACTGTGCCAATTGTCACTAGAGAAGAAGCCAAAAAAACTGATAAAGTTTACTTCATTTAGAACGAGTGGTGGAATCCATCGTCTCTTGTAACTTCACAAAGGGAACCGTGCCATTTGATTTAGGGGATTTTTTTCTCCTTTTCTAAGGAACAAAAATCAACATTTTTTTTATAAATCTCGTACTATGTGTCAGTTCTTCAGAAATGCTATGAAGGCTTATGAAACATGCTTAAGTCACAAAAATAGGAAGAGACTAGTTCAATACTCATCTTCTTTTATTTTAAGCTTCTATCTTTCAGCACCTCTTCAAATATGTGTGATACTGACTTCACAACCTGAAGACAAAGTGACTCCCTAAGGACTTTGTCCCCAGCTTAAAAATAATATACAGAAAACTACAGAATATTGAACACAGAAAGCACCACATTTAAAAAATCCATGTGTATAAAACACACATATGTATAGCTGTATCTTTATTTACTAACAGTAAGTGGAATTTAAGAATCAATATCCTTGGAAATCCATTGCTACATCCTCGTTGTTCTAGACCTCTGAAGGGTAAGGCTTTCCATCATGCCACGCAAACTACCCCTCTGATTCTTAAACCTCTGCTTTGCAGATTCCTTCAAGATGGCTGGAAAATCTGAAACCTTAGTAGATATACATAGCATACATTATGTTACTTTCCTATGACCACTTTTCCCAGGTTTTGATTTCCATCTTTGATCATATATTTTTTGATAAATGTTAAGGGTATATTAACAAGGGAAAATTGGGTTACTCAATTGGCTTAAGAGTAATGAAACAGTCCAATATCAGAAATTAACAATAAAAAATATGTTGAACTAAACCATAATTTAAATGTATTTTCTTTACTTTCTGGATCTACTTACAACTTTAACCAATTTAACTCTAACTAATAAACTATTTTATTTTTTTAATCCACTACCTTAGTCTTTCCTGATACTATTTTTAAGAAGACACCAAGCTGGGCAGTGGTGGCGCATGTCTTTAATCCCAGCACTTGGGAGGCAGAGGCAGGTGGATTTCTGAGTTCGAGGCCAGCCGGTATACAGAGTGAGTTCCAGGTCAACCAGGGCTACACAGAGAAACCCTGTCTTGAAAAACAAAAACAAACAAACAACCCCCCCCAAAAAAAGAAAAAAAAAGATACCAAAGACCCAGTAATTTACACAGATTATAAAGGAAAAATAAGAACATTTGGAAAGTTTCTTATGAAGGGATATCTGTTATTTATTTCAAGTCACAAGTCTCATACTTGAACATTTATCAAAGGGGAATGAAACATAATTGTGTATACTCTATGTAGGTATATTATTCTAGAAAAGAAAAACTATACTTGTCCAAAGTTGATTGGCTCTTGAGGGTTGGGTACTGGGGAAGGATTGCTACTATAATCGGACATGTGGAAATCATTGGAGGTTCTAGAAACTATTATATCATGACCGTTGTGACCATGTAATATTGTGATTTATCAAAATGCACAGTAACATTAACACTCAATATTACATTGAGAAACATACAGATTTTCATTTATTTGGTAGAGGTGGTGAAATATCTATGAATTTGATATGGTTACAAATTATGGTAAAAACAAGAAATTATTATGTATGCTTGGGAAAAACTGGTGCTCAAGTGAGGATGATACAGGTTGATCCTCTATGTTTTCTAGTTTGCTGGAAGCTATCCCTAAATAGGCAACCCAGAATCATGAACACTAATCTTAATTCTATTCCTTCTAGATTTAATTTGCATATGTTTGTTATTTTACCCTACATTGAATCAAATCAAACTAATTACTATAAACAAACATGCAGGAAGAGCAATGTTTGGACAGTGATGTGTCACCGCACAAGGTGAATGGAATTTCATTAAAACCATAAGTAGAAGTCCCTGTGGAAGAAAGCCTCAAGATGAATAGACTTGATTCCTAATGTGGTATTAACAGGTAAATGATTATCATGGCAGAAGGGATAAAATTCTGACACACAACCTTTCTGTCCATGTAAAATGTTCTCCCTGAAAAAGAGAGAAATTAATGTTGAATATATGTACACTTAAAAAGTACTTACTGGTACATTAAAGAATTACCATTAAAATAGCATTACCATATCTGAAAATATGATATAGTGAAAGCAAATTATATTCTCTAACAATATAAGACTAATAGTTATTTCCTAAACACATGATACTTAGCAAATTGTATGAATGTACATTTATGTCAAAGGATTATGTTAATAATACGCATTTATTTCTTTTGTGATATACATAAGTTAAACAACATGTGTCAAATGCTTGTCAGTGCCAAGAGTATGATAAGACATTGTAATAACTAAAACACTCATCAATAAACTACCCTTACATATCCTACATTTTGACTTACTGTTTACATTTATTTGTTTTGACATGTGGGTGGAGGTATACATATGCCAAGGCAAACATGTGGAGGTCAGAGGACAGCCTTGCAAGAATCAGTTGGTTCATTTTCTTAGGTGAGCTCCAGGCTTCCAACTCAGACTGACAGTTTAGCATCAAGTGAATTTACCCACTGAGAAGAAATGTTGTCATCATAACTTTTACAAATTTTGAATCTGAGCCTCCTATCCGATAATTTATCTAATGAAGATTTCCTCTCAAATATTACAAGCTCATGGAAAGATGGTCAAGTCCATATTTGCTAGTCACTATATCTAGTACATAATATAGCAATAGGTTCATAATAAATGCATGACTCAACAAATGAGTACATAAATAAATGAGGACTTAATGAGGATGCTGAAATTGGTAGATGATAAATTATAAACTTAAAAAGCACTTTGTTACATTTTATTTAATGTTCAATAGTAGTGCCTACATTCAACAACCTTGTAGCTTAATAGGTGTGACAGGTGTTTAAGGAATGACTCCATCAAAGCACTTGAGGTCTCTAATAGTGTATCAAGATCTTGATAGATCTGAACATTGGTGAATTATGTCTAGGAAGAAAGACGATAGCTTGCTTTATTTTTTTACTTTTATTTTTTTGTGTTTTTTTTCTTTTATTGGATATTTTCTTTATTTACATTTCAAATGTTATCTCCTTTCCCGGTTTAACCCCCTCATGGAAATTCCCTATCTCATCTCCCCTGCCCCTGCTTCTATGAGGATGCTCCACTTCCCACCCACCCACTCCTGCCTCCCTGCCCTGGCATTTCTTTACACTGGGTCATCAAGCCATCACAGGACCAAGGGCATCTCCTCCCATTGATGCCTGACAAGGCTATCCTCTGCTATATATGTGGCTGGAGCAATGGGTCGCTTCATGTGTACTCTTTGGTTGGTGGTTTAGTCTCTGGGAACTCTGGGAGGGGTGTCTGGTTGGTTGATATTGCTGTTCTTCCTATAGGGTTACAAACCCCTTCAGCTCCTTCAGTCCTTTCTCTAACATCTCCATTGGGGACCACATTCTCAGTCCAATGGCTGGCTGCAAGCATCTGCCTCTGTATAGCTTGCTTTCTTAGATTCTTATTTTTCCTTTTTCGTTTTGGCTAAAATAATATTTTCAGTGATCATCTAGTAATCACAGATATTCTTCCTTTCCCCCTCTATATTGCAATTTGATATCATTGTCAATTTTAAACTATCAACATGATTGGCATATGGTAATAGATATTCAATAAATTTACAAATTTTGAATAAATTACAGATTGAAAAATACTTCAAATTCTAAACAATATGACAAGTTGTTCATCAGAATAAATCAGTACTGATTTTAGTCAAATGCTCCTTGATTAATCCAGGACAAGATCTCAGTTGGATGCCACAGTGTTACATTATGTGGCTGTTTATTGACATATGCGATGACATTGAGCATCAAAATTATCCAGTCATCCATTTTAAAACTTCAGCACAGTATCCTGCTTGAGTGACAGTGATAGTACAACGTTGGAAAATGTAGAAAGGAGAAAATTATGTAACAAACTCAAAATACTCATATCTAATCAATAAAGCACAGTGCATATGATAGCATGTGATGGCTGCTTTTAACACTTACATAGAAGAGAAATTACAGTATCCTATAATACATTAGGAATAAAATTTATGGCATTACTTATGTTTTCAATGACAATACATAAAATAATTTTTAAAAATATATTTCAGAACAAACATGAATGATCGTTTTGATTCAGAATTTATAGCATTCCTCTACTATTTCCATCCAAGAAATTATAAAGTCTCCTGGATCCTCACCTCCTCCATTCCTCCCATTTAGAGTAATATTTTCAAGAATTGTACTATGCAGTTGGCCATTAGACTACTAAGTTTTCCTGGTGAATGTAAGTATTCAATAAAAGTGAAATATTATAAAGGTCAAATAACTGTAAATTATGACATGATGTTCAATGCCTAATCTAGAGCAACATTGCTAGTAAAATCCAAACAAAAGAAAATGTTCACCACCACTACCATGACCAAATTCTTGCAACAAGCTGGACACAGAGCTAAAGAAATCCAATTTAGCTGAGAAATTCAGTTTTCTTAACTGCAAAGACAATCCCATCAGTAAATGTGATGCCTTTTCCTAGAAAATCTATGGCTAGTAAAACCAGTAAAGACTATACCAGAAAGATAGACAAGATACACACTTCTACCTATTCTTTCAGGTTCCTACTATCAGAAGATAAAGAATTTTTTAAAATGAGAAATAGGAGGAATGTTATTAGAAAGTGAAAGTGGAGGTCTATTCTATAGAGAGAAGGGGGCTTCTCAAAGAAAACCATACCCATGAGGTTGGACTGTATATTTTGTAGTTAAGCTTTAAAAAGGTGGTGGTTAATTATGAATTAAGGTGGAAAATTTTTGAATGACTTTATGTGGGTTTTTTGTATGTATCATAATATCAAATGAGTGATTTGAACAGTTAAATCTGTAGACATCACTATGATTTGTAGTGAAGAGAAGGACGGGTAATAGTTCTCTCAGTTGGACCTATTAGTTCTAGCAAGTACAGGAACCAGAACACGAACCTAGCCTGGAGAGAATAAGCACTAATGACCTCACCTGTCTTACATTTATCAAAGGAATGGACGTAGGCACAAAGAACACTTCCAGATGTGGAGCCACATCCCAGAAAGTCTCTGATACACTTTTTTATTCAATATGGAAGGGGGAATCCTTAAAATAGAAAGTCTAGCTCATTTACAAAGAACCAAAACAACCAAACAAACAAAAAACAGAAAATCTGTATCTCAGCAGCAAGTGGAGTAGCATGAGGACTGTTCTTCTCACCCCAGAAAAGGGCAGCAGCTCTGCCACACAGCTAAGCCTAAGTGCTAACTTGCCATTGTTCTATAACTTGTCTGTAAAATAGCAAGATGCAAATACAGATGGCCATCCAAGGAGGGACCAGACCTCTCTGTCGATTGCAATGCATCTCTTTTGGGACCAAACTGCAAACTGCTGCCATTACTGCTTTCCATTTGCCAGTTTGGGGCTTTTTTCTTTTTTGGTTTTTTTATTTGTTTGGTTTTTTCCCCTTTGATTTGTTGTTGTCGTCTTTGTTGTTTTTGACTACGCAAACTTTGCCTCATAATTCTGTATTTCAATAGTCTAAAATCAATACCTTCTTTAATTATTGTTGGCAGAATATTATTTACTTATTGACTGAACACTTACTATATTAAATTCATGTATACTGAAAACATCCTATATAGTGAGAATACAATATTCCTTAAAGGAGACTAACTTATTGGTTCCAAAAGGTATATAATCAGTGAGAACAAACATATATGTTTAAGATAGGTGATTTAGAATTGACAACATAGTTCTAAATTCTATAATTATAGATACCTAGATGATATGGATTATAAATAACATGAATAGTTATTATACGTAATATAAATAAGATAGATATATATATATCAATTTTTATGAATATGGATAGGGAGAGGATACAGGAGGTTCATAGATGAAATTAAACTGTCATCCATCTGTCTCATTCTACTAAGTGTAATCTTAAAGGCGTACACCACCTTGCCTATCTTCAAACGTTTATTGCCTTGGTTGAAGTGAGACAAGATAACAAAATGGAAGCAAATACATCTCATGGCAGTCAGCACTAAGCGTTCTAAAGCACATGGATGGGTACTATGGCAGAATGGGGAGATCTAAGCAACTGACAAGCTGAGAGAATGATAAGAGAGAACCCAGAAAGCTGCAGAGACTGACATCTTGTGGCTCCCTGAGAAATTGCATCCTACCCAGATGAGAGTGCTTGCTTAGTTTGGAAAGGGAGGAAGTAACAGGAGCTACAAGAATGAAGAGGTGACTAAGAAACAAGATAAAGTACCTGGAATGTAAATTATATATGTTATTAATCTAGTAAATTTATTATTATTATTATTATTATTATTATTATTATTATTACATCTTCTTAACATCTGAATAGTAGTGCTGTAACACTAGTATAGAGTTTTATCTATGTGTCTATGGAGAAGTCATAATCCCATAGAGAGTTAAGGCTGATTTTCAGTCCTCTATGTCCAAACTGTCATGGTAGATAGTTCCTGAATCTCATAAGATTCTACAGAAGAACAACTCATTTGATTTCCTTTACCTTTGCTCAAAGTAAAAAATGGTGAGACTTGGCCATGTTCTGATTGGCAAAACCATTGCTCAGTTATTTAGAGCCTTCCATGTCCTCAAGACCAGACTAGTATCTGTATAGCTCTGTGGTGCTTTACAGTAGTGGGCCATCATGATCTCTGGGAACACAAAAGTTTATTTTTATAAAGCAAGATACAAATGACTGTGTAAAGGAACAAAATAAAGGAGAATCATCATGAACTCATCTCCTTCAGACACAAAATGTAGAAAATGAATCCCTTAAGATTATTGATATTCAATCCGTTGACACACTTGCATGAGCCAGAACATAATCACACGTCAGTGTGTACAAAACTGATCAGAAGAAAATCTGGTAGAAACCAAGTAGTGTCCAAGATGGCAACTGAAGAGAGAAATTTAAGAAAGGATAGGCAGTCAACTCTATCAAGGTTACATAAGATGGGGATTACAAATTAAGAACGGGTAAGAGTCTGCAAAAGTCAAATTTTATTGCATTGACAGCATGACAGTGACTTTGATATCTTACTTCAGGAAAAAACAGAATGCAATCTAATGGAACAATATTACTACAAAATGTTTCACAGAGAACAGACAGAAGACTTTAAATAGCAGGTAAATCAGGAAGTTCTTTTTGTTATGTCTCAATTACAGCAACTATATCTATGAGGTAAATTTATGATATAATTACATTTAATTGCCATATATATGTATATATATATATATATATATACACACACACACACATATATATATCATGTATATACACATATATGTATTTGTGAAAAATAAGGATGGATTATGTAGATATGGTCTACTTAGTGGACTATATTTGCATTGCTTTATTTATCATGTGCACATTAACTGCTTTTTTTAAAATTAGCCTGTGTAGTAGTGAATTATGGAAGGACAGTAACCCCAAGCAAGAGTCCCGTTGTACCTCAAAAGGAAATCTAAAGGATAGCATTATGGGAAAGTTCTGGTCAACACTTTTGTACATCCAGAAACAGAGCAAATCATAGTCTATAGCAGAGCTGTTCCTAACTCTACTCAAGTAGCATCCCTGTGTCATGAAATTCAATGAAGAAAATGGAAAATAGCTAAATGTATAGATTTAAATGATGCTTGTGAATAGTTCTTGTTGTGAGATAAACAAAACAAACATACATCACGTTACTCAAAGCCAAGAAAATGTTGCACTTGTTTCAATGTGTGTTGTTTGGCTCATACATTTTTGAAAGATCAAAGCAAGACAAATTCTCAAAATCAAGAGACTCTAGAGCTGTGAGAAATAGATGTCTATTTACCAGTCTGTTGCCTTCTGTTACTACAGAGTAAAGAATCAATATACACATGTACATGTGTGTCTATGTGCCTATATGCACATGTGTATATTCCTTAAAATGTTCTAATACATTTTAACTCCAGACAGTAATTGACAGGCAATGAATTATTTAAGGAAGAAGTCTGGTAGTTGATAAGGGGCTAACATCAGAAGCACAGATGGTTGTGGAATCGTTAGACTATGGTAGTTAGTCCATTGTGACATAAGAAAAACAAACTAAAATATCGTCAGACCTACTGGATCACATATAAATGCAGACAGATTATCTGGATTTTTCTTAAATCCTCCATGAATGAACAATTTATTACGAATTTGAGAGTCAAAGAGGAGACAAGTTGCAGAGTTTTGAGGGAAGAGGAGTAAAAGAAAGAGTAGAGTAGCAGAATGAAGTTACCTAGTAAATCTAAAGCAAGTTTGCTTTGTCAGGACAGCAGTCACATGAGGTTTGTAAGCATGAAGTTGTCATGCGTCCACTCAGCATTTGTATGGTGTTCTCATTCCACCTTCAGTTTCCAGGTGCCGGGAAGGAATTTGTGAAGAGTGACATTTAGCCATGTTGAAGTTTTGCTAGAAGAAAGATGGTTAAGGGTTAATGCTGTGATTAAAATATATTTTTAGAATTTTAGAATGTGAAGAAACTTTGCGAATTTTTTAGTACCTTTGAGGGAAAAAAATTCAGAACACAGATTTTGTGAAATGATGAACTTGCTTTCAAATACCAGGTACATTTATTTATCAGTACTCATTGGAATTGCTTTGCTTCAAAAGTGAATTGGAAACAATCACATATTCCTTCAAAGTACATTAAAGATTAAAATAAGACAAAAAGGAAAGTTACAGAAATCATTAGAGTCTGAGACATATATTTGACATTTAGGAAATGTTTTTTCTTCTGTCTTTGTCTGCATTATGCGAGTAATATTTAGAAAAGTTTTTGTTTGTTTGTTTTGCTAAAATATTTACAGATTTTTCTCCCTTGTCAGCTCATTTAAAATTCTTCAGTGGCCAAAACAAATGGGAAATTTTATTAGATAAACTATGTTTTAATCCCATGGAATTAGCCTTTTTTTAAGGTGATAAGTAAGAAAATTGCTGAGAGTAACTTCTACTTACTAGTTCTTCTCATTTTGTTTTGTTCATTTTTATAAACTCTTTAGGTAACTAATAATTTAGGAAAAGGAGAAAGAGAGTAGATGGAGATGAGGAGCTCTTCAACATACATTCTACACATATGTGAATGGCATAATGTAACCCAGGAAAATAAAATAAAGTAAAAATATTAATAGAGGCAAAAATGCTTTCTTTATATAAAGGGGATTACAAGCACAGAAAGATGACAACTGAGAGACACTTTGGGATGAATAAAACCCTCAGAAGAGTATTCACACAGTTCCTAAGTGGATATATTCTAGCAAAGAATTTTGACTTGTATAGTAGATTCTCTTGTGTCTCTGCTTAGTTTCTGTTTCCATGATTTGTCCATTGCTGAGAGTGGCGTGTTGAAGTCTCCTACTACTATTGTGTGGTGTGTAATGTGTACTTTGAGCTTTAGTAAACTTTCTTTTATAAATGTGAGTGCCCTTGCATTTGAAGCATAAATTTTCAGAACTCAGAGTTCATCTTGGTAGATTTTTCCGTTGATGAGTATGAAGTGTCCTTCCTTATCTTTTAAAATAACTTTTGGTTGAAAGTCGATTTTATTTGATATTAGAATGGCTACTAAAGCTTGTTTCTTGGGACCATTTGCTTGGAAATTATTTTTCCAGCCTTTTACTCTGAGATAGTGTCTGTCTTTGTCACTAAGGTGCATTTCCTGTATGCAGCAAAATGCTGGGTCCTTTTGACATATTCAGTCTGTTGGTCTATGTTTCTTTTTTATTGGGGATTGAGTCCACTGATATGAAGATATATTAAGAAAAGTGATTGTTTCTTTCTGTTATTTTTGTTGGTAGAGGTGGAATTATGTTTGTGTGGCTATCTTCTTTTGGGTTTACTCAAAGATTACTTTTTTGCTTTTTCTAGGGTGTTGTTTCCCTCCTTGTGTTGGTGTTTTCAATTTATTATCCTTTGTAGGACTGGATTTGTGGAAAGATATTGTGTAAAATTGGTTTTGTAATGGAATATCTTATTTTCTCCATCTAAGGTAAATGAGAGTTTTGCTGGGTATAGTAGCCTGGGCTAGCATTTGTGTTCTCTTAGGGTCTATATGACATCTGCCCAGGACCTTCCAGTTTTCTTTTTTTTTTTTTTTTATTTCATTTTATTTTTTTTATTATTTTTGATATTTTATTTACAATTCCAATGTTTCCCCTTTTCTAGGTCTCCTTTTTGGAAACCCCTACCCCCTCCCACTCCCCGCCTCTATGGGGGAATTCCACCTTCCACCCACCCGCACACCCATTCCCATATTCCCACCTTGACATTCTCCTTTACTGGGGCCTCTAACGCCCTAAGACCCAATGGCCTCTCCTCTCTCCCTGATGGTCAACGAGGCCATCCTCTGCCACATATGTGGTCCGAACTATGGGTCCATAGATGTGTATTCTTTGGTTGGTGGTCCAAACTCCAGGACGACCAGGGGGGGTCAGGCCCGTTGACACTGATGCTCCCTCCATGGGGCTGCAAACTCCCTCAGTTCCTTCAAATCTTTCTCCAACTCCTCCATCTGGGACCTCACTCTCAGTCCAGCAGTTACTGTAAAGTGAAACTTGAGCATTCTGAAATTTTGGGCTAATATCCGCTTATCAGTAAGTACATACCCTGTTCGTTCTTTTGTGACTGAGTTACCTCACTCAGGATGATATTTTCAAGTTCCATCCATTTGCCTGAAATTTCATTAAGTCATTGTTTTTAATAGCTGAGTAGTACCCCATTGTGTAAATGTACTACATTTTCTGTATCCATTCCTCTGATGAGGGACATCTGGGTTGTTGCCAGTCTCTAGCTGTTATAAATATGGCTGCTATAAACATAGTGGAGCACATGTCTTTATTACATGTTGGAGCATCTTCTGGGTATATGCCCAGGAGTGGCATAGCTGGATCCTCAGGTAGTATTATGTCCATTTTTCTGAGGGTCCGCCAAACTGATTTCCAGAGTGGTTGTACCAGCTTGCAGTCCCACCAACAGTGGTGGAGTGTTCCTCTTTCTCCACATCCTCGCCAGCATCTGCTGTCACCTGAGTTTTTGATCTTAGCCATTCTGACTGGTGTGAGGTAGAATCTCAGTGTTGTTTTGATTTGCATTTCCCTGATGACTAAGGATATTGACCATTTCTTTAGGTGCTTCTCAGCCCTGCAAATTTCCTCAGTTGAGAATTCTCTGTTTAGTTCTGGTCCCCATTTTTTGATAGGGTTATTTGGTTTTCTGGAATCTAACTTCTTGAGTTCTTTGTATATGTT
>CM052715.1:8788643-8901143 GCA_028551405.1 Uromys caudimaculatus
GAGAGAGAGAGAGAGAGAGAGAGAGAGAGAGAACTGAGCAGGGTGGGTAAATTTTTAAATTATTTTTTTAAAAATAATTTATTTTGGAAACCCCCTATTCCATCCCCCCTGCCTCTATGAGGGTGCTCTCCAACCCACCCACCAACTCCCATCTTCCCTCCCTGGCATTCCCCTACACTGGGGGGCATCAACACCCTCAGACCCAAGGACCTCTCCTACTGGGATGTCCAACAAGGCCCTCCTCTGCCACATATGTGGCCAGTGCCATGGGTCCCTCCATTTGTATTCTTCTGTTGGTGGTCCAGCCCCTGGGGGCTCCAGGGAGTCTGGCCAGTTGACACTGTTGCTCCCTCCATAGGGCTGCAAACCCCCTCAGCTCCTTTAGTTCCTTCTCCAACTCCTTCTTCTGGGACCCCACGCTCAGTTCAATGGCTGGCTGCGAACATCTGCCTCTATATTTGTCAGGCTCTGCTTGAGCCTCTTTGGAGACAGCTTATCATGCTTCCATCAGCAAGCACTTCCCGGCATCTACAATAAGGTCCGGGTTTGGTGGCTGTATATGAGATGTATCCCCAGGTGGGGAAGTCTCTGGATGGCCTTTCCTTCAGTCTCTGCTCCACACTTTGTCTCCATATTTTCTCCTGTGAGTATTTTGTTCACCCTTCTAAGAAACACTGAAGCATCCACATTTTGGTTTTCCTTCTTCTTAGGCTTCATATGATCTGTGAATTGAATCTTGGGTATTCTGAACTTTTTGGGCTAATATCTACTTATCAGTGAGTACATACCGTGTTCGTTCTTTTGTGACTGAGTTACTTCACTCAGGATGATATTTTCAAGTTCCATCCATTTGTCTGCGAATTTCATGAAGTCATTGTTTTTAATATCTAAGTAGTATTCTGTTGTGTAAATGTACCACATTTTCTGTATCCATTCCTCTGCTGAGGGACTTCTGGGTTGTTTCCAGCTTCTGGCTATTATAAATATGGCTGCTATGAACATAGTGGAACATGTGTCCTTATTACATGTTGGAGCATCTTCTGGTTATATGCCCAGGAATGGTATAGCTGGGTCTTCAGGTAGTATTATGTCCAATTTTCTGAGGAACCGCTAGACTGAGCATGGAGTTCTTAAACAATGAAATAACAAATAACACAGGGTCAAGGAAGTGAAAATAAAAGTATTTTGAGATTCATTTTGCCCTGTGAGAATGATCCATATCACACAAACAATGGCCTAACCTCGTGGCAAAGATGTAGGGAAAGGAAAACAGTTACTCATTTTTGGTCAGAATGTAACGCTCTACACATACTATAGATATCAATGTAGAGCTCAAAAGCTAAAAATCATTCTCACAAAATATCCAACTATACCACTTTGGGTATCTTCCCCAAAAATTCCACATTTTACTACAGAGACACTTGTTCATCTTTATTCATTGCTTCTCTATTCGCAATTGCCAGAATTTGAAACTGCCTAAATTTCTACCAACTGATGTTTACATAATGGGATATTATTTAGCTATTTAGAAACATGAAAGAATTAAATTTGTGGATAAATGGATGTATGTAGAAACATTATTCTGCGTGAGATAAACCAAGACTCCAAAACACAAATACTGAATGTTTCTCATTCCTTTTTTTATTCTTCATCCATACAACACATCCACACAGTAGTTTCCACTCTATCTGCTCTTCCCAATTCCCCACTCACCTTTCTTCTGTCCAGACTTATTCCTCCTCCATTTCCCTTCAGAAAATAGCAGGACCCCACTGATATCAACTGAACACAACGTAATAATCAACAGTAAGACTAGGCTCAGACCCTCATATTACAACTGAGCAGGACAATCTGGTTGGAGAAAAAGGGTTCCAAGAAAAGGCAAGAGAGTCAAAGACACACTGCCTGCTCCCACTGTTAAGTGTTCCACAAAAACACCAAGCTAGCAACCATAGCATATTTGCAGAGAAACTAATGCAGACCTATGCAGGCTCCACTGATTGCCGCTTCAGTCTCTGTGGTCCCCAATGAGCCCTGTTTAGTTGATTCTGTGAGCCATGTTTTCCAGGTATCCTTGGCTTCTTTAGCTTCTACAATTCTTTCTTCCACTCTTCAGTGGGGTTCCCAGAGCTCTGAGGAGAGAGACCCTCTCTTGCTTAATGTTTGGTTGTGGGTCTCTACATCTTACTCCATTAGCTACCAGCCTTTCTGATGACAATTAGGCTAGGTCCAGTTTTAGACATTTATGTTTCAATCAGAATAACCTTAGGAATTAGGTAGCCTAGTAAGGTATCATGGGAGAAGAAGATCTTCCAAAGAAGAAATAAAATATGATGATATTAAAAAGTAAAGTAAAAACGAGAAAAGAAGAATTCAATGGGAAAATGGTAAGAATACAGGGTAAAGAAGGTTATGGTGAGGGACAACTAACACTAAAGCTCTATCGAAATCTAGAAAAATATATATGAGAGTAATTCAAATGGAGTTCTTACTAAACAATTTCTATCACCAAGTAAAACCCTCATGCCAGGAATGAATTGCATCATGTTGAATCATTGAAAGGATCATGAACCTCCTTGCTCTCTAGGTATTTCTGGCTATTTATTGTCAAGGCTATTGGGTACCACCTGCAACTTGATGGTAGGACCATATTGCTGAAGACACCAGTAACTTATGCCATTAAACTTGGAGGAATCAAGCTGGTTTCTAACAAGAAGCTTCACCCCTACAGACCCTAATCCATGGCGCTATACCCTTCACATAACTGGAGGAGGAAGGTAATCTTCATCCAGCTACAATCTCTATAACAGACATAACTGCAAGACAAACCAGTGCAATCAAGGCATAAATATTGTGGGAGTTACAGATTACTTTTTAAGGATTTAGGGTCCAGTCCAGTTCTGACATTATAAAAGTAACCTGATATTAGATGGGTCATTGGCCTAAGGGGAAATGTGTTATTTAGTAGAGTACTACTAAAGCAGTATAGCAATAACATGACTCCAAATGACATGTTGCTGTACTTATAGATCAGTACATCCCTCAACCTTCATCAAGAAAGCTTCTCCTTAGTATATGTAGTAGCTAACCTAGAGATTCACAACAGGAAAATGTGTAGAGAATGGGAGACTTGGGAACACTCAACATAAATGAAATATCTTCACCAGATATCTCCCCTGAAGACTTAGGGATCTATGTGGAAGAGGACATAGACCAATTGTAAGAGCCAGGAGTAGTAAGAGACTCCAAGGATATAATGCCATCTAGCCACAAAGAGACAGGATGTACACATGAATCCACAGAGACGTGACAGCATGGAAACTACCTGTTCAGATTCAAATCAGACAAAAACCAGTTTCTGAGAAGAAGAAGGAGGCATCAAGACTCACTCCTAACCAAGAATCTATTTGAAATTGACATAAACTGAGAAAGGGAAAATCAGGTTGTTTTTTTTTTTTTCAAGAAGTATCATTGGCTGTATCCACTCACATTCCAGAGGAAGTCTCCACCCCAACTCCCTCGCCCCTCCCCATTACCCCAGGAGTTCCTAGCCAATACAAAAGAACTTCACAACTTTTTGCGTGCTTTTTGCTTGGTTTTGATATTTATTTGTCTGTTTCTTTTGTGACTCATTTTATGTTTGTGTGAGAGAGAGAGAGCACTTAGGAAGCATGAAAGCATAAAATTGGGGTAGAGAAGTAGGGACAACAAGGAGGAGATGGAAGAGGAAAGAAGTATGATCAAAATATGTCATAAAAATTTTCAGGAAATAAAAGTTTTGTTTAAAAGTAAGCAAGATGTGGATATATCCTCAAAACATTGGTCAAATATAGTAGAAGTACATTATGGAGAAAAGCAACAACTCACCATAGTGATATATGAGAATTTCATGCTATGGTGTCCCGTGTAACTTGTTTTAGGTTACCTCATGCATTCCTCAACATTCTAAGGGGAAAGAAGAATGACCTTGTTTGAAAATGGAGAAACTAAAGCCCACAGAACTGTAAGGATGTCCTTCCCATCAAAAGAGCGTTTATAGATTCTCAGAATTAGAGTCCAAGTACCCGCATTTCCAGTTTAGTAGTTGTAATGAGTACCTTGCGGTGCTCCCTAGCCTTGGAAATAGTCTTCACAAAATAACAAAATAAACTATTTATGTGTTCTTTAAAGTCTTCCCCAAAGAGCTTAAGAACAGCCCACTTGGCTGGTTCGCTTTTAATACTCCTGCCTAAAATGGGGACAAGCAATCTCTGTTTTTTAAGGGCTGAATCTTGCTATCTCAAAGTAGGTCAACAAGGAGTGTATAATTTGCCAATATAGGAGGCATTTCACATCACCCATAGTGGACCTGAGCTTTGGACTTTGGAAAAATGCATTTATGTTGACCTACTTCAATTTTATTTTCTCAAACTGCTACAAAGATTGTTGTTTAAAATTGGATTTGTAAGTAGCCAAGTTACCAAAAGGCCAATAGCAAACAAAACAAACGCTTATAAATCTGATTGTTCAGGTACCAAATAACTTTTAAAACTGGTTATTTAGTTTGTATTGCATCTTAATGGGAATAAAAGACAAGGGCTTATATTAATAAAAGTTAGATAATCAGTGAATCATAAGATGAAAAGGATTTTGAAGATCAACCATATTAACATCGCATCCTACTCTAGCTTACAATATAAGCAACCAGGGAGTTTTTCAAAAGTATCACTTCAGAGTCTTGTGGTATAAAAACTTCATTTTGCCTGTGGTACTAGGATCATGGTAGTTCTTTTTAAAAGCAGTTTCTCAAGCAATAGAATATTCAGTCAGGTGTGTAATCAACGTATCAGTAACAACTCTGCAAAGTTAATAGGAACAATAAAAGGACAGTTTGATTTCTATGGATGAAGACCACAGTAAGAAAATATTCATGGATGGTCCAACAAACAGCCACTCCTGGATGAAGAGTAAAAGGAGATGTTTCAGACCACCAAGAAGATACAGATTATTTTCCTGAGCCTTCAGTTCAGGGTAAAAATATTTCTATTTTGCTCTCAAAAAAAATGCAAAACAATGCAACATAAATATAAATGTGTGAAACAGTACCTAGATGAGTACACAGAATTTGCAATTTTTAAACATTACTATGAAGTACTACATGCAGTAAACAGCACAAACTAATATTCAACCTTAAAGGATGCAGATTACTGAACATAGAATTATGGCTGAGAGGAGTATTTATACAGATACATGCAAGTAACATTTTGCTTTGTCAGAGGAGAAAATCTTGAATCACTTACACTCTAGTTGGCATAAACATACTTTCCACCAATTCATTTCTTCCTAATTCTGTTCTGCTTTAAAAGATCCCAGAGGTGTACACCATGTTGCACATTTTTGATACCAGCACTGTTGAGGTAGAGGCAGGTAAATATCTTTGAGTCTGGAGCCAATCTGGTTTATATAATGTGTTAGAGACCAGCCAGTGATACATAGTAAGACCCTATCTAAAAGTCAATAAACACATAGGCTCAGAACCCTTCCAGAAATAGTTTCTAGAACAAATGAAGGAAGTAGACAGGTTGGTCTGGATCATCTTGCAGCACCAGCGTATTTGAAAATCAAATACAGAACAGCATAAAACAATGACAGAGTATGTAAAAGCCAAATAATGGAGCTAACAAAGTTAGACAAAGTTAAACTGATTTCAATGATAATGGAAGTACAATTGCATTGAATTATGGTCTGGCATACAAATGTGATATTCAGAAGCTCATTCATTATAAAGAAAAAAACAACCATTTTAATTGAAATGAAGCAAAATAATAATAATAATAATAATAATAATAATAATAATAATAATAATAATAGCCTGTGCAAGGAATTCCAAAGACTGCTTCTTGAATGGAGAAAGCACATAGGGTCTTTGTATGAGCATATGATAGAGAGGTGTGAGCACGAACTTACCTCAAATAATCTCAGAGTCAAAGACAGCCTTTGTTCCCTTAAGAACGGACAGACCTACCTTTATTATTTCATTGTCGTGACTGTTTCTTATTGATAATGAAAAAAAAGTCACCATGGGTCTAATTTTAAGATGCCTAGATATTATCAATAATTGTAGAAACTAATCATGGAGAAATGATTTTATGCTATGTTTGAAGCCATACATTATCAAAATTACCTATTGCATAATAGGTTCACATTATTGGAAACTATCCTATGCAGCACATTTATGTTTTCAGGAATGAGCATCCATGTGTAAAATATAACATTTTTCTCATGCTGAAAATGAAACCTATATTTTGTCATGGACACTAAACTCTGCCAGGCTATTTTTCCTTTGGATATTCTCATGTATTTTTTTCCAGTGGTGGCTGCTGTTCAAACTTACATAATAGAATTGTCACACTTTATAAACTGTGTTGAATATTCTGATCCCTTTCATTTGAAGAGGTCTTCTATTTCATGCCCAACTAGCTTTGAGGGCCTTCCGAGATAATCAAGTAGTCATTGGCACCTTGCATGTAATAGCCACTGCTGCGTGAAGAGTCCATAAATTCAATTCTCTGTGCAAAAAGCCATGGAAAACAGGGCCTTCTAGACTAAATCACTTGCACGTTGCTCTATTAGGTTTCTGAGCCTAGCCCTGATAAACAAAAATTTGGAGGATATTTTCTAGCATGAATTGAACAATATCAGGAGGCTCAAATGTCTCACAGACTAATATTTTATTCTGGTTTCTTGTCTACTTTTCATAATGTTGATGCTATTTTAGTGGGTCATCTTCCCCTGTGATTTGTGATCCCAGTTCACTGCAGTCTCAGATGGACTATTGTCCTGATTCAGCTGCAGAATATGAGCTACCCTGAGAATTCAGCCCATGCTATCATTCCTGCTACATATCAGATGAAGAGGCAGCTAGAGCACATCCTAAACTAGTTACAAGTCAGAGCTCTGTCTAACTAGTATAGATTGCTATTTATTTATGGCTAGCCTGAAGCAGTTTCAGACACAGGTGACCATCTTTAACTGGATCAAATTGAACTCTCCCAGTGTTCTTCTGGAACAAAGTACTCCTGACTCCAGATCTCCTGTTACCAGGAGCAGTATCCACTAATGTTCCCCCTAAGGCTGTGGCAGGTCTGCAAAATGCTTTAGTTAGAAACATCCTTTTATAATACATATCTCTAGCATATCACACCTGCATAACTTCCTATATCAGCATCAGAGAAGAGGAAAAGGCCATCCTCACTCTGTTTTGCTGTGTTAGAATGGCAAAGATGTCACAAAGATAACCTAAAGAAATAACAAAAAAAATCCAACTAAACTAAAAACTTAAAAAAATCTAAGAAGTAAATCACACACACACACACACACACACACACACACACACACACACACACACCTTTATGTCCAACAGTGACACACATATTTGTGAATAGGAACACACAGAGTGACCACATAAAACAAACACTGTTTTCACCACAACTAATATTAGAGAAGATGATGCATTTAAGGAATGAAGACAAGATTCCAAACTGAGAAAAATAGATTTATAAGTTGATTGAGTCTTCTTTCCCATCGAGAAATACTTGTGGTTTTAATTTGACCACAGAAAGAATTATTAATTATCATCTTAAAATACTTTCTATTTGATTATCAAGATCAAATTAGTGTTGTCACTATGACAAAGAGAGCAAATTTTAAAATTTGTCCCTTATTCTCAATTGAAACATTCTTACTTCTGTATATTTCAATATCAGTTTATAATTAAGTAAAAATACCCAGCTTTAGTTAGAAATATTGCCTTCTTTTATCCATTTAAAATACTTTTAGCATATACATATCATGAGAGTGAAAATTGTCTTCACTTTAATATAAGAAAATGCAGCTTAAATATCAGAACCCACATGGTGGAAGGAAAGAACCAGTGCCTGAAAGTTGCCCTTAGCTGGGCAGTGGTGGCGCAAGCCTTTAATCCCAGCACTTGGGAGGCAGAGGCAGGCGGATTTCTGAGTTCGAGGCCAGCCTGGTCTACAGAGTGAGTTCCAGGACAGCCAGGGCTATACAGAGAAACCCTGTCTCAAAAAAAAAAAAAAAAAAATCAGGCTTTGCCTGTGCTGGCTATAGAGATAAAATAAGTTGAGATTTTGTTTAAAACTCACTTTTCTTTGTGAAATGTAAACAGAACTGTTATACATTATTTAAGGGATTAAATAAAAATAGTCTTAGAATACAGCCCAATGCCTGATCTCTAAGAAGAAATACATGTGTTGCTTATCATTTCCCATTTTCATCTGCAAAGGAAAAGCTCTTTGGACTTCTCAACTTTGTATTGCTTCTCTGATCAACAAATCATGTTCAGTCATCTGGACTCTGCCAGGCAGCATGTAAGACTGCACTGCCAGACAAAAGGAAGTGCAAACTGTGTTTTGATGGAGCTTTCATTAGAACAGGGACTATGTGTGCAAAGCTACAAGTTTCTGTGTGCTATTTTGCTCCCACATATCCATCTGCTACCAAGAAACAATGGCTTGACCACCACCAGTTGACACCAAACAAGACATCAAATAAACAACTTACAAATTACAAACACTTTCACTTTTTACATATCATGCGTTAGGAGTTTTATGTTATTTTTCTGTTGAAAAGAAAAAATATTTACAGATGCTGTGGCATTGAAATAAGATAAGAGATTCAATACTTGGTATCTTGCATAATACTTAAAGCAAGATAATACGTAATTGATGAAAATTATAAAATACAAAGATGTTTTACTTGTGTGCTAGAAACTTCTGGTTACAGTTCTCAATCTAGAAGCATCTTAAGTACAGAGGCTGGAACGATTCCACACTTTTGATAACTCACCCTTTGTCTCCAAGCCTGGCACTGACGGTCATGTAGCAAATTTTTCTAGAACTGTGATAAGTCTACACATTTTTATATACTGTTCACAAACCCATAAAAGGCAAAATGTAAGAGAACATTTAATCTCATACTTTTAAAGTTCCAGATATGAAAAGTAATGATTTTGAGTTGCCATAACTTTGATCCAGTTTTGTCTGTGCAGCCATGATAGTTTATCAACTTCACAATTCCTGAAGATGGAACTTTAGGGTGATAGTCCTGAATAAGCCAAGAGTATGAGGAAATGTCTACTTATTAAGAGCACTGTCGCTTCTTGTGTCTTTGTAAATATAGAGCAGATCTAGTTTAGGAAGGTGCTTATGATCACACTCTGGAATACAAAAGTTCAAACAGTAGTTCTCAACTTTCCCAATGCTGTGACACTTCAATATTGTTTGTCATATTGTGGTAACCCCCATACATGAATTTATTTTTGTTGCTACTTCATAGCTATAATTTTGCCTCTGATAACAGTATTCATAAGAATTATAAATATTGTTTGGAAATATATTTTTGTCAAAGGTGTCATGACCATTGAAATAGACCATAAAGAGTAGCTATAGACTTAATGAGAATTTTAAATATAGTCATTTAATTGAACCTAAGTAAACATTTGAATGATACGGTTCAAAAAACTCCATAAATATTTTGTAATGAGTGCATTTTTGTAGTCCAAAAGTATTGTCAGGTCTTCATACTAATGACTTACTATATGTTAGGATTTCTCTTTTAAAGTAAAATAAAAAGCTCTCTCAGTAACAGATAGCATGGTCATTGTCAAACTCTGAGAAGCCTGTCTAGCTTGCATTTTATCAACTGTACAATTTAATATTAGTTCATAAGTTGAATAAAGTCACTTACTTCATAATTTTTAATTATGTAAATCATCTTCAACCATATTGAGAAAAAATAATAACATGGAAAGAAATTTACCTCCAAGAACATAGGTTCTGGAATTCAATTTTATCAGTCATATATTCTCTGCCACCATTGTTCTTGATGTGATTGTTGACTTTTAAAGAAAATGCTGATTATATTATAGCCCTCCTACAATACTACTTTATCTGCTTCTAAATTTAAATTTACATTATAGTAATTATTTCATAAACTGACCTGAGAATAGTCTCACATAATGTTAGCAATGAATGAATTTGTAGTCTATGACAGAGTTCTAGAGCCAGAAGTATTGCTCAACAATGAGTGGCACTTGTTATTCTTATCAGAGTTCAACTCTGAACACCCACACAGGTAACTTATAATCACCTTGAACTCCAGCTTGAAGAGATTCTATAGCTTCCTCTCCTCGCATCTGTTCACATCCATAAACACATGTTCATTTACACAAGCACAGGCACACATGCGTATCACATACACATGTGCACACACACACCACATAAATAGATTAGATAGATGATAGATACATAAAGATAGATAGATAGATAGATAGATAAATAGATAGATAGATAGATAGATAGATGATAAATAATTTTAAAAAGGAAAGATTTAGTCTCACAATAGACTGAGGTTTTAAGTGCTGTATTAATGTCTATGTACAGGTCAAAATAATAGTCAAGAAATTATATAGATTGTAAAGTAAGGAACCATCTATATTTTAAAGAATCAATGGATTTTTATACATACTTAGAGTCCTGGTTAGTGTTTGCCTCCATTATAATTTGATAAAGACAATACTTATTTCATTTACTCTATTGTAAACATCTCACTTAGATCTGTAGAATTTTTGATATTTTAGATTTTAAATATAAGGACTAATCGGCATTATGCCCATTTTACATACATGTACGAGTATCATCAATCCTGGGCAGCTTAAGTACTTTTAGTTTTACAGATTAACTTTCCATTCCAAAACATTGTAAAAATAATTTAAAACCTCTCAAGGACAATCTGCATACTTTAGGCCATTGATTTACATTTGAAATAAAGTTAAACTAATCTGCCCTTATTTAATGTAAAATAATAGAACAAGAGTATCCTTTATTAACAGAACATATATATGATTGTTATTATCTCTCCAAGGGAGAGATCTTAAACTTGAAAATTGAGAGAGTTCTATGATAATTCAAGGTAATTTAAGAAATTAGAAGAGAATTAGAAATGAAATGCTTGGTTTACAGGAGACAATATCCTGTTGATTGACAATTTATCTTTTTCTATATTACTTGAGAAATGTAGCCTTGATCAAGATACATTCATAAGATGCAATTTAAATGGATAAGGATTAATTGACAAATAAGAAGAGTCACTACAGTTATGTAGAATAATTTTCCTTCAGCATTTAAATGATGCAGTGCAGACATGGAGCTGGAATTGAGATGGCTAGACAATGGGAAGTGGTTGAACACTTAAGTACATCCAATATGGTTTTCTGACCTTCAATTTCAACCTCCATTCAAGAGAATGTCACAGTCTAATGTTTGTCTGTTGTGGAGATCACTAATACACAGGTGGAAAGTGGTCCCAAGATAAACAATAAGATTTTGGGGAGGGACATTTTAGACATTTGTGACCCAGAAGATGTATAACTAACGACAACACATACAGCAACTGTTACTCAGTAGTATTCCAACTGATGGCTGAGTCAGGTAGAGATGAAGACATGAAAGTAAATGTCAGCATGCTGTTTCTTGTATTTACCAGTGGAGGGGCAAACAGTTTAAGAAGGTTAGGATTAGGGTAGAAT
This sequence comes from Uromys caudimaculatus, assembly GCA_028551405.1. Classification (NCBI taxonomy): domain Eukaryota; kingdom Metazoa; phylum Chordata; class Mammalia; order Rodentia; family Muridae; genus Uromys; species Uromys caudimaculatus. Next base: position 8,800,234 of record CM052715.1, read on the forward strand.
AAACTGTACTAAACAAGTACTCCTGTTTATCACAGATATTAACTGTACCAGGTTACAAAAAACAGTCTCTTGAAGCCACTGGTGAACATCCTAAGTGGCAAAGCCTGGAGGGAAGTGACCCTTGAGAGAAGAGAATGACACTTGTGAGACCAGATTTTACCTGAGAGAATACTCAACATGGTTTAAGTGAACCATGAGAGACCTCAAGCACCAAATAACAATTTCACTGGCTTGAAGAGCCCCAGACCCAAGGTAGGTGATGGAAAGGAACTGTCTGAGGTCTACAGAGGTCCCTAAAATCTTTGGTTGAGTCCTGAACTGAAAGAAAGAGCCAGAAGACTGAAGGGCTGTACTCCTGGATCAGGGAGATGACCTGAGAAGTGCAGGCTGTCTCACAGCCTTCTTAGAGTTTTACATTTCCAAGCCCATGGAAAACCTGCAACACCCTGCAAACTAAAGCAGAACCAGAAAAGACTCACCTTGAAAAGTCTAAAACAAATCTTTAAAGAAACCAGCCATAAAGGGATTTTAAGAGCCTGTATCTCAGAGGAAGCACAGAGAATAAAAACATTTAGAACATTTCTTCACTATGACTACGTACAACTTTAAAATTAGTGTATATAGAAGGAATTTTAACAATTAAACATAAATGTAGGACACAAGAAGTTTCTGGAAACAGCCATATTTAAAAAAACTATTGGAATATGAAAGAGAAATTAAAATGGCTTTTAAAATTAACTTAGAGAATTTACAGAGAGATTAAGAAAAGAGAGAAAGAGAATCAGATATACTAACAAACATGAAGAAATTTAGAAAAGATAGATGATATTCTAAAGATAAAAAATTAAGAGAAATTGGCACCAGATCACATTCCTGTGAAACACTCACACAGCAGGCCTACAATCAACTTCTTTTAGGTAACACAGAAATATTCACCAGAAACTGTGGCAATTTGTGGTGCCTCCCTAAACCGCCCTCCTTCTGTGCACAGGCCGTTTCTACAGGAATGATAGCACTAAAGTCTCCTGTGTGAAAAAACAAAACTTGGCTTTTAAGAGGCCAAGATGACTGATAACTATAATACAAAGACAAATTTCAATATCATTTCAAGTTCTACATTGAAAAATTTAAGGAGTTATTGTTTTATTGGTTCTTTGTATCATTTCCTTGTTTCTTTTTTTTTTTTTTAATTTCTCCCTCAGTTTTATTATTTCCTGTCATTCACTCTTCTTAGGTGTGCTTGCTTGGTTTTGTTCTACAGCTTTACATGGGCTTTAAGTTGCTAGTGTGAGATCTCTCCAATATCTCTATGAAGGCACTTAGTGTTATGCACTTTCCTTTTAACGTTGCTTTCGCTGTGTCCTGTAATTTTCAGTATGCTCTGCCTTCATTGTCATTGACTTCTAGGAAGTGGGAGCAGGGGCTTTCTCTGACTCTTTTGCCTACTTGTGGGACCCTTTTCCTTCTAATGGGTTACTTTGTCCATCTGGGATCGTCTTTACCTGCTCTTATTAGCACTTGTTAACCATGTTTGGTTGATATCCCTGGGAGGCCTGCTCTTTTCTGATGAGAGATGGACTGGGGATGATCTGGAATAGAGACACTGTGGGGGAGAGGAGGAAACGAAAGTGAAGTCTGGATATAATATATGAAAGATGAAAAAAAATAAAAACCAAATAGGCATTAAAAACCAAAAAAATAAAAATAAAACATTTAAAGATTCATTTTATAGACACAAACCAATCATGAACGACAAATAAGTAAAAACATTCACTAACAGTTCTGTGTTGGAGGTAAATGAGCATTAATAGATACATAATTTAATACATTGGTCTAAATAAATATATTTGAGCTCTGTCACATTCCTTTGACATTTTCTTTTTGAGACTCTCCAGTAGTTACCTTGAACTCCAAGAATAACATAATCATTGGAGATTTTCTAATAAGTAAGTTAACAAAACAAACAACAAGATTACCCGTGGTGCAATCACCATTAACTGGAGCAGGCATCAAAATCTTGAAACTGAAGGAGCAACACAGAGCAACTACTCTCTATTATGAGGAACAAAGGACTATATATTCAACAATAACAATAATAACCATTTCCCCAGAACAATTTAAAGAGCCATGTCAGAAAAAAAATTCAGTCAGGACCATTGATTATTCATGATGACTTGCTTGTTTACACAGATGTCCCACTATGGAAGCCTCCAACCCTGAAGTTAGTTCCCTTTCCTACAAAAGTCCCCTGTTTGGATGCCCACCACCCAACTCAGTGAAGGCAGGTGGAGGACACCCAGAGACCTTCCTGACACCATGCCACATGGTGTGGACAGCAAAGACCTCCAGAGGCCTGACTGTCTCCAACCCAAGTAGAGGCATAGGAGAGCAGACCACTCCCAGATGCTAGCCAACTGCCATGTGGCACTGTCAGGCTGTAGACTCTCAGAGGTCTGCTCACACCCATGCCATGTAGCTCAGGTAGAGGAGGACACCAGAGCCTGCTAGCCATGTGGCTTTCCTGCCCTGGTGGTTCAGGCATGGGAGAGCTGGGAATTGATCAGCACGTCTACTACTCACCCAGATCCAGGGCTTGACTTGGCCCAATCCAAGTCTACCTCATCCATGAGGTGTTGGAGATAGTGAAAGGGCCAGTCCTGCAAATCCAAAGCTGTAGGATCTCCATGACAGAGTCAAGAACAGGATATCCAAGAGTAGTCCTGCTGAGGATCTAGTATTGATGGTATATCTGGTTTATCATAAGCTAGATGTCTTGAACCAGACCTAGAACATACCTTTCTTTTTTTTAATTTATTTATTAATTTTTTATTTTTGGATATTTATTTTATTTACATTTCAAATGTTTTCCCCTTTGGAAACTCCCTATCCATCCCACCTTCCCCTGACTCTATGAGAGTGCTACCCCAACCACCCACTCCCATCTTCCCTCCCTAGCATTCCTGTATACTGGGACACCTAACACCCTTAAGCCCTAGGGCCTCTCCTCACACTGATGGCCAACAAGGCCCTCTTCTGCCACATATGTGGCCAGCACCATGGGTCCCTTCATGTGTATTCTTTGGTTGGTGGTCCAGTCTCCGGGAGCATTGGGGGGGTGGGGGTCAGGCCAGTTGACACTGTTGCTCCCTCCATGGCTCTTTCAGTTCCTTCTCCAACTCCTCCATCCTGGACCCCTCACTCAGTCCAACGGTTGGCTGTGAGCATCCACCTCTGTATTTGTCAGGCTTTGCCTGAGCCTCTCTGGAGACAGCTTATCATGCTTCCATCAACAAGCACTTTCCACCATCCACAAGAATGTCCAGGCTATATACGGGATGGGGCAGTCTCTGGATGGCCTTTCCTTGAGTCTCTGCTCCACACTTTGTCTCAATATTTCCTCCTGTGAGTATTTTGTCCACCCTTATCAAAAACACTGAAGCATTCACATTTTGGTCCTCCTTCTTCTTAGGCTTCATATTGTCTATGAATTGAATCTTGAGAATTCCGAACTTTTGGGCTAATACCCACTTATCAGTGAGTACATACTGTGTTTGTTCTTTTGTGACTGAGTTACCTCACCCAGGATGATATCTTCAAGTTCCATCCATTTGCCTGTGAATTTCATGAAGTTATTGTTTTTAATGACTGTGTAGTATTCCATTGTGTATCCATCCTCTGCTGAGGGACATCTGGGTCATTTCCTGCTTCTGACTATTATAAATATGGCTGCTATAAACATAGTGGAGCATGTGTCTTTAGTACATGTTGGAGCATCTTCTGGGTATATGCCCAGGAGTGGTATAGCTGGGTCCTCAGGTAGTATTATGTCCAATTTTCTGAGGATCCAGCAAATTGATTTCCAGAGTGGTTGTACCAGCTTGTATTCCCACCAGCAATGGAGGAGTGTTCCTCTTTTTCTACATCCTTGCCAGCATCTGCTGTCACCTGAGGTTATGATCTTAGCCATTCTGACTGGTGTGAGGTAGAATCTCAGGGTTCTTTAGATTTGCAATTTTTCCCTGATGACTAAGGATGTTGAGCATTTCTTTAGGTGCTTCTCAGCCCTTCGAGTTTTCTCAGTTTAGAATTCTCTGTTTAGCTCTGTTCCCCATTTTTAATAGGGTTATTTGGTTCTCTGGAGTCTAACTTCTTGAATTCTTTGTATATATTGGATATTAGCCCTCTATAAGACTTAGGATTGGTAAAGATCTTTTCCCAATCTGTTGGTTGCTGTTTTGTCCTATTGACAGTGTCCTTTGACTTACAGAAACTTTGCAATTTTATGAGGTCCCATTTGTGTATTCTTGATCTTAGAGCATAGGCCATTGGTGTTCTGTTTAGGAACTTTTCCCATGTGCCCTTGTGTTTGAGGCTTTTCCCCACTTTCTCTTATATTAGATTCAGTGTTATCTGGTTTTATATGGAGGTCCTTGATCCACTTGGTCTTGAACTTTGAACAGGAAGATAAGAATGGATAAATTTGCATTATTCTACATGTTGACCTCCAGTTGAACCAGCACCATTTGTTGAAAATGCTGTCTTTTTTCCACTGGATGATTTTAGCTCCTTTGTCAAAGATCAAGTGACCATAGGCGTATGGGTTCATTTCTGGGTCTTCAATTCTATTCCATTGATCTACCTGCCTATCACTGTACCAATACCATGCAGTTTTTATCACTATTGCTCTGTAATATAGCTTGAGGTCAGAGATGGTGATTTCCCCAGAAGTTTCTTTATTGTTGAGAGTAGTTTTTGCTATCTTGTTTTTTTGTTTGTTTGTTTTTGTTTTTGTTTTGTTTTTTTTTTTTTGTTATTCCAAATGAATTTGAGAATTTCTCTTTTTAAGTCTGTAAAGAATTGAGTTGGAATTTTGATGGGAATTGCACTGAATCTGTAGATTGCTCTCAGCAAGATGGCTGTTTTCACTATACTAATCCTGCCAATCCATGAGCATGGGAGATCTTTCCATTTTCTGAGGTCTTCTTTGATTTATTTTGTCAGAGACTTGAAGTTCTTCTCATACAGATCTTTCACTTGTTTGGTTAGAGTCACACCAAGATACTTTATATTGTTTATGACTATTGTGAAGGGTGTCATTTCCCTAATTTCTTTCTCAGCCTGTTTATCCTTCGAGTATAGGAAGGCTACTGATTTGTTTGAGTTAATTTTATATCCGGCCACTTTGTTGAAGTTGTTTATCATATGTAGGAGTTCTTTGGTGGAGTTTTTCGGATCACTTAAGTATAAGATCATAGCATCTGCAAATAGTGATATTTTGACTTCTTCCTTTCCAATTTGTATTCCTTTGACCTCCTTTTGTTGTCTAATTGCTCTAGCTAGAACTTCAAGTACTATATCGAATAGATAGGGAGAGAGAGGGCAGCCTTGTCTATTCCCTGATTTTAGTGGGATTGCTTCAAGTTTCTCTTCATTTAGTTTGATGTTGGCTACTGGTTTGCTGGATATTGCTTTTACTATGTTTAGCACACACCTTTCATCCAAGGGCTAAATAAAGTCAGCCCTAGATCAAGAGGTGGAACAAGCAACCAACTGACAGGGAGTGAGTGAACATAGTGAACAGACAGGCCAGCCTTTGAGTTGAAGGGGACTTAAGACTGCATAGAGAAGGAAACACAGCATTTTACTTCTGGGATATTGGTGGAGGTTTTTCTCTCTGGGACTTTGGTGAAGCTTTTGCCTCTGGAACATGAGTGGAGTAGGAAGTTCAGCTGGGTGTTATCTCTGCTAGCAGTCTTTTACAATAGCTTCTGACTTCTGAGTTTCACTTGGTAAAATCAAAAGGGCGGAATTTTTGCTTTTTAAAACAACATTCTTAAGCATATACACGAGGCTAAAACACATCCACAAATGTTCACACACCCAAATATATACAAACATACATAATGCATGCATGCAAACATACATGCATACATACTTACATACATACATACACTCTTATTAAAGCAAGCACCCTATAATCTTGCACAAGAAGAAACTGAATTCATAATTTTAAATCTTATCAAACAAAAAGGGTGATTCAGATGATGCCTCTATCTATCAGACATTTAAGGGAAATAGTGTACCGATTTTCTGTGTTGTCTTCCAGGAAATAGAAGCAGAGGAATGAATACATCTTTGCTCATCTCGTTAAGCCAGCATTATACAGCTAAGCACCTAAGATGATGACTGACATAGTGAATTAAGCACACCTTGAACCTCTATTAGGTTCATCTTGAGTAGTACCTTTAATTTGTGGATTTGTTATCTGTTAATCCTATTTTTTAGAATGAGACATTTTGCCTTTAAAAAAAAAACTGCTTTATCAAAAAAAAAACAATTTTTGAAAAAATGAATTGATCTTGAGAATTAAATGAGATCCTGAATATAAGATCATTTGCAAAATTGTTAAAACTCTGAGTTCATTATTTATTCTACTATCATTCATTATGCAAAGTTCAGTAATGTGAGATGATTATCCATATCCTCCATATCAGAATACCAAAGGTCAATGATCTGTCTCATTTTAAATCCCAACATCACAGAACTGTTCATCTATACTTCTAGGGGTATTTCTAAGCCAAAATTCAGAAGTTTTATCCCAGATTTCTCACTCCAATTGTCCTCCCATATAGCACACGCTAACAGGAGAATTCCGTGAACTGTTCTCCAAGTGCATGTCTGAAATTTCAAACAGACTCGTGCAGCCATCTGCTCCTTCTGATAAGAGACTCATCTGTCTGCTGAGAAGGTAGGGAAAAGGCTCGCTGAGAAAGAATAATGCCTCCTCGAAACCCCTGTAGCCTCGATGGGTGGCTCACGGACATGCACCAGATAATTAAGGGTCAAACCAACATTTTCAGGATGTATTTGGATGGGATTTGAATTCATTGTGCCCGCACTCTACACAGCACTCCGTACAGAGACTGGTGTAATTTGGACGATGTGCTCAGCATCTGCTGCCTTTCAGAGAAGAGCAGTGTGATTAAGGGAATTCGCCCAGCAGCTTTTCTGATTTTAAAGAGCTGAAATGAGACCAGTTCCTACAGAGACAGTGGAATAAGTGTAGGTGTGTTTCTGCAGATGATGGAAGAATAATTGTAACCATGCTGCTCTGTGGTAGAAATAAAAAACTTAAATGAAACTTATCCAAAACAATCCAATCACTATTTTCTCTTCAGAAAACAAAGACCAAAAAGGCCCTGTTCGATTTAAAAAATTAGGAGGACTTTTGTTATTTCAATGACTATTCATCTCAGTAACCTACATAATATATTCAAGAGTAAACAGGATTGATTGCTAGGAAGCTAATTGAAGATATATCTTCTTTGGGGTAGGCACAGAAAATTCTTGGATTGCTAATAACCTATACCTTTAGGGAGTAGGGGAATGAGACAGGAGAGATTTTAACATACATTTTCCTTTTATACAAATTATTATCCTATTCTCTGTGTTTTAAGATTCTTAACATATATTACTTTATATGATTAACATTTACCTTAACAAAGAAAATTGAATTTTAACTTTTTAATCAAGTTATTTCAGGGTACTTTGGATGTGACAATCAGGAAAGCAAATTGGGGTTCTTCCTCTCAGTAACTGGGTTGCAGTCTGTACTGAATGAGTTAAAACCTAAATTAGCTGCCTTCTTCATCAATGACATTGGAACCGTATCAGCAGCCTTTCATATCTTCCAAAGGGATGTTATTCATAAAATTAGATGAGCATTATTACACCGGGCTGCTAGTGTTACTACACTAGGAAACTGTGTGTAGACTGTGTATAGACTGTGTGTAGACCGTGTGTAGATGCCCAGTTGTGGGGATAGTTTCATGCGTGTTCCTATAAAATTTTCCATTTTTTGAATAATTCACAAAATGCTACCAGAAATTGCAACGAATTCAAAATTTTAAAACAATGTTTTCAACATGAGCTACCTAGTGACAATGTTATATAAGACTCATATCTTGTAGTAACTGACATTTTAGGATAAAAATGGACAGAAAGTTACTATTCATTCGATAGCAATATTCAAAATCTTGTACTTAATATCTCTCCCAAGTATCTCTTTTGAACTTACTGGAAAATGCTATGAAAAAATATGGATAGTTATGTACATGAAATCTTTATTTTTGCCCATTTTTCATGTGGGTTTTTCTTAAAGGGAAAGAAGCTATCTGTCTTGATGTCTAAAAGTTGCACAAGATTGATTTCAGTAGTAGACAATAAAAGGATCTATGTATTTTCTAGTTTTTCCTTTTCTCCCTCCTTAATTCTTTTCTCTAGCTATTTTTTAGTTATTGGTTATTTTACTTATTTACATTTCAAATGTTGTCCCCCTTCCCGGTTTCCCCTCCACAAACCCCCTATCCCATCACCCTAACCCCTGCTTCTATGAGGGTGCTCCCCCCCACACACACACACACATCCACTCCTGCCTCACCTTCCTAGCATCCCTCTATGCTGGGGCATAGAGCCTCCACAGGATCAAGGGCCTCCCCTCCCATTGATGCCAGATAAAGCAATCCTCTGTGTCTTAGTTAGGGTTTCTATTCCTGTACAAAACATCATGACTGAGAAGCAAGTTGGGGAGGAAAGGGTTTATTCAGCTTACACTTCCATGTTGCTGTTCATCACCAAAGGAAGTCAGGACTGAAACTAAGCAGGTCAGGAAGCAGGAGCTGATGCAGAGGCCATGAAAGGATGTTACTTAGTGGCTTGCTCAGCTTGCTTCTTATAGAACCCAATACTACCAGCCCAGGGATGGTACCACCCACAATGGGCCCTCCCCCCTTGATCACTAATTGAGAAAATGCCTTATACCTGGATCTCACGGAGGTATTTCCTCACCTGAAGTTCCTTTCTCTGTGATAACTCCTGCTTGTCTCAAGTTGACACAAAACCAGCCAGTACACTCTGCTACATATGCAGCTGAAGTCAGGGGTCCCTCCATGTGTACTCTTTGGTTGGTGGTTTAGTCCCTGAGAGCTCTAGGGGGTCAGTTTGGTTGATATTGTCGTTCTTTCTATCAGGATGCAAACCTCTTCAGCTTCTTCAGTCCTTCCCCTAACTCATCCATTGGGGTCCCTGCGCTCAATCCGAAGGTTGGCTATGAGCATCTGCATCTGTATTGGTCAGGCTCTAGCACAGCCTCTCAGAGGACAGCTATATAAGGCTCCTGTTAGCAAGCACTTCTTGGCATCAGCATTAGTGTCTGGGTTTGGTGTCTGAAGATGGGATGGATCCTAGGAAATATCATCCTGAGTGAGGTAACCCAGGCACAAAAGAACACACATGGTATGTACTCACTGTTAACTTAATATTAGCCAAAAATGTCAAAATACCCACAATACAACTCACAGATCATATGAAGCTCAAGAAGAAAGACCGAGGTGTGGATGCTTCAGTCCTATTTAGAAGGGGGAACAAATGATCAGGGAAGGTAGAGGGAGGGAGACAGGACAGGGAAGGAAAAGAGGAGCAGAAAAGGAAATGTGGGAGAAAACGTGGAGAAGTATTGAGAGTCAGGAAACTGAATAGTAGTAACAGTGGAGGATGGGGAAACTGAGGGTAGCCATTGGAAAGACACAGATGCCAGGAAAGAAAGACCTTCCCAGGACCCACTGGGGACGACATTAGCCAAAATACCCAGCAAAGGAAAAAGAGAACCTGTGGAGACCATATCCAGTCATTAGGCATGGCCCATGGTTGAGGGATGGGGCTACCCACCCATCTCAAAAATATTAACCCAGAATTGCTCCTGTCTAAAGGAAATGTAGGGACAAAGAGTGGAGCAGAGACAGAAGGAAAGATGATCCAGAAACTACCCCACCTAATGATCCATCTCTATCTAATTTTAAGCCTTAAAGGCTAATATCCAATATATACCACGAACTCAAGAAGTTAGATTCCAGAGAATCAAATAACCCTATTAAAAATGGGGAACACAGCTAAATAAAGAATTCTCAACTGAGGAAACTCAGATGGCCAAGAAGCACCTAAAGAAATGTTCAATATCCTTAGTCATCAGGGAAATGCAAATCAAAACAACCTTGAGATTCCACCTCACACCAGTCAGAATGGCTAAGATCAAAAACTCAGGTGACAGAAGATGCTGATGATGATGTGGAAAAAGAGGAACACTCTTCCATTGCATGTGGGATTGCAAGCTGGTATAACCACTCTAGAATCAGTCTGGTGGTTCCTCAGAAACCTGGACAAGTCACAGACCATATGAAGCTCAAGAATATGGAAGACCAAAGTGTGGATACTTTAGTGCTTCTTAGAAATGGGAACAAAATACTCACAGGAGGAAATATGGAGACAACATATGGATCAGAGATTGAAGGAAAGGCCATCCAGAGACTGCCACACCTGGGAATTCATCCCATATTCAGTCACCAAATCGGGACACTATTGTGGATGCTGGGAAGCACTTGCTGACAGGAGGCTGAAAAGGCTGTCTCCTGAGAGGCTCTGCCAGAGCCTGACAAATACAGAGGTGGATGCTCACAGCCAATCAATGGACTGAGCGCTGGGTCCCTGATGGAGGAGTTGGAGAAAGGAGCTGAGGGGGTTTGCAGCCCAATGGAGAGAGCTATGCCAATAAGCATATTAGCATTTTTTAATCATTTATTGCATTATAATATGTTCAATAATTTCAAAATGTTTTCTGTGTCTTTATTAAAATAATTCTTTTTCACTTGGAATATTAGGAATACCCACTGATGAAAATTTTTCTCTTCTAATTGATAATATTTGAATGAATGATTTATATTTAGTCATCTGCACTCTTACTGTGATACCTCTCCCCATCAAGCTACTCTTAGCAGATATATATACAAACACAGCTTTGACTTCTGAGAAAACCATACTCACGTGAAGAAAAGTGTGGCCATGAAGCATCAGGGTGTACCTTCTTACACAAATATGCTTCTGTGACATGAAACCAATAAATATATTGTGACTGTGATCCAGCAAACTCAAGCCATTGGCTGTTCATCCAGTGACTACATTTTTATTTGATTATTTATGGACAGAGTACAAAAATGAAAAGTGAAATAGACTTTACCTCATATTGAAGTATCTAGTGTCTGGCACTAAAAATTCATTTAACACCCCATGTTTTCTAGAAGGAATATTTTCAACCAATAAATTCAGGGTACTTCTGTCCAAACTCTTACACACACACACACACACACAAAATTTAAACTAATTTATTAATTTTAGATTACATATATATCTTTGTGTCTTAGTGCATGCTTTTTCCCCTTTGGCCAAAATAGAGCATCAGATCCCTTGCAGCTGGAGCTACAAGTGATTATGATTTATTTAATGTGAGTGAAACTGAACTCTGGTCCTCTGGAGGAGTAGTACATGTTTTAGAAGTGGGGCCATCTTTGCAGCACCTGTGTACTATTTTGAATTAGGTTACAGACTCTGTATTCTCTTAGGCTTCTTCATGTAGCCTTAGTGGTTGTTAATCCATCTCTTAACCGTTCCTTGTCCTAATGGTCCTTCTTTCCATAGAACCTGTAACCCTTAGAGAATCCTGACCTCCCCTGTTGTCCCCTGTTACTCTTGGCAGAGGAGCTACACTCTCCTTTGGGGAAGTGAGCCCTTGCAGGTTGCCTGTCTTCAACAGGATGGTCCCATAGCTGTGCATACATAAGCCACACTAAGGACTCAGGGAATTTCCAACAAAAACAAATGTTCATGGGCCTATCATAGTAGCTCATACTAGATTACAATACTCAGGAGGCAAAGGCAGGTGGATTTCTGGGAATTTAAGGCCATCCAAGTCTGTATCGATAATTCTAGAGCAGGCAGATAGACATAGGCAGAATAACAACAACAACAAAAAAGTAGGAGGTGGAGTTAGAAGAGACCACAGGTAAGGAGTGAGGACCATAAAAAGGAATTGGATGGAGATAATTGTAGATGGATATGACCAAATTAATTGTGTGATTATATAAATGTTCCAAAGAATAAATTAAAAACAATATTTTTTAAAAAGTACTTCAATAGAAAAAACTAATAGTTTCCAAAGGAAAACAGAAGGTAGTTTTTGTTTCTCTATTTTTTCTTTTAATTTTTTCTAAAGAAAGGACAATAGTTTAAAGCTAGGTTTCTTCTTTTATTTTTACTAATAAAGTATTCACAAATTAAAACATATAAAACAACTAGCATATTATTAACAGCCATAATTACTATACAAGGATTTGCTTACACTATTTTAATTAACTTAATTTGAGAGTAATAAGAAAATGAGGATTTTCAAGATTTGGAAGAGAATTTTTCATGTCATGTGGTTCCATCAGAGCAACCAAAGTGTTCCTTCTTGAATTTTATGTCTGTTTTAATATCTGTTAAAAGATTTTACATATATATATATATATATATATATATATATATATATATAAAATTTTAAATGAAAAACTTATATTATCTCATATGGAGGTTACCATAAATCCTCAAAAATATTTTCCAGGCTTGTTGACACACATCATATCTCCAGTACTAAAGAAAGTAAGGCAGTAGGATCATAGTTCTGAAGCAAACCTAGGCTACATAGTAAATTTCAAGAGGTCTTGGTTCATAAATTGGGATCCTGTCTCCTCTATCAAGAAAAATATGTATCGTTGGTCAGTCAGTATGGAAGTCTTCTCAGAAAGCTTTGTGACGTATCATTTATTTCTTTATGGGGCCAGGCACTCCATAGATTAAACCCCTCCTGTAAAGACTAAACCTATATCTGATCACCCATTTAAGATATTTGCTGTAATCATTAATTTGCAAATATGTTTTTATTTGCAATTCAGAGTCTGAGTAAAATGAAATAAGGTTTGAAAACATTAAAAAAAAAATTATTTCCCCAGTATCTATTCAGTGCTTAAGAAGAAGGATATTCTTTTGTTGTTGTTGTTATAGAGTAAAGGGCTACTCTTTTCAAATGATCAAATCCTTTACTTGAATCTCTCCATCTGTCTCAAGAAGCTGGAACACAGCAATGCCCAATGTAACTTCTTACTTCTTCCTTTTAGATTCTTCAAAGAAAATGAGACTCAAGTCAAATCCAGTTTCCAGGTCCCAAGCTGAGATCCTGCCTCTCCTTCCAGCCCTTAATGGTGCTTGCAGGCTGCCCTGGATGGTAAGATTCTATTCTGGGTAAGCTTAGTATATGGGCCTGTTTTCTATTTCTTTTTTCTTTTTTATGTTTTCTTTATTTATATTTCAAATGTTATCCCCTTTCCCGGTTTACCCCCTCCCAGAAACCCCCTATCCCATACCCTCTCCCCCTGCTTCTATGAGGGTATTCCTCCACACACTTAACCACTCCCGCCTCCCACCCTTGAATTTCCCTACACTGGGGCATCTACTAAACCTTCACAGGACCAAGGACCTATCCTCCCATTGGTGCCTGAAAAGGCCATCCTCGGCTACATATGCAGCTGGAGCCATGTGTACTCCTTGGTTGGTGGCTTAGTCCCTGGGAGCTCTGGGGGGGTCTGGTAGGTTGATATTGTTGTTTTTCCTATGGAGTTGCAAATCCCTTCAGCTCCTTCAGACTAACTCCTCCATTGGGAACCCCATGATAAGTCCAATGATTGGCTGCAAGTATCCACCTCTGTATTTGTAAGGCTCTGGCAGAGCCTCTCAGGAGACAGCTATAATAGGCTCCTTTCAGCAAGCACTTCTTGGCATCCACAATGGTATCTGGATTTGGTAACTGTATACGGGATAGATTCCCAGGTGGAGCAGTCTCTGAATGGCCTTTTCTTCAGTCTCTGCTCTATAATTTGTCTCCATATTTACTCCCGTGAATATTTTATTCCCCTTTCTAAGAAGGACCGAAGCACCCACACTTTGGTCTTCCTTCTTCTTGAGTTTCATATGATTTGTGAATTGTATCTTGGGTATTCAGAGCTTTTGGGCTAATTCCCACTTATCAGTGAGTACATACCATGTGTGTTGTTTACTGATTGGGTTTTTAGTTCCATCTTTTTGCCTAAGAATTTCATGAATTCATCATTTTTAATAGCTGAGTAGTACTCCATTGTGTAAATGTACAACATTTTCTGTATCGATTCCTCTGTTGAAGGACATCTGGTTTGTTTCTAGCTTCTGGCTATTATAAATAAGGCTGCTATGAACATAGTGGAGCATATGTCCTTGCTATATGTTGGAGAATCTTTAGGGTATATGACCAGGAGTGGTATAGCTGGGACCTCAGGTATGTCCAATTTTCTGAGGAACCACCAGACTGATTTCCACAGTGGTTGTACCAGCTTGCAATCCCACCAGCAATGGAGGAGTGTTCCTCTTTTTCCACATCCTTGCCAGCATCTGCTGTCACCTGAGTTTTTGATCTTAGCCATTCGGACTGATATGAGGTGGAATTTCAGGGTTGTTTTGATTTGCATTTATGGGCCTGTTTACTAAAGTCCCACCCTCCACTTACCTAGCATTATCCCTGACAAAGCACAACAATCTAAACATTTTCTTTTTTTTTTTTTCTGCAATCACACGAGGTTTAATTCAGGGGCGGTGAGAAGGACCAGTGCACTGGGGTCGAACCCGTAACCTACACAGAGGCAGAGGGGTTCGGCCCCGAGCAGCTGAAGTCAGGGGTATTTGAAGGAAAAAAATCACAAAGGGGTGGGGACTGGAAAGGATTTGCATTATGGGGAAGTACAGATTGTTCTAAGTTATCCTCAGTTTTGGTCTTAAAACATCAGTCATAATACTATAGAATTGGAGGAGATTAGACTTTTCCTCCAGCAAGGAGGATTATGTGCAGCCTTAAAAGAAGAATGTTGCTTTTATGTTGATCATTCAGGGGCCATCAAGGACTCTATGAATAAGCTGAGAGAAAGATTAGACAAATGCAGGAGGGAAAGAGAGGCTAGCCAGGGATGGTTAGAAGGATGGTTCAACAAGTCACCTTGGATGACAACTCTGTTTTCTGCCTTAGCAGGACCCCTGCTGATTTTGTTCCTTTTGCTCACTATTGGACCGTGCTTAATTAATAGATTGTTAACCTTTGTCAAGGAACGAATAAGCGCTGTCCAGGTTCTTATGTTAAGACAACAGTACCAAGTGCTGGGGGACAAAGACGAAATATAGTTCTAAGATTAGAACTAACCACTAGAAGAAGTAGGGAATGAAAGATCTGACCTCTTATGAGGAAGGTTAGGCCCTTAGCAAACTTAGAGCTGAGACACGCCCGGGCAAAGACCCCTAGCAAACTTAGAGCCGAGACATGCCCGGGCAAAAATCCCACCCAGCTACATTCCTACGGGTGACTTTGACCTGACCTCAGGGCCAGAGGCACAATGTTTCAGGAACTAGAAATGTTTGTGCAACTGACCTGTGAATAACTTAGAACAATCTAAACATTTTCAAACAGCATTTTTGTTGGTGTTGTTTTGGTGTGTTTCATTCATTTTACAGAACGTTTTGATTGCTCTTCCTTTAGAAAACTTAAAATATTGAACAAACATGCAATTTGATGTATAATTTCATTCACTCTACATAGTAAGACTTTTTTGATTGACCTCTAACTATAAAGTTTTTGAACTGATTTGACCTGATTGCTTGATTAAGTCTTGTTTTTCAGCCCCCTTGCTGGGTTATAATGAACACAGCTTTCATTGCCTTTCTGAAGTACATGTACTCAAATGATTAGCTAAGGTTTGGACCATGTCACACACAAGATGGCACAAAGTAGGACTCATTTCTACCTCCATGTTCCTAGAGAGATAGCCAGATTGTCTACACAAAGCAGTTCCATGAAGCTGATCAGACTAATCCACTCTTGTGTTGGAGACCTTTGCATTTTTAAATATCAGGCCAAAGTCCCATTTGGTATTTGCTAAGGAACATTTTCTTCCTTCAAGTAGAGGGAAGATATGATAAAATATACACCTTAAAAGTCACTGTAATTCTACCTAGACTATATTTGCCTTTCAATATCTTAGAACTGAATATTCTGCTTGGGAGAAAATGTAAGAAACTTGATCATGAATTTGGGACTTCAGCCTGATGTGTTCATAGTTACTGTTGAGGTCCTACTGAAGATGACTGTAGTGTTTTCATCCTTCAAGGAAACATTGCACTTAGACACTACTATTCATGTTAAAAATATGGAGATACCTCAGCATGGAAAAAATATAAAAGAAAGCACCATTTCTTTTTCCTCTGAGAATCTGAATGGGCATTTGTACTATAGGAGATTTTGTACTGTAGGAGATTTGATAGAGTTATATAGAGTTATATGGACATGAAAGGAGAAAAAAATAAATATTTGTGACTGTCTAAAAATTAATCATTAGTCGGGGGAAAATTCACTTGTCAGAGATGAAACTATTAAGGAATGGAATATATTTTTCATAATTAAAAGTGAAAAAAAGAAAAGACAAGGTATTTGTTAAAGAGATTTGGAACAAGATAAAATTATAGAAGCCTAGATGTAACATGATTTTCCAATCAGATGCATACATCCTTTATCTTTCTGTACAACCTGGAAGAAGTAGATGGAGAGGCAACTCTTTTGAGAAGCACCCCTGGAGTTCCACCATGGAGGAGCACACAGATTGACCACAACATGCAGAGGCTCAGAACATTTCCTTTCAGTATTTTCACCATTCAAACATCTTATCACCATGTTTGGATAATTCTAGAAAATATAATTCCATTATATTTGAGACCAAGCAGATTCCTTGAAGCATAAGGCATTAAGTAATATAATCAATATCTAAAATGTATAGACAGGACTCAAATATTAATGAACCTTAACCTATATCAGTTATGCATGCTATGTCTTGAGTAATTGTGTAAAGCAATATTGCCTTTCTTTTACTTTTGGATGCTCTGATAAAAAAAATTAAGAAAGGATGTTTGAAGTTATCACCCATCATGACAGGGACACCGAGGCTTCAGGACCTGAATGTAGCTGGTAACATAGGACCTGCAATCCAAAACAGGCAGCAAAGAAACATATGCATCGTTGTTCAATTCCCTTTTCACACAGTCCAGGATCCCATTAACCAGGGTTTTCCTACAAAAATTAACATAATCAAGATATCCCCACACACAAGCTTGTGCGGAGTATTATCTCTAAGGTGACTTACAATAGACAGAGGACACTGCAATATAACCAATCAAAATGCAGACTTGTGGAGCCTAACCCCAATATATGTACAAAATACTCATACCTAAGACTCAGACACTGTTGAGGAGAGTGGATGACAAAATTGTAAGAGCCAGAGCATCAGGGAGTTTGCTGTGAGATTGTGTCTCCTATAACATCCTACACTCATAAAGTCTCAACAGCATGAGTATCCAAACATAAGCTTAAAAAGGACTATAACAAAGGACATGCTAAAGTCCATGGGAAAAGCCTACTAGACTTCAACCATACACAAAAAAATAGAGGCAATTGAGGAAGGACAGGGGCAGGAGAAGTAGTCTTTCTTCAGGGAAGAGCACACTAATTTGTTGTCCAGCACCACATCATTAGCTTTGAAAACATAATACAAAAAGCATAAAGACCAAACAGTTTATATATAGGAATATATATGTATATCATATATGTATATTAATATGCATATAATAATGCAATAATGATGAAAAATTGTCTAAGAGTTTGAAGGAGAGCAGGAAATGGT
The DNA here is from genome assembly GCA_028551405.1 of Uromys caudimaculatus. NCBI lineage: Eukaryota > Metazoa > Chordata > Mammalia > Rodentia > Muridae > Uromys > Uromys caudimaculatus. Next base: position 8,817,900 of record CM052715.1, read on the forward strand.
GTATGGAAATGTTTGAAGAAAAGAAAGGGAAGGGAGATGCTTTCATTATATGCTAATCTCAAAAATAAAATAAAAACCATCACCAATGATTGCTTTTGCTTCTAATTAAAACAAATGTATTAATTGAGTACAGTGGAGAAGGTTTGTATTTGTATTTGTGCTGTATTTATTTGAGGGACATGTACTAGATTTAGGCAAGCATTCTACTACTGAGTTAAACTCCTAGCTTATTAAGTCTAATTCTAACAGTGATTCCAAGAGAGGTATTATTAGCCTTCTTCAGTACTTCAGAAACTTGGGATTTGTAAGGTTAATTAATTTGCTCAAGGTCAAACAGCTATTAAGCTAAGGAGCTGTGATTTAAACCAGAGTGCATGTCAAATTCATACTTTTACAGAGCCATGTTAACTCCTCGTCTTTGGAGGAAGCATCCATTCTTAACGATGAGATCACTATTTTTGATGTTGCATGCAGTTTGAGTGCTATTATTTTTGGTACTGACCAAAAGGAAGAAGCTAAGCTATTGTTCCCTTCCTCATTCCATCAGGTTACTTGCAAAAATATAACCATTCTTTATCTCGTATCTGAGAATAAGACTCTTTGTTTTCACCACTCCTTGAAAAGATTCTTAACAATAAATAAAAATAAAAGAGATACCACTCTTTCAGTAGAATAAATGTCACTTCAATGAGCCTTTGAGGAAGTGGCTTATGGTGGTTTCCAGTCAATGAAAAGATTCCAAACAACACCATAAACTCAAATCTCAAAAACCTAAATCTTACTGTAGTATTAGATGCCCAGTCTCTCTGTCAACTGTTGTGGCAAGAACATTTAGAAAACATTGCTCCAATATCCCATTTTTCCAGTACAGTAAGAGGGTAGCCAGATGAGGAGGTAACAAGGCTATGTAAAAGTATGAATTTGACATACACTCTGATTTAAATCACAGGTACTTAGCTTAATAGCTGTTTGACCTTGAGCAAATTAATTAACCTTACAAATCCCAAGTTTAAAGCATCGAAACTGTCAAAACTGGTGATGTCATCTTTAAAATCTTCAATAGATGCTACTTCTTCAGGACAAAAACTCCTTCTCTTTCCAGAAGAACAAGCACATCCTTCTCAGCACACTCTTTCATCAAGCTCACAAGTTATAACTCTGCTGATTGACAGAATATTTTCAAGGTGAGTTCAACCGCCATCCAACTGCTACTTCTTCCAATCACATTCATAGTTTCCCTTTTACAAAGTGCCACTCATCAGTCTTATAAGTCAACAGTACTATTTCATACTTTGAATAACAGTCCAGAGTTGCTGGATGGTTCTCTGAAAATTAGACTTAAATGAACGCACAGATTAGACCAGTGATACAGACATTCATAGGAATTATAATATAGTCAGCCCTATTGGTTGTATACATGCTTAAATCTCTCCTTTATTCCTTTTAACTATTCAAAAAAAAAATACGTTACCTCTCAAGCTATTTAAGCCCCACAAGCATCACTTTTCACAGATGTGATGGAAAATATCGACTGCCAACTTGAGAGGATTTCTAATTATTGCAGAGGCAAGCCACTGGGCATACCTGTCTGGGATTTTCTAAATTAACATAAGTGAGGTAGAAAGACCCATTCCAAATGCATCACTATTCCGTGGGATGGAGATCTGGACAACAGAAAAAGAAAAGGCTAACTGAAAATGAGCAGTCATCCATCACAGCTTGCTCACATTTAGCTACTGTGCCTTCCCTGTCATGCTGAACCATATCCTTAAACTTTGAACTTAGGCAAACACTTTCTTTTTTCTTCCTTCCTTCCTTCCTTCCTTCCTTCCTTCCTTCCTTCCTTCCTTCCTTCCTTCCTTCCTTCCTTCCTTCCTTCCTTCCTACCTTTCTTTCTGTCTTTCTGTCTTTCTGTCTTTCTTTCTTTCTTTTTGATACTTTATTTACATTTTGAATGTTTCCCCCTTTCCAGATCTCCCCTTTGGAACCCCCCTCCATCGTCCCCCCGCCTCCTTGAGGGTATTCCCCCACTCACCCACCCACCCACTCTTCCCTCCTTGGCATTCCCCTATACTGAGGCATCTAACACCCTCAGGCCCAAGGACCTCTCCTTCCCCTGATGGCCAACAAGGCCATCCTCTGGCACATATGTGGCCAGCATCATGGGTACCTCCATGTGTATTCTTTGGTTGGTGGTCCAGTCTCCAGGAGCATTGGGAGGTCAGGTCATTTGACACTGTTGCTCCCTCCATGGGGCTGCAAACTCCCTCAGCTCCTTCAGTCCCTTCTCCAACTCCCTCTATCTGGGACCTCACGAACAGCCCAATGGTTTCTGTGAAGTGAATCTTGTGTATTCTGAACTTTTGGACTAATAACTATTTATCAGTGAGTACATACCGTGTTCATTCTTTTGTGACTGAGTTACCTCGCTCAGGATATTTTCAAGTTCCATCCATTTGCCTGCGAATTTCATGAAGTCATTGTTTTTAATAGCTGAGTAGTATTCCATTGTATAAATGTACCACATTTTCTGTATCCATTCCTCTGATGAAGGACATCTGGGTTGTTTCCAGCTTCTGGCCATTATAAATATGGCTGTTATGAACATGGTGGAGCATGTGTCTTTATTACATGTTGGAGCATCTTCTACGTATATGCCCAGGAGTGGAATAGCTGGGTCCTCAGGTGGTATTAAGTTCATTTTGCTGAGGGTCTTCCAAATTGATTTCCAGAGAGGTTGTATCAGCTTGCAATCCCACCAGCAATGGAGGAATGTTCCTCTTTCTCCACACCCTCACCACCAACTGCTGTCACCTGAGTTTTTGATCTTAGCCACTCTGACTGGTGTGAGGTGGAATCTCAGACTTGTTTTGATTTGCATTTCTCTGATGACTAAGGATGTTGAACATTTCTTTAGATGCTTCTCAGCCCTACGAGTTTCCTCAGTTGACAATTCTCTGTTTAGTTCTGTTCCCCATTTTTTGATAGGGTTATTTGGATCTCTGGAGTGTAACTTCTTGAGTTCTTTGTATATATTGGATATTAGCCCTCTATCAGATGTAGGATTGGTAAAGATCTTTTCCCAATCTGTTGGTTGCTGTTTTGTCCTTTTACAGTGTCCTTTGCCTTACAGAAGCTTTGCAATTTCATGAGGTCCCATTTGTCCATTCTTGTTCTTAGAGCATAAACCATTGGTGTTCTGTTCAGAAACTTTTCCCCTATGCCCATGTATTCGAGATTTTTCCCCACTTTCTCTTCTATTAGATTCAGTGTATCTGGTATTATGTGGAGGTCCTTGATCCACTTGGACTTGAACTTTGCACAGGGAGATAGGAATGGACCAATTCGCATTCTTCTACATGTAGACTGCCAGTTGAACCAGCACCATTTGTTGAAAATGCTGTCTTTTTTTCACTGGATGGTTTTAGCTCCATTGTCAAAGATCAAGTGACCATAAGTGTGTGGATTTATTTCTGAGTCTTCAATTCTATTTATTGATCTACCTACCCTTCTCTGTATCAATATCATGCAATTTTTATCACTACTGCTCTGTAGTACAGCTTGAGGTCATGGATGCTGATTCCTCCAGAAGTTCTTTTGTTGTTGAGAATGTTGTTCTTTTTTCTATCCTGGGTTTTTTGTCATTCCAAATGAATTTGAGAATTGCTCTTTTTAAGTCTACGAAGAATTGAGTTGAAATTTTGATGGGGATTGCATTGAATCTGTAGATTGCTTTCAGCAGGATGGCCATTTTAACTATATTAATCTTGCCAATCCATGAGCATGGGAGATTTTTCCACCTTCTGAGGTCTTTGATTTCTTTCTTCAGAGACTTGAAGTTCTTGTCATACAGATCTTTTACTTGTTTGTTCACAAGATATATTATATTGTTTGTGACAATTGTGAAAGGTGTCATTTCCCTAATTTCTTTCTCAGCCTGTTTATCCTTCAAGTATAGGAAGGCTACTGATTTGCTTAAGTTAATTTTGTATCCGGCCACTTTGCTGAAGTTGTTTATCAACTGCAGCAGATCTCTGGTGGAGTTTTTCAGGTCATTTAAGTATACCATCAGATCATCTGCAAATAGTGATATTTTGATTTCTTGCTTTCCTATTTGTATCCCTTTGACCTCCTTTTGTTGTCTAATTGCTCTAGCTAGAACTTCAAGTACTATATTGAATAGATAAGGAGAGAGAGGGCAGCCTTGTCTAGTCCCTGAGATTAGTGGGATTGCTTCAAGTTTCTCTCCATTCAGTTTGATGTTGACCACTGGTTTGCTGTATATTGCTTTTACTATGTTTAGGTATGGGCCTTGAATTCCTGATCTTTCCAAGACTTTTATCATGAAGGGATGTTGAATTTTGTCAAATGCTTTTTCAACATCTAATGAAATGTCCATGTGGTTTTTTTCTTTGAGTTTGTTTATGTAGTGGATGACATTGGTGGATTTCTGGGTATTGAACCATCCCTGCATCCCTGGGATGAAGCCTACTTGATCATGGTGAATGATTGTTTTGATGTGTTCTTGGATTCAGTTTGTGAGAATTTTATTTAGTATTTTTGCATCCATATTCATAAGGGAAATTGGTCTGAAGTTTTCTTTTATTGTTGGGTCTTTGGGAGGTTTTGATATCAGTGCAACTGTGACCTCATAGAATGAATTGGGTAGCGTTCCTTCTGTTTTTATTTTGTGGAATAGATTGAAGAATATTGGTATTAGGTGTTCTTTGAAGGTCTGATAGAATTCTGCACTGAACCCGTTTGTTCCTGGGCTTTTTTTGGTTGGGAGACTTTTAATGAGTGCTTCTATTTCTTTAGGGGTTATGGTACTGTTTAGATGGTTTATCTGACCCTGATTTAACTTTGGTATTTGGTATCTGTCTAGAAACTTGTTCATTTCTTTCAGATTTTCCAATTTTGTTGAGCATAGGCTTTTGTAGTAAGATCTGATGACTTTTTGAATTTCCTCAGAATCTGTTGTTATGTCTCCCTTTTCATTTCTAATTTTGTTAATTTGGATACTGTCTCTGTGCTATCTGTTTAGTCTGGCTAAGGGTTTATCTATCTTGATGATTTTCTCAAAGAACCAGCTCCTGGTTTTGTTGATTCTTTGTGTAGTTCTTTTAGTTTCTACTTGGTTGATTTCAGCCCTTAATTTGATTATTTCCTGCCTTCTACTCCTCTTGGGTGTATTACCTTCTTTTTGTTCTAGAGCTTTCAAGTGTGCTGTTAAGCTGCTAGTGTATGTTCTCTCCAGTTTCTTTTTGGAGGCATTCAGAGCTATGAGTTTTTCTCTTAACACTGCTTTCATTTTGTCCCATAGGTTTGGATATGTTGTACTTTCATTTTCATTAAATTCTAGGGAGTCTTTAATTTCTTTCTTTATTTCTTCCTTGACCAAGTTATCATCGAGTAGAGCATTGTTCAGCCTCCACGTGTATGTGGGCTTTCTGTTGTTGTTGTTGCCATTGAAGACCAGCCTTAATCCGTAGTGATCTGATAGGAGGCATGGGATTATTTCAATCTTCTTATATCTGTTGAGGTTTGTTTTGTGACCCATTATATGATCAATTTTGGAGAAGGTACCATGAGGTGCTGAGAAGAAGGTACATTCTTTTGATTTAGGATGAAATGTTCTATAAATCCCTGTTAAATCCATTTGGTTCATAACATCTGTCAGTTTCACTGTGTCTCTGTTTAGTGTGTGTTTCCAAAATCTGTCCACTGATGATAGTGAGGTGTGGAAGTCTCCCACTATTATTGTGTGAGGAGGTGCAATGTGTGCTTTGAACTTTATTAAAGTTTCTTTTATGAATGTAGGTGCCATTGCATTCAGGGCATAGATGTTCAGAATTAAGAGTTCTTCTTGGTAGATTTTTCCTTTGATGAGTATGAAGTGTTCTTCCTTGTCTTTTTTGATGACCTTTGGTTGAAAGTTGATTTTATTCAATATTAGAATGTCTACTCCAGCCTGTTTCTTGAGCTGATTTGCCTGGAAAATTGTTTTCCAGCCCTTTACTCTGAGGTAGTGTTTGTCTTTAACACGGAGTTGTGTTTCCTGGAAGCAACAAAATGCTGGGTTCTATTTATGGATCCAGTCTCTCAGTCTATGTCTTTTTATTGGAGAATTGAGTCCATTGATGTTAAGAGATATTAAGGAATAGTGATTGTTGCTTCCTGTTATTTTCAATGTTATTTTTATGTTTGTGTGACTATCTTCTTTTTAGTTTGTTGAAAGATTGTTTTCTTGCTTTTTCTAGGGTGCAGTTTCCCCCCTTGGGTTGGCATTTTCCATATATTATTCTTAGTAGGGCTGGGTTTGTGGAAACATACTGTGCAAATTTGGTTTTGTCATTGAATATTTTGGTTTCACCATCTATGATAATTGAGTTTTGCTGGGTATAGCATCCTGGGCTGGCAGTTGTGTTCTCTTAGGGTCTGTATGAGATCTGCTCAGGATCTTCTAGCTTTCATAGTCTCTGGTGAGAAGTCTGGTGTAATTCTGATAGGTCTGCCTTTATATGTTACTTGACCTTTTTCTCTTACTGCTTTTAATATTCTTTCCTTATTTTATGTATTTGGTATTTTGACTATAATGTGGCAGGAGGAATTTCTTTTCTGGTCCAATCTATTTGGAGTTCTGTAGACTTCTTATATATTTATGTTCATCTCTTTCTTCAGGTTAGGGAAGTTTTCTTCTTTAATTTTGTTGAAGATATTTGTCTGTCCTTTCAGTTGGGAATCTTCACTCTCTTCTATACCTATTATCCTCAGGTTCTGTCTTCTCGTTGTATCCTGGATATCCTGGATGTTTTGGGTTAGGAACTTTTTGCATTTTGCATTTTCTTTTGACTGTTGTTTCAATGTTTTCTATGTTATCTTCCACTCCTGAGATTCTCTCTTTTATCTCTTGTATTCTGTTGGTGATGCTTGCATCTATGACTCCTGATCTCTTTCCTAGGTTTTCTAAGTCCAGGGTTGTCTCCCTTTGTGATTTCTTTATTGTTTCTATTTCTATTTTTAGTTCCTGGATGGTTTTGTTCATTTCCTTCATCTATTTGATTGTGTTTTCCTTTAATTCTTTAAGGAATTTTTGTTTTTCCTCTTTAAAGGCTTCTAGTTGTTTACCTGTGTTCTCTTGTATTTCTTTAAGGGAGTTATTTATTTCCTTCTTAAAAATCTTCTATCATCATCATGAGATGTGATTTTAAATCTGAATCTGCTTTTCTGGTATATTGGGGTATCCAGGGCTTGTTGTGCTGGGATTGCTAGGTTCTAATGATGCCAAGTCGCCTTGGTTTCTGTTCTTTATGTCCTTGCCCTTTCCTTTGCCAGGAAGTTATCTCTGGTGTTAGCTGGTCTTACTCTCTCTGACTGTGGCTTGTCCTTCCTGCAAGCCTCTGTGTCAATATTCCTTGAAGACCAGTTCTCTTGAGAGGAATTTGGGTTCGGAGAGCTGTGGTACAGGGTCAGCTCTGGAGTGCAGACAAAAACCAGAAGGATCTAGTCCCCAGCTGTCCCTTGGTTCCTGTGTCCGAATGGCTGTGCAAGGGTCCCTCTTGATCCAGTGAATTTGAACAGAAGTGGTGGTCTTGCCTGTGCTTGAAGGTGTATCGGTATTCCTGTGATATCAGCTCTCTCCTTGCACTATTTGAGTATGGAGCCCTTTGTCACAAGATCTGCTCCCTGGCCACTGAAAGAAACCATAAGACCACTCTTCAGTCCCTGTGTCCAGGTGGGTCCCTCTGAGCAGACAGGCTTGCCCACACTCCTGGGATTCCAACTTCTACCTGGCACTATTTGGCTATGGAGCACTGTAGCACAGGCAGAGGTCTCCAGCCACAGATGGAAACCAGAAGGCTCTGTCCCCTCGGCTGTTCCTCAGTCCCTGTGTTCCAAGGATTCGAGGCAAGTTCTGCTGAGCAGTGGTACTCCTCTTACCCCCTCTCATGGACTTTTCCACACTCTTGAGAGGCTAGCTTTCTTCCAGCGCTATTTGCCTATGGAGCCCTGATGGCCTAGGCAGATGTCTTCTGCCACAGATCAGCAAACACTTTCTTAACTTTCTCATATCAGGTAATTTGTCACACACACAAGGAGAGCAAACAAATAAGACAGAAGATCTAAAAATTCTAGTCCATATTTTTCTATTTACGAAATGGAAATCCTTACTTCTGCTATCTTGTTGACTGCCCGCTATCCAAGGAGATCTCTGGCCTCGCTGAGCAGGAGTGGTCAAGGGAGTGAGAAAGGGTGCAAGCAGGGAGCTGAAAGTGCTCTGCTGCTGCTCTGGTGTAGCTGCTGCCCTGGAGCTGAGCTGCTGAGCTGTGCAGAGCTGAGCTGGCAGAGGACTCAGCTAACAAGAGAGCTGCAGAGGAACTTTGAGCAGCTAAAGCTTTGGGAGAGCCGAGCGGCCTCTTCCCCAAGAAGTGTTACGACTCTTATACCACAGATGCTCTCAGGTGATGGAGTAGTTCTTACATACATTTATTCCTTCTGGGTTGGATCTTATATACAGTTTTGGGGTGGGTTAGGGGTCTGACAGCAGATGCTTTCTATTGGCTTGGTCTGAGAATTAGGGATGCCTCATCTACATGTAGAGAGGCTTGGGGGCACTGCCTTTATGTGACAAATGGTCATGATCTCTCTATGGGGGTCTATGGCTATGTGACAGGGGCCTAATCCAGAACAGTTAAAGCTCCTTCCACCCCTTTTAGGCTCCAGGGCTGCCAACCCAGCTCAACCTTACCAGGTTTCCTGGCATGGTCCACTGTCGCACAGTTGACTATATAAGAGCAATTTAATCTGCTTCTAACATACAAGGCTCATTCACCAGCCTTGGATAGCAAACCCTGCCACATTTTCCCAAGAACTTTACTCCATCACTCCTGTTCTCCACAGCTGCTTCTTTGCAACCATAAAACATTAACATATCTCCTTTATCTTAGAAACATCTCTCTGTTCCCCCATTCCCTTTGCATGAGGTGAAGCAACCTTTTGAAAACCTATTCAAATGTCTAATACATGTAAGCACATTTGCAGATCTAGCCTCTTAACTCATTCTCTCCAGTGGTTCAGCTCTCATCACTACCAGATTCCCCAAACAGAACATGTTAAGGTCACCAGTGATGTCCTGATTCCCATAGGCACTGAAAGTGTTCATTCTCCTTAACCTTGTGAATGCATGTGCTAGCTAGTCACCACGTCCTAAATACTCTTCACATGATTCACTTCAGTTGTCTTCTACTCTTCTGTTTCTCTTGTGCTCTTCTAATAAGCCTCACTTAAAACAACAACAATAAATTACGTTCTTACCACGCTATCTGCATAAATCTCACCCTGCTGTGTCTATCCACCCTCACCAACTTTGTTTGTTGTATTCTCATTTCTTCTCTTTTCTCGTGATTTTAACAGCAAACTATGTTGGCTCCTGAAAAGCATATTTTCCACAATGAGCTTTAAACTCATAGTAAAATCAGCTTAACACAGTACATTGTTCATCCACACCATCAAGGTTTACATTCTGTGATTCACAGCCAATTACTAGGCAGTCCTAAACCTGTTTCCTCCTGTTTCCAGTGGGAGATGGCAATATTATGTGTAGTCATCACCTTGATTTATTTAAACACAGAGAAATGTTCTATGAAGATGTTTTTGTTTTAACCCTAGATGTGGGATATGGTGCTGCTTCAGATTTGTTCACAGCCACTATTATTTGTCACGTGCTCTGGCAGGGGTGTGATTTTGCCAGCTGAAGATAGTTTATGTTGGGAATTCTGGGGACCCTTGAGAGGCTAAAGTGGAGGTTGGTCCTCTGCTGTTGCTGTCCCTGCTGCCCCAGCTCTCACTCTTGCTGCTGTGGCAGGATGCTGCTCTGTCAGATTGCTGCTGTGGCAGGTTGCAGATCGAGAGATCCTAATGAAAAAGATCAAACTTGCCTCAGGGAACTTGATGCTCCTTAACAGCAGGGCAGGTTTCCTTCCCCTCTCTACTTCTTTTTCTCCTACCTAGTTTTGGGGGATGGAAAGCATAGAACTTGTGTGGGGGGGGTGGGAAAAAGAACACAATAAAGTATAGTTCTATTATGCATTCAGCTCTTCAGTGCATTCACATCAGGAAATATGTAAAGTAATGCCTCATATTTGGGATTCTTTATGTAGCTTTTCTTGGAACCAGTGTTTGTACTTTTCAAGAATAACTTTAGGAAGCCTTGATAAATGGGAAGACACTGATGCAAACAGACCATGTTTTCTGATTGTTTTCTTCTTAGAAATACAGCTCCTTCAGGGATTTGCCTGTCACCGTGCTGTGGTAAGTAACCTGGGATGAGTCACCTTTCAGAGTCCCTCTGCTGGGAAGAAATGAGACTTACAGAGTCAGGACTCTAAATCTGCAGAGTGGCTTTCCTGAGCCTTTCAATATTGGCCCATAGGAAGCCTGGGCTATTGTCCTGTGGTGTTTATCTACAAGAAATGAACCGTGTGTGTGTGTGTGTGTGTGTGTGTGTGTGTGTGTGTGTGTGTGTGTGTGTGTGTGTGTGTGTGACTTGTGTGCAGATCTTTCTTTAACTCTGGATTGAAAACACTGACAAACAGTGTATCGTCACCATATCTGGCACAGTAAAAGAATTCTGTGGAATGCTGATGTCTGTTGGAGCATTTATAGAGGCAAATGCTTAAATGCCTCATAGTTACCTTAAATTTGAAATGTTCAAAACTCACTCACTTTTTTAAACATGCCAGCAATGATCTTCCTTTTCATGTAGACTAAAAAACCAGAAGTCATTCTCTTTTCCTTTCTGAAGCTTAACTTGATTTTAGCTGGTATTTTAATTCACTGTTCCTACTTCATAAATTTTTTTTTAGACTTGTACACTCTACTGGCATCTTATCTCTTTGACTTTTTTACATTTATATTTAAAAACTCAGCATTTTCTCCTTCATCATCAATAGTAGAATTTCTCCAGATTTGTCCTTGGGAATTTCCTTTTCTCCTCCTGTACACCAATTTTATCTAGAAATACAGCTTGAATCCCTTTTTTATATGAAAAGGTCTCCTAGTTCTCATTTTGCAAGCATTCTACTCTTCTGATTAACTGGTTTACACACCCACCTATCTGTGTGGCATGGTGACTTAGATATCTTACATGCATCTCAACATTCTATATTAAATGTGGCTCTTTCTCTAGTCTCGCTGTCAATGACTGATGCCGACATTCATCAATCTACACAAGAGAAATACTTGTGTACCATTCACAACACATCGTTCTTTAACTATTATGTCCTCCTGGATAGTTAATCCATTATCAAGTACCTCACTTTGCCTACTATACACTACTCCTGAGTCTAATTTTCTCCAGTTTTATCCCTGGCAGTACAGACTGAATGCCCTCAACCAGAATTTCCCTCAACCAGAAACTTTGATAGCTTTCTAAAATTTTTCTTCTGTTTACCATTTTCATTTTTCTCATCCATTTCTCTCGACATGCTAGCAATAGTAACATTTCCTAGAATTGGGGATGTTTAAAGCCAATGGTGACTCCTCACCCTTTTTTTCTTTTTTCTTTTTTCTTTCTTTTTTTTTCCTTCTTAGGGATATGAGAATATAGAACAATGTTATTGACGTGCATCATGGCTAACCTTAATTTACAGCCTGAAGGGACATGGAATCAACTCACAAACATGTCTTTGTATGACTCTTTAAAGAGAAAGAAGGAACTGACTGAAGCGGGAATACCTGCCCTCGCAGTGAGCAGAATCTGCCAACAAATGGCCCAGATACAAAAGTGTCCAGAGATAGAACAGTGCTTCTTGCCTACATGACTCTGCTTCTCCCTGATGCTGCTTCTGAGCCTCCTGCTTTGCATAACTGTGAAGAAAATCCTGAGACAAATTTCATGAGGTGATAACAGCATCTCACACATGCATAAAACAAACCACGATAACACACTTATGTCTTTTGCTCTTCTCTGCTTTACTTATCTGTCTGGCTACTTGCTTCTGCTCCCTAGAATCCATGCCCAAATAAAAGAACTCTGCAAGTATTTCACTTGGTTTATCTTGAGAGTAATTCTAGCTAAGATATATACTTTATTCCCTGTGCTTGGAGTCCTCTTTCCACTATCTTTGATTGTTAAAACTCAATAATTTATTAATATTTTCAATAATGTTTTCCTTCTTTATTATTAAAAAGGAAAAGTATAGGAGTTTTCTAGACCTACTGAAATGAAGTACCAAAAATGATTTCTTTCTATTTTTTTTAAAATTGAATATTTTCTTTATTTACATTTCAAATGTTATCCCCTTTCCAGATCTCTCCTCCAGAAACCCTCTATACCAAGCCCCCTCCCCCTGCCTCTATGAGGGTGCTCCACCATCCATCCACCCACATCCACCTCCCTGCCTTGGCATTCCCCTACACTAAAGCATACAAACCCCTTCAGGCCCAAGGGCCACTCCTCCCACTGATATCCAGCAAGACCATCTTCTGCCACATATTCAGCCAGAGCCATAGGTCCCTCCATGTGTACTCTTTGGTTGGTCCAGTCACAGGAAGCTCCTGGGGATCTGGCCAGTTGAAACTGTTGCTCCCCTCATTGGGCTGTAAACCTCCTCAGTTCCTTCTGCCTCTTCTCCAACTCCTCCATCAGCAATCCTGCCTCAATCCAAACGTTGACTGAGAGCATACACCTCTCTATTTGTCAGGCTCTGACCAAGCCTCTCAGGAGACAGCAATACCAGGCTCCTGTCAACAAGCACTTCCCTGCATACACAAGAACTTCAAGGTTTGCTGACTGTATATAGGATGCATACCCAGGTGGGGCAGTCTCTGGATAAACTTTCCTTCAGTCTCTGCTCCACATTTTGTTTCCGTATTTTCCCCTGTGAGTATTTTGTTCCCCATTCTAAGAAGCACTGAAGCATGCACACTTTGGTCTTTCATCTTCTTGACCTTCATGTGGTCTGTGAATTGCATCTTGGGTATTCTGAACTCTTGGGCTAATATCCACTTATCAGTGAGCGCATACGGTGTATATTCTTTTGTGACTGGGTTACCTCACTCAGGATATTTTCAAGTTCCATCCATTTGCCTGTGAATTTCATGAAGTCACTGTTTTTAATACCTGCGTAGTATTCAATTGTGTAAATATACCACATTTTCTGTATCCATTCCCCTGTTCAGGGATATCTGGGTGTTTTCCAACTTCTGGCTATTGTAAATATGGCTATTTTGAACATAGTGAAGCATATGTCCTTATTACATGTTGGAACATCTTCTGGGTATATGCCCAGGAGTGGTATACCTGGGTTCTCAGGTAGCACTATGTACAATTTTCTAAGAAAACACCAGACTGATTCCCAGAGTGTTTGTACCAGCTTGCAATCCCACCACAAATGGAGAAGTGTTCCTCATTTTCAACATTCCCATCAGCATCTACTGTCACCTGAGATTTCTATCTTAGCCATTCTGACTGATCTCAGGTATAATCTCAGGGTTATTTTCATTTGCATTTCACCGATAACTAAGTATGTTGAACATCTTTTTAGGTGCTTCTTGGACATTTGAGTTTTCTCAGTTGTGAATTCTCTGTTTAGCTCTGTTCCCCATTTTTTAATAGGCTTATTTGGTTCTCTGGAGTCTAACTTCTTGAGTTCTTTGTATATATTGGATATTAGCCCTCTACTGGATATAGGATTGATATAGATCTTTTCCCAATCTGTTGGTTGCCATTTTGTCCTATTGACAGTGTCCTTTGCCTTACAGAAGCTTTACAATTTTATGAGGTCCCATTTGTCCATTCTTGATCTTAGAATATAAGCCATTGATATTCTTTTCAGAAAAATTTCCCCTGTGCCCATGTGTTTGAGGTTTTCTCCCCACTTTCTCTTCTATTAGATTCAGTGTATCTGATTTTATGTGCAGTTCCTTGATCCACTTGGACTTGAGCTTTGTACAGGGAGATAGGAATGGATCAATTTGCATTCTTCTACATGTTGACCTCCAGTTGAACCAGCACCATTTGTTAAAAATGTTGTCTTTTCCCCTGATGGCCAACAAGGCCCTCCTCTGCCACGTATGTGGTCTGAACCATGGGTCCCTCCATGTGTATCCTTTGGTTGGTGGTCCAGTATGCAAGAGCACCTGGGGGTCAGGCCAGTTGACACTGTTGCTCCCTCCATGGGGATGCAAACTCCCTCAGTTCCTTCAGTCCCTTCTCCAACTCCTCCATCTGGGACCTCACACTCAGTCCAATGGTTACCATGAAGTGAATCTTGGGTATTCCAAACTTTTGGGCTAATACACACTTATCAGTGAATACATACCATGTTCATTCTTTTGTGACTGAGTTATCTCACTCAGGATGATATTTTCAAGTTCCATCCATTTGCCTGCAAATTTCATGAAGTCATTGATTTTAATAGCTGAGTAGTATTCCATTGTGTAAATGTACCATATTTTCTGTATCCATTCCTCTGCTGAGGGACATCTGGGTTGTTGCCAGCTTCCAGCTATTATAAATATGGTTGCTATGAACATGGTGGAGCAAGTGTCTTTATTACATGTTGGAGCATCTTCTGGGTATAAGCCCAGGAGTGGTATAGCTGGGTCCTCAGGTAGTATTGTGTCCATTTTTCTGAGGGTCTGCCAAACTGATTTCCAGAGTGTTTGTACCAGCTTGCAATCCCACCAGCAATGGAGGAGTGTTCCTCTTTCTCCACATCCTCGCCAGCATCTGCTGTCACCTGAGTTTTTGATCTTAGCCATCTGACTGATGTGAGATGGAATCTCAGAGTTGTTTTGATTTGCATTTCCCTGAGGACTAAGGATGTTGAACATTTCTTTAGATGCTTCTCAGCCCTACGAGTTTCCTCAGTTGAGAATTCTTTATTTGGCTCTGTTCCCTAATTTTTGATAGGGTTATTTGGATCTCTGGAGTTTCACTTCTTGAGTTCATTGTATATATTGGATATTAGCCCTCTATTGGACATAGGATTGGTAAAGATCTTTTCCCAATCTTTTGGTTGCCCTTTTGGCTTATTGACAGTGTCCTTTGCCTTACAGAAGCTTTATAATTTCATGAGGTCCCATTTGTTCATTTTTGATCTTAGAGCATAAGCCATTGGTGTTCTGTTCAGAAACTTTCCCCTTGTGCCTATGTGTTTGAGACTTTTCCCCACTTTCTCTTCTATTAGATTCAGTGTATCTGGTTTTATGTGGAGGTTCTTGATCCACTTGGACTTGAGCTTTGTACAGGGAGATAGGAATGAATCAATTCGCATTCTTCTACATGCAGACTGCCAGTTGAACCAGCACCATTTTTTGAAAATGCTGTCTTTTTTCCACTGGATGGTTTTTGCTCCATTGTCAAAGATCAAGTGATCATAAGTGTGTGGGTTCATTTCTGGGTCTTCTATTCTATTCTATTGATCTACCTGCCTGTCTCTGTACCAATACCATGAAGTTTTTTTATCTCTACTGTTCTGTAGTACAGCTTGAGGTCAGGAATGCTGATTCCCCCAGAAGTTCTTTTATTGTTGAGAATAGTTTTCACTATGCTGGGCTTTTTGTTATTCCATATGAATTTGAGAGTTGCTCTTTCTAAGTCTATGAGTTGGAATTTGGATGAGGATTGAATTGAATCTGTAGATTGCTTTCTGTAAGATGGCCATTTTTAATATATTAATCCTGCCAATCAATGAGCATGGGAAATCTTTCCATTTTCTGAGCTCTTCTTCAAATTCTTCTTTCAGAGACTTGCAGTTCTTGTCATACAGATCTTTTACTTGTTTGTGTAGAGTCACAGCAAGATAATTTTTATTGTTTGCAACTACTGTGAAGGGTGTCATTTCCCTAATTTGTTTCTCAGCCTGTTTATCCTTCGAGTATAGGAAGGATACTGGTTTGTTTGAGTTATTTTTATATCCAGCTACTTTGCTGAAGTTGTTTATCAACTGTAGGTGTTCTCTGGTGGAATTTTGGGGGTCACTTAAGTATACTACCATATCATCTGCAAATTGTGATAGTTTGCCTTCTTCCTTTCCTATTTGTGTCCCTTTGACCTCTTTTTGTTGTCTAATTGCTCTAACTAGAACTTCAAGTACTATACTGAATAGATAGGCAGAGTGGGAAGCCTTGTCCAGTCACTGATTCTACAGGAATTGTTTCAAATTTCTCTCCATTTAGTTTGATGTTGGCTACAGGTTTGCTGTATATGGCTTTTACTATGTTTACGTATGGGCCTTGAATTCCTGATGTTTCCAAGACTTTTAACCTGAAGGGATATTGATTTTTGTCAAATGCTTTTTAGCATCTAAAGAAATGACCATGTGGTTTGTTTATGTAGTGATTTACTTGAATGAATTTCTGTATATTGAACCTTCCTTCATCCCTGGGATGAAGGCTACTTGATCATGGTAAATGATCATTTTGATGTGTTCTTGGATTCGGTTTTCAATAATTTTATTGAGTATTTTTGCACTGATATTCATAAGTGAAATTGGTCTAAAATTCCCTTTTGTGGTGGGTTATTTTGTGGTTTGGGTATTAGCATAACTGTGGCTTCATAGAACTAATTGGGTAGTGTTCCTTCTGTTACTGTTTTGTGGAATAGTTTGAAGAGCATTGGTGTTAGGTCTTCTTTGAAGGTCTGATAGAATTCTGGACTAAATCCATCTGGTCCTGTGTTTTTTGTTTGTTTGTTTGTTTGCTTTTTTTTTTGTTTTTGTTGTGACTTTTTGGGGGGGTTAGGAGAATTTTAGTGACTGCTTCTATTTCTTTTGGTATTATGGGACTGTTTAGATGGTTTATCTGATCCTGTTTTAACTTTGGTATTTGGTATCCTGCCTAGGAAATTATCCATTTCATCCAGATTTTCCAGTTTTGTTGAATAGAGACTTTTATAGTAGGATCTGATGATTTTTTTAATTTCCTCAGTTTCTGTTGTTATATCTCCCTTTTCATTCTGATTTTGTTCATTTGTATATTGTCTCTGTGCCTTCAGGTTAGTCTGGCTAAGGGTTTATCTATCTTGATGATTTTTTCAAAGAACCATTTCCT
The DNA here is from genome assembly GCA_028551405.1 of Uromys caudimaculatus. Classification (NCBI taxonomy): domain Eukaryota; kingdom Metazoa; phylum Chordata; class Mammalia; order Rodentia; family Muridae; genus Uromys; species Uromys caudimaculatus. Next base: position 8,834,958 of record CM052715.1, read on the forward strand.
GGTTTCTTGATTCTTTGTATAGTTCTTTTTGTTTCTACTTGGTTGATTTCAGCCCTGATTTTTATAATTTCCTGTCATCTACTTCTCTTGGGTGTATTTGCTTCTTTTTGTTCTAGCACTTTCAGGTGTGCTATTAAGCTGCTAGTGTATGCTCTCTCCAATTTCTTTTTGGAGGTACTCAGAGCTATGAGTTTTCCTCTTAGCACTGTTTTCATTGTGTCCAATAAATTTCGATATGTTATGCCTTCATTCTCATTAAATTCTAAAAAGTCTTTAGTTTCTTTCTTTATTTCTTCCTTGACCAGGTTATCATTGAATAGAGCATTGGTCAGCATCCTTGTGTATGTGGGTTTTCTGTTGTTTTTGTTGTTTTAGAATACAAACCTTAATCTGTGGTGATCTGATACTATGCATGGGATTATTTCAATCTTCTTGTATCTGTTGAGACCTGTTTTGTGACTGATTATATGGTCAATTTTGGAGAAGGTACCATGAAGTGCTGAGAAGAAGTTATATTCTTTTGTCTTAGAATGAAACATTTCTATAGATATCTGTTAAATACATTTTGTTCATAATTTCTGTTAGTTTCACTGTATCTCTGTTTAGTTTCTGCTTCCATGATCTGTCCATTGATGAGAATGGGTTGTTGAAGTCTCCCACTATTATTGTGTGAGGTACAATGTGTGCTTTGCGCTTTAGTAGTTTCTTTTATAAATGTGGGTGCCCTGCATTTAGAGCATAGATGTTCAGAATTAAGAGTTCTTCTTGGTAGATTTTTTTCTTTGATGAGTATGAATTGTCCTTCCTTATATTTTTAGATAGCTTTTGGTTGCTAGTAGATTTTATTCGATATTAGAATGGCTACTCCAGCTAGTTTCTTGGGACCATTTGCTTGGAAATTGTTTTCCAGCCCTTTACTCAGAGGTAGTGTCTGTGTCACTGAGGTGTGTTTCCTGTATGCAGCATAATGCTGAGTCCTGTTTATGTATCCATTCTGTTAGTCTATGTCTTTTTACTGGGCAATTGAGTCCATTGATGTTAAGAGATATTAAGGAATAGTGATTGTTGATTCTGGTTATTTTTGTTATTAGAGGTGGAATTATGTTTGAGTGGCTATCTTCTTTTGTGTTTGTTGAAAGAAGATTACTTTCTTGCTTTTTCTAGGGTGTAGTTCCCTCATTATGTTGAAGTTTTCCATTTATTTTCCTATGTAGGATGGATTTGTGGAAAAATATTTCATAAACTTAGTTTTGTCATGGAATATCTTGGTTTCTCCACCTATGGTTATTGAGAATTTTCCTGGGTATAGTAGCCTGGGCTGGCATTTGTGTTCTCATGGGTCTGTGTGACATCTGCCCAGGATCTTCTAGCTTTCATAGTCTCTGGTGAGAAGTCTGGTGTAATTCTGATAGGTCTGCCTTTGTATGTTACTTGACCTTTTTCCCTTACTGCTTTTACTATTCTTTCTTTGTTTTGTGCATTTGATGTTTTGAGTATTATGTGATGGGAGGGAATTTCTTTTCTGGTCCAATCTATTTGGATTTCTGTAGGCTTTTTGTGTGTTTATTGGCATATCTTTCTTTAGGTTAGGGAAGTTTTCTTCTATAATTTTGTTGAAGATATTTACTGGTCCTTTAAGTTGTGAATCTTCATTCTCTTCTAGACCTATTATCCTTTGGTTTCATCTTCTCATTTTGTGATTTCTTTATTGTTTCTATTTCCATTTTTAGATCTGGTATGATTTTATTCAATTCCTTCACCTGTTTGGTTTTGTTTTCCTATAATTCTTTAAGGAATTTTTGTGTTTCCTCTTTTGTGGCTTCTACCTGTTTACCTGTCTCCTCCTGTATTTCTTTAAGTGAGTTATTTATATCCTATTTAAAATCATCTATCATTATCATGAGATGTGATTTAAATCAGAGTCTTGCTTTTCTGGTGTGTTGGGGTATCCAGTGCTTACTGTGGTGGGAGAACTGGTTTCAGATAATGCCAGGTAGCATGGGTTTCTATTGCTTATGCTCTTGCCCTTGCCTCTTGCCATCTGGTTTTCTCTGGTGTTACCTGGTTTTGTTGTCTCTGACTGTGGCTTGTCCTTCCTGTGCTCACATGTGTGTCAGAGCTCCTGGGAAACCAGTTCTTTCCAGGTGGTATTTTGGTATGGAGATCTGAAGCACAGGATCAGCTCTGGGCAATGTGGCATATGCTCATCTTCAGGCACAGACAGAAACCAGAAGCCCCAAAAACTCTTTTGTTAAAAACAACAAGCCTATAGCCTCATAGTTATGGAGGGAGAGAGAGAGAGAGAGAGACAGAGACAGAGACAGAGACAGACAGAGAGACAGACAGAGACAGAGATAGAGAGAGACAGACAGACAGAGACAGAGAGACTGAAAATGTCAATCCCAGCAGGGCAATGTTTTCTAAGAAAGAATGAAGAAAATCTCCTTGCTGGCTTCTTTTAGTTTCTAGTGTTTGGCAAAAGTCATCAATACTTTTTGGATTATAGATTCATTACTTTCAGGCACAGCATGAACTTACTCTTATTATCAGAGCAACATGCTTACTCAGCAAGGCACATTGTAGTAGACACAGATGGCCTTTATCAAGATCACATATATAAACAAGGCCACTATCTCATATACTGGGGATAGCACTTTAATCAACCCTTTTGGGAGGACCTGAGTCAATGCATATCAAAGCCATAGGCCATAGTTAGCAAGAAAACTTGGGTATAGGAAACCCTAACAAGAAAGTAAGGGAAAACAAGCACACTATGTTTATGACTCTTATATGAGATTGCTGGAGAAAAGAGTTTAATAAAGTAATCATACAGATCAGTGTTTGGCAAGCCAACGTTACCTATCATGATGCAAACTTTCAGTAACTTAAGTTTAAACAGCACAAGTCCTTCTGAAACATAAGTTATATTAGGTTAGTAGTGAGGAGCTCTAAATGTTCTTCTTGCCTCTGTCCTATCTTCTCAAAAAAAATCTCCCTCCAAGTCAGATCACACTCAAAATTGCCTATTCAAAAGTATAATTTAGCAATTCTCTTCCTTACAAAAATTTAAAATGAGTTGTTATTTTTATGGATTAACATGAGAGTCTTTAAATTGCATATAAAGATCTCCATTTCATGATTGTGTAGTGATCACTTTAGCACCAATCTCAGTGTTTTTTGATTGGTATTTAATGATATTGCCAGACAAGAGTAAGAGTAAGCTTGCTGGAATATGACAAGCTGTATTTTACATCAAAGTATGTACTTCAGTTTTTCATTTCAATTGCCTTCTAAACCTGGAATTCTGGGTTGACCTCCTCTGTCCAGTTGTCAATTAACAATTAAAAGACAACCCTTGGGCCTGAGGATGTTAGAGGCCCCAGTAAAGGGGAATGTCAAGGTGGGAATATGGGGATGGGTGGACAGGGGTGGGGGGATGGGAGGTGGAATTCCCTCCTAGAGGCAGGTTGAGGAGTGGACAGGGGGTATCCAAAGAGGAGACCCAGAAAAGGGGAAACATTGGAAATGTACATAAAGTATCAAAAAAAAAAAAAAAGAAAAAAAAAAAAAAAAGACAACCCAAGAGACTATCCTTGGTTTTCTAAAACCAAGCTCAGTATTTACCTTTATTATAAAAATGAATACTTAACAAGTCATTATCACTGTCATGATACATATGTTTCTCTTTTGGCATCCACTTAACAGACTGGCTTCCTACTTAATACACACATATAGATTAGATAGATAAATACAAACTTAGGTACATGCATAGATACATTAGATGATTATAGATAGATGATAGATAATATTTGTTTCCTGTTTTTATAATTCTTGGTATAGTGATACACATATTTAGAAAATATTACTAAGTAATAATGAATAAAAGAAGAACAATGATTTTAAGCCTGTGACCCTTCCAGGCTCTTCCAATCTATATATCATTCACTTAATGAGGGGAAGCATTACTGTAATAACATGTCCTTCCTGATATTCCTCTTGGCAGTTGTTCAAAACCAATCCTATGTCAGATACATTTTACATGACTGTCCAAGAGGAAAAAATCTGATGAAGTAACTTACCAAATATATTGAGGCTAATATACTATATACTAGGCCAAATAGAGAAAAATACCAGTCCCTCAGTATTCTAAGCTGGGCACTGTCTCTATACTTGGTAATGCTTGTCAAATGATAAATATTTTCTTGGCTTCTTATCTAAAGGAACACATATAAAAAACATTGAGACAATTGTGAAGTGGAAATTTCTGGCTTCTTTACCAACTTATTTGTGTCATGTGATGTCTCTCTGGAAGCTGTCTTATGAGAAGGCTTGTGATGTTTTACTGATAACAGACATTGGAGAGGGACAATGATGTTTAGAAAGAATACAAATGGAACCCCACAACAGTGAAAGGACAGAAACTCTCGCATTGCTATGCCATGCAGTGCTACACTGCTCTTCACTAGTCTTCACTGGTTTTCCCTGGTCTTTGCTAGTCTTTGCTGTACTTTGCTGGTCGTCATTGGTCTTCACGTTGTAGCGAGAAATGCACCAAAGTACTTCTCAAGGTATTCCAGCTGATTCTGGCTACTTCTGCTGATTTGTGCCAATTCCACAGAGCCTGCTATTTCTGCTGGATTGTGCCATAGCTACTGACTCATGTTTGGTGTTCCTATTGAGTTGGACTACTGGTATCCTGACAGCAGAAGAATGGAATTGCCCCAAGGAAGTACTTCTGAACATGTCCACAGCACCCTTTTTCTATGAGCCTTCTTTTCTTCTACTTCTGATCGGTAGGTTAGAAAGGGGGTTAAAGTGTTTAAGAACCCTAAATAAAGTAGGATTTGAAAAAAAACCTAAGCCTACACAACTGTCAGTGATATTTAAGGATTTTGTAAACCCCATCAACATTGATTATCATATTATTGAAAATAAAGTCAAAGAATCTCTAAAAGTTCATTTAAAAATCAAAATTGGAAATTTTAAGAAATGAAAAAATATAAAAAATGTAGATAATTAGAAGGCAATTTGACAGCCTGCTCACTTAGCTGAATAATTTTATCAGGTTATATCCCCAGTCCTAAAACGTCATAACTGTGGACTCCTGACAAGAATTACAGTTCCAGGCACAAAATTCCCTCCTATAAATCAGGCCTCAAATCTAGTCAGAAAATGGTTAACATCCTCCCACTATTAAACCAGTAGGTATCTTGCCTGAGAGGTCAATATTGCAGGGGAATGGTTCAGTCTGGGTAAGACCATGGATATCTTCTCTCCCACAGAGTCTTGCATAGTATATTCCAACATTATGGGAGCTAGACATCAGGGAAGAAGTCTCTCAGTTTGTTTGAAATTACTATCTCTGTGTCCTTTGACACAAGAGTGCTGTGTCTTCAATAATAGCGTCGTGTCACATAGTATCCATGGTGGATAATCAACAGGAATAGCTTTGCTGTGTGGAAACTTCTGCAACCTTCTGTACCAATCATTCCTAGGGATGTACCACACTTCTTGTATTGAGATCATTGCAGTGTCTCATGTCTTCTGGGAGCAATATTGCCTGTGTTAACTCATTCAATCTTTCTCTCTTTCTCTCTCTCTCTCTCTCTCTCTCTCTCTCTCTCTCTCTCTCTCTCTCTCATTGTATTCTGAAACCAGCTTACTGAGTAGTGGGGTTCCATAGACTTTTACATATCTCCATAGTTTTGGTTAATCTATCACTGCTGCCTCTCTACCATCAGCCCTGCCCCCTCTCTACTTAATAGTGGAATCGTCAATAATTTTATTCCTTCTATATTTTACATGCTTTTTACTATCTCTCAACTTATTTGTTTTTAAGTTTGGTTGCAAGATAATAGGTTTCCATATACCTTTTCATACTGCCTTTCTTTGGCTTAGCACACCTCTCAGCTCCTGATTTGTCATACACCCACACTACCCTCTGCTCAAGGTTGCCTGCCTCTTGTGTTCCACATCATTACTTTTGTTTGGCCTATAATCTACTACACTCTCTGAAAAGGTCCATTTCTACTTTCCTGGCTTCTACCTGAGCTCCAAGTGAAATAAACAAAACAATCAACTTGAAGCTAGGGTACTTATGTGAGAGATCTCAGTACCTTTGTCCCTCTGGTCCTGAAGTAGTTCAGTCAACATAATTCTTTTAGTTCCATGAGTTTACCTGACACTTGCAGTTGAATAATATTCAATTTTATGTACATGTCACATTTTCTTTTACATCTATCTGTTGATTGACATGGATTCTTTTCCCAAACTATGATAAATAAAGTACTAGTAAACACAGATATATAAATGTCTGTGCATTAATATGAGGAGTTCAGTGGGTATAAGATTAGGAATGGTATAGCTGATCCATCTAGCAGTTCTATTTTTAGTTTATGAGAGACCTCCAGAAGATTCTAAAGTGGATGTCCTGATTTATACATTCAGCAGCAGTGCATAAGAGTTCCCCTTTCATAACTTCACACACCAGCATTTGCTGTCACTTGTTTTCCTGCCGTTCTGACAAGAGTGAGGTAAAATCCTACTGTGGTTTTAATTTGCGTTTCCCTGGTGGATAGGCTTTTAAGAGTTTTATGGACATTTCCTTCTTCTGACAAATTTCCATTCATTTCACACTTTATTCTGTGCTTGAGTTGCTTATCATTTATATATGTAGTTTATATAGTTCGTTTTATAATACACATTTTCATTCTCTGTCAAAAAAAGAGTTGGCAAAGGTCTCATTCTGTGATCTGCCTATTCATTCAGTTCCATTTTCTTTTCTGTTTGAAAAATTTTTATTTTCATAGGATCCTATTTATTGACTGTTGGTATTTGTTCCTGTATAATCAGAATTCTATTCAGAAAGCCCCTACTGCAAATATAAATTGATCCCTACTTCTTTCTTTGGAAATCTCAATGTGTCTAATCTTATGGTGAGCTCCTTGGCCAATTTGGAATTAAGTTTGTGCATGATGAAAGATAAGGTTCTAGTTTCATTTTTCTGCATGTCAAAATCCAGTACCATTAATTGAAGATGCTGTCTTTTTTCCAGTGTATATTTTTTGCATATTTGTCAAAAATTAGTTACATGTATTTGCTTAGATTTATATATAGGTCTTCAAGTCTATTCTTCTTTCCTTCTATCTATTTTTGTAACAAAATCAAAAAGTTTGTACTGCAATGGATCTGCAGTAAAATTTGAAATAATGTATAGTTATACCTTCCACAGTATTGTTTTTATAAAGATTTACTTGGCTATTCTTGCTCTTTCGTACATCTATCTAAATTTCTTGACTTATTTTCTATGTCTGTGAAAAATGCTGTTGCAATTTTGACTGGAAAAATATTCTGTCTTTGGATAGATGTTGGTAGGGCAGATATTTTCATATTATTGCTTCCAAATCATGATTATGGACTTTTTGTCTATCTCCTAATGTTTTCCTTTCTTTCTTCACTGTCCTAAAATTTTTATTGTAGAAGTCTTCCTTTATTAAATTTATTCCCAGACCACAGTGTGTGTGTGTGTGTGTGTGTGTGTGTGTGTGTGTGTGTGTGTGTGTGTGTTATATGAATGGAATTATTGACCTGAATTATAGACCTTGTTTGTTCTCAACCTTAGTCAGAGATGCTTCTTCTCACAGTAAATAGAAGACAACAGAGAGATAGATAGATAATTTGTTCAAGTCCTAAGGATAAGAAGGTGTGTATCCAAGTTTAAATTTTACATTTACACTAACCCCCACTACCATTGAGGCTCAGAGATCTCACAAAAAAAGAGGAGGAAAGAAGTACTGCCTGTCAGATAGAGGTGATTGCTCTGAAAGACTGACATATTGGCATTGCTATGACACAAGCTCACAGTAGGTGGGTTACCAGCAAATCCCTTTTGATGCTCAAACCATCCAAAATCCTGATATACATGTTTTAGATAAGATTATCTAAGCTCCACACCACACTGAAGAGGTACTGTTGGTGGAGAGTTGCTGGAGGAGGGAGAATCATTTTTTATTAATGATATTGACATAGGTAGTTTTCAATGTTCTAGTAGATGACCCTATATTCAAGCCTAATTAGGCAGTGCTAGTGGAATACAGTGTGTTTCTTAGTTATTTTTCAGTTGCTATGACAAAAGTCATGAACCTAGCAGCTTATTAAACATAGAATTTATTTAGCTTAAAGTTTTAAAGAATTATCATTCTTGATAATAGAGCAATAACATGACAGTAGGAACAGCTGAGAGCTCACATCCGGATCAACACATAGGAGACAGAGATAGGTAACATTTGGAATGGCATTGGTGTTTTGGACCTCATATCAAACTCCTAGTGGCACACCTCCTCCAACCAAGCCATACTCTCTAAGCCTTCCCAAATAGTTCTACCAGTTGCGATAAAGTGTTCAAACACATGAGTCTATGGGGGTCATTTTCATTCCAAACAAAAATTTTAATACAGGCTTGAAATAGAAGGTGTATTGGAGAATATGGAGTGAATTGAAAAGTAGTAATAAGGAGTAAGCTTAAACATATTTCATTTATTCTCTATGTATGGGAATATAGTGATGTTATACATAGAGACAGCTGATGTTTTAAAAGTTGTAGAAAATCACTTGCCAAGTATTATCTATGTGTTAGAAGTCATCATGAATAAGCATTCTTTGTTCAGAGCCAGATAAAAACAGAGAATCACAAAGGAGATTCAGTGTTCTACAGAGCAGAAGAAATATGTCGAAAAAGCTCCTTGTAAATGCATTTTATTTGTTGAATAAAATTATTTTAAGAGATAGAGGGAAAATACCCTAAAGTAACCTTTCCTTTTAAATGCTTCATTTGTTTTAACAATAGGGGTGGAAGATCATAAGCATAAAGACTGAATATCCTATTCTGTACAAAACATAAAATAATACAAAAAGTGAGGTTTTTAACAAATGATTTCTTTTTAGTTACTTGACTGTTTCTACAAAGGAAATTCATGGTTTTTGTTTCTTTCTTGTGCTTTGTAAAAATCTGGGAAATGGTTTAGATCAAACTTGTGAAAACTAACAATACTCTAAAAACAATTTTCAAGTAGCTTCTGTATCAGCATACATACAGCCATGATAGCTCTTTGCCAACACACTCTTCTATCCACATGAGCAGACATCCCTTAGAATTCTTCATCTCCCATAAAAGTAGAAATCCATTTATATGTGCTGTATGCTTTAGAGTTTTTAAATTTTGTCAATATAATTATATTAAATATACTGCTCATTTTAATTTCTACAAAGCTGCGTCTGTCATTTATTTTGCTTCCTAAGTTACTAAGAGTTAAGTGAAGTCAAAGGCATCAGTAACGGAATAAGCCAATATTTGGTGTTTGGTTTTAGCCTACATTCTCCAAAACAAATATTAACCAACTTCATGACTTTAATAAATTATACAGCATTCATTCAAACAATAAGAATTGTTTGTAATAAGATCAGAATAAGATCAAAGAAAAAGAGGAGGAGGAGGAAGAGGAGGAGGAGGAGGAGGAGGAGGAGGAGGAGGAGGAGGAGGAGGAGGAGGAGGAAGGGGAGGAGCCTGCTTTAAAAAATCACAAAACACATATAAACAGAAATGCACACAGAAATCCCATTTTAAAAATCAGAAATCATAGCACACACACACACACACACACACACACACACACACACATACACATACACACACACAAAGGTGGAAAGGCTCTAACAAAGCATTCTGAGCCAAAGAAGCATTAGACAAAGAACCTCCAAGGATGTTATTAAGCTTGCTTTGTGTTGAATATCTACTGATGAGCAAAGTGCCTGCCCTTAGGAGTGGGTTACATACCCAATGAGACTCCATTAGAGAAAACTAAGTTTTTATTTTTAGGTGGTTGACAATTGGACATAGGTTCTGTGTCAGAGATGGAAGTATGTGTCCACTTCTTTTCTCAGCACAGGGATGCCATCTGAACTAGACATGTGCAGGTCCTATACTTGTTGCCACAGTCTGTGTGAGTTCATTTGTGTGTTGATGCTGTTGTGTTGAGAAGGCCTTGTTTCATTGGTGTTCCCCATCCCTTCTGGCTCTGACAATGTTTCTGCCTCCTCTTCTGAAAGGTTCTCTGAGCCCTGAGGGAAGGGATTTGATAGAGACATCCCATTAAGGACAGAGTGTTCCACAGTCTGTCACTCTCTGTAAATTGTCTAGCTGTGGGTCTCTGTATTTGTTCCCATCTGCTGCAGCTTTTCTGATAATGGCTGAGCAAGGCTCTAACCTATGAATAAAAAAGGATGTCATTTGGAGTCATTTTACTGCTACCTTCCCTTAGTACAACAGTAGTATTTGGTTTTAACCTATGTCCCTGGGCTATCCAGTCTCAGGTTCTTGCCACCTAGGCAGTGTTGGGAATGGATTCCATCTCATGTAGTAGGCAGTAAATCCAATCATATTTTTGTCAAGAAGGACCCTCTAATAAAATGGATAGAATTGGATAAGATCTTATAAGTATGTCGAAGTGAATTTCAAACATAATAGCAGCTCAAGGAGTGTTTTTCATCATGACTACAACTCATAGAGGCAACTGTAACAAAAGTGATTTTTATAAACCAGAAATTCTATGAATCACATACTGTCTAAAAGAATGAATTTATTTTAGCATTGTGATGTCATCTGAACATGGAGAAGAGACAGGATCATTTTTCCAGTTACTATCATGCCAAATTTTGAAAAAATGTTTCAGAGTTTTTCTTTGTTTGTTTGTTTGTTTCCACACTTATCTGTCTGCTTAAAATTTGCAGTTTTTATAACTTTAGAATGGATATATTAAACTTGAGCAATTATTTATGACAGTACATAATGTCATAAACCATGAAATTAGTGAGAGAAACTGATTTGTTTAAACATAATTGGAAGCAAGTACAGCTACAAAGCACTTCATACTCCTGACATGTGACTTCAGGAATATCTTCAAGGATTCATTTTCAGAATTTTCATTCTTGGGCTGGAAACTGAATTTTTGACTAAAGATACATGGTATGTCAGAATCTCTTAGATGAAGACTGTAGAGAATAAAGGTTGAAAATGTTCTCTAGTTGTTTCTGACATATATGTTTTCCTTCTGCTAGATAATAAGAAAAAAATATCTAAACACTTAAAACCTCATGAAAATTTACATACTCTTTAGAGAAAGCTAGACTCATGAAGTAAACATTAGCTATTCAGACATGAGGAATTATAATTCAGGTCAATGAAACATTTTGTTTTTAAGATTTATAACTTTATGAATTCAACTTTTCTTATTCTTTGGCAGCTGGAAAAATGCAACACTGACTAGATCATGCTAGATCATGTACAATCCATAAAACTATTCTCCACAGACTGACAGAGCAGTGCTACAACCAACCTTAATTCTTGGGGAGATGGGTGGCTTTTTACCTATTGTAAAGACACATATACAAAATCTTGGGGTGATTGAATTTCCCTGAGTTATATACCTAATACATGGTAGACTTGGTATTCAACTCTAATTCTGCTGAACTATATCACCTAACTCATTTATTAAAATGCACTCAAAAACAGGTGTACATTTTTAAAAGGTCACAGAGCTCATAGAATCAGCACTGCTGAACAAAGCCCATTGACACCAGTGTGCTACACTAACATCTTCCAACAGAATTAAATCATTTGTTAAGATAAACTTTTATAAGAAATTACCATAGTAAATGTATTCTCATATTTTTTTACTTATAAGAAAAGATTGCTATAGACTTGATAATTGGATTCTGTATCACATCAACCAAGCATTAAGTAAAGACAAATAATCATAAAGAAATGTCAATATTGTCACAGGTTCTCATCGAAGGTATAATAATCTTAATCCAAGGGAAAGAGTAATTAGCAGATAAGGGTGTCATTAAATGACCTCAGTGCCTTGATGCTGTACCTGGACATTGATCACTGTTAGCTTTACTGGTACTGCCTTTGCCTAGGAATTCTGACGCCACATTTATCACTTGCTCTATATTTAGAACTTTAATGAGCTGATCACCAAGCCTTACCCCATTAACTTAGGTTCTGAGAAAATATTATTTACAGAGATAATGGTAGGTTAAAACAGTCACTACTCTCAAATTTGCTAGGAAATAATGCCTGCACACCAAACTAACATATTTCCTCTGTAGAGGGTAAGTTTGACCTTGACTAACAAGGTTTTGTTCACATTTTTAAAAGAATTAATTCACATTATCCAGTTTAATATATTTTTCAAGGACAAATGTAATATATATTTATTTATATTGCTCCAGAGGCTCACAAAAATATATAACTTAAAATAATTTTAGTGTTTTTATGATTCTTCAAATTAATAAATATTGTTACTCTTAAGGTCTACAGTATTTCAAATACATTTTAAATAATGCTTATTCTGCTTTCATTAGCTGTACTAATAGAGATAACAATTATGGTAGTTTTTGTGAACTTTGTAATGTAAAACACTTAACACAAGGTTTTTATAATTAACTATGGCACATTATAACACGTAGCATTTCCACAAGTTCTGTAAAAGTAGTCATTAAAATTTAAAATTAATGTAGAGGCCAGAAGGGGCAAAACTAGGAATAATAGGAGGACTTTATTATCTTTAAAATTGGATCACATATACACAGTAATGGCAGCTGGTGTGCAGCTCAAAGAACCTTGGAAGAGAAGATGTGTAGGGAGACTCAATGTGGTTGCCTGCACAGAGACACTGGAGTCCAACGTCTTGGATGTGTAGGAGAAAAATAATCCAAGCTGACTGACATTAGAGCACATCTTTGCAAGGAGCAATTGTACTTAGAAATGTCCTTAATCTAGAGAAATATCTTCCCCAGGTGCCAAAAGTTTCTTGCTATGGAAACATTCACAAGGTAAGTGGGAGTCCATATTATAAGTAAGAGCAAGGAGTAGTAGGGGAGACAAGATGGTGAAGTTGCAGTAAACTCTACCCCCTTGTTCCAAAATACTCCCTCTCAGACTTGCAGTGCGCTGTAACAAACTTGTGGCATGTTTTGTGGGAAAGCAGTGTGAGAGAAAAGGTCCACAGATGTGAACACAGTCAATGAGTCCATGTGATCTTGACCGTTGCAAAAAGCATCAAGTCGATATGATCTACTTCTGTATGCAGTTTTGTATCTGCTTTTTAGTTTAGGCCTACAAAGGGCTGTGCATGTGAAAATGGTTTTAAAAATAATAAAAATGATAATCTTTTGAAATCAGTATTTTCAGAGAAATTTTGCAGTTCAATGTAAACATTGGGAGACTAAATAGTTATAGACAGGAAGAAAACCATGAATGCAAATATTTGTAGCAATTATCAAAAGCAGATAAAATATCAGGGGCAAATGCAACTGTTGTATTTTATTGTTTCAACAGTGGACAGTATTTATATCAGATTAATATGATAAATAAAAATTGATCTAGAGTAATCTGTATGAACATATTAAAAGGACAGATGAACTAAGGTTGTGTGTGTAAAGGAAGTTGCCTAGGGATGGGAAAATCACCAGTTCTAATAATAGAAAATCTATAATAATGTCAACCCTTGACAAAAATCAAGAACTAATATAGGCATGTAATTAAAAATCTCAGAAGAAAAACACCCTCAAGGGAGTGAAGATATAAATAGGAGATTATTGAGCCATTTGCCAGCCTTGCAGTATCATTTGGAGTTTTTAAGCTATATACTTATATTTCTTTGATTAAAAATAAAACTTCATATGAAGCAAAAAGAAATTAACTGAGCAAGAATATACTGTTTATAAAGAGCATTACAAGACCCAATGACCTTGTGCTTCCTCTTCTACATAATTTTTGCAAGAAAAAAAATGAGATGAACATTAATCAGCTGTTATTATTTCTTTTGTTTTAAAATTTCAAAAACTCCTGGCACATGTGTCTAACCAATCTTGCCAAGAGTAATAATTTGATGTCATGTGTCTTTATTTAGACTTTTACAACAATAATTTAGCGTCTCATCACATAATGTTCTCTTGCTTTTCTTTAAGTGTTCTGCCTGCTTGCCCTGTATCAATTGCATCCACATTTTGCTGCAAAGGTAGCTGCTGCTTGCTGAGGAGAACCTTTGTCCCTATTCCTGACTGGGAGAGCTAAAATTACTCCATTTATTTCTGGAACTAAAATAGAGTTTCAAAAGGATGAGAGAGTGCTATAAGTACCTCAGGCAGGAAGGTAATTTAGAGCACCTTCAGACTCCTGATGTGCTTTTCAAGACTGCTTCAACAACTCTATGGTAAAGTATGGCTAGCCGGAAACATTTTGCTTTGTTTCTTATTTTATTTGTTTATTTCTCCTTTTTTTTTTTTTTTACAGTTTTACTTAAGTACACTAACTACTATAGGAAATAAAGGACTCTTTTACATTTCCACAATGATGCAAAAAGTTATATATGGATATGCAAGCTGGTATCATTTCTGGCTTGTTTTTTAATAAGTTTTCATGCTTCTTATAGATTGATTTGCCAAGCAACTACTTGATCAGACCAACAAATCTAGAGCTCTGACCTCAAATATCACTGCACATCAGCACATACCCAAAAAGCAACAAGCATCAGCAAGGCTCCTCATCCATGCTGTTTTCCTTGTGGAGAATCTAGTTGGCTTTAAAGATAATTCATCATTATTAGTCTTTTTCTTTTATCTGGAATAATAAAATATATAATACTAACTGATTATAGACTCCTTCCACAAACTGGCAAAATAGAAGCCAGCCATTAACAATCTAATTTGCTACCTTTTCTCACTTACTCCATTACATTTATTTCATGTCTAAATTCTATAGGGTATATTGTTCAGACAGAATCGGTGGACAAAGGAAAGGTTGATGAGGGATAGAGAATAGGAGGAAACCCTCCTGTGGAAGTCTCTATCCAACTTCATTAATGGTGAGACTATGAACAACCAAAGATCCCGGTGTTGGGATACAGAAAAAGACCATTAGAACAGGAAGCTATATTTCTGGTTTTCCTTTATTTTGCTTATGCAGTGTCAGGCTCAAGGCCAAGAACTTGTGCTTCACTATATCATCAAGTGTCAGCTATTTATTCACAATGGGATGTTTCCTTAAGTCACAAGAGGGAGATCATCGGAGAAATATGTAAAAATAATGACAATGCTATTTAGTTAATTGTAACCTTTCTGATCTGTGCTTCCCCGAATACTGTTGTGCTACAGAATTGAGTCACAGAAATGAACACAGTCCCAATGGGAAGACCTATTCTTACCAGGCTTTGCTTCCTGTTGTCTCCATAGTAACCAGCCTCAGACATAGGTGGCTGAGAAAAGACCAATCAGACAGACCCTGCTGCACTTTGCCATCAGGATTGTTTATTTATCAGCTTTTCGTCTCTGTGACTAAATGCCTGGGAGAAACCACTTCAAGGATAGACTTTTTCTTCATGGTTGCACTCTAGAATAGCTTGACTCTACTGTGAGGTCTATAGCAAGCCAGGACAGGAGCAAGAGATGGAATAAGTTGCTTACTGTATCACAACTGGGAAACACAGAGAGAAATAGGGGAGCCACAGATGACACAAGCTGAAGTTATCACAGAGAAAGGAGTTTCAGTTGAGAAAATGCCTCCATGAGATACAGGTATAAGGCATTTTCTCAATTAGTGATCAAGGGGAGGGGGAGGGCCCCTTGTGAGTGGTACCATCTGTGGGCTGGTAGTCTTGAGTTCTATAAGAAAGCCAGCTGATTAAGCCAGGAGAAGCACGCAAGCCAGTAAGTAACATCCCTCCACAGCTTCTGCATCAGCTCCTGCAGAGTTCCAGTCCTGACTTCCTTTGGTGATGAACAGCAGCATGGAAGTGTAAGCTGAATAAACCCTTTCCTTCCCAACTTGCATCTTGGTCATGATGTTTGTGCAGGATTAGAAACCCTGACTAAGACAGTTACCTTCTCTTCCAGTTATCCAGCATAAAATAATAATAATAACAACAACAACATCCTGATCAAGAAGCAAACAAAAAATTGTGGACCTATGGTTAGTATGAGAGTTAACCACCTTGGCATCATATGGACATACTTTCTCATAGAGCCAAGTCATTACTAACCTTGTGCTTGAGGTCTCTAAGTGAAAAAAGAAAAATGTAAAATTGTTTAGGAAAAACAATCTAACTGAATTATTTCATGCTCACTTGTTCCTGTTTGATCTTCAGCTAATTACATAATTGTTTTGATTCCCAGTTTCCCTGTATGCAATAGAATTATACCTGAAAAATTACTTAAATTGCTAAGAGGTAAAGCAATCACAAAAGAAACCAAAATAAAAATGAAAATAAAGCAAGCCAACACTGAAATATTGAACAAGGAGCTCTCACAAGCAAAGCTCTGGAGATTAAACAAATAAATGAGTGATAGCCCTGATTCTAATGAAACTAGTCATCTAGTAGTAACAGAAATAACTAGCAACTGAGAATAAAATCACCGTATTTAACAACACAGAAAATTATATTACCTGACTATGTTAAAACAAATATATTCAAGCAGTTTTGAAGTGTTTTTTGACATTTTAAAACAATGGCACCTATGTGCATAGCTTTAAACCTTACAGGAGTTTAAAAATATACCACCTGTTGGTGAGGAATTGTGATTGGTTGTAGCAAAAGTTAAAGGGTATTGACCAAAAGAAAGGGATTGATCTATTGAGCTTCTAGGTAGAATGTGGGGAGAGACCCTCGAAAAAGTCCAGCTGAGGTAAGGGAACCATATGACTAGCAACTGGTTTTGTCAAACAAATGTCAGTGCCGAGACTGGTGATGGTTCTGAGGTGAATAGCACTTACTGCTCTTCCATAAATCCAGAGATCAGTTCCCAGAACCCACGTTGGACAGCTCACCATTGCTTACAACACAGCTTCATGTTTATTGTGTTTCCTTAATAAACGCATACTCAGATACATGAAGAAATGTCACTGTTGTCATACAGAGAACATAAATTACTAGAAAATACCTCAAGCAATGACAAAATGTGTATAAACAGAACTGGGAAAAGGCTGGAATTTTGGAGCAAGAACAACATGGAAATGGGACATGAAGCGTGTCATACATAGAACATCATAAGGAGAAACCACCCCTTATTTGGCAAGCAATAAATGAGAAGAAAGAACAAGTGGAGTTTACCATATAATTTGTTACAGAGGGAAAATGTGGGTAAATATCTGCCCATGGTATTCCTAACTCAGAATCTGTCTGATGAAGATGAAGGATCATTATCATTAAAGTCGGAGAGGATGAAACAGTGAGAGTACTGGAAAAATCCCAACTGCATGTCTGGAACACTTACTGTGTGATTTGCCCCACTGCTCCATCCTCCTGCCTAAAGTAGCTAAAGTAGCCTTGCTACCAAAGAAACTGTTGTCCCTGTATTTTCTTTCTTAGGTTTTTATGCAGTCTTCCTTCTTATACTCTGTGAATCTAACACAAAATGTTGTTGTATTGCAAGTATGGCATCTTCTCCAGAATAAATCCCCTCGATAAAAGACTGTGAACTCCTCAAGCCTAGAGATATATCTTATGTTCTTAAAGTCACAGACATTAGAAATTATCTCTGTGTATGACTTATTTAAACACATAGACGAAGGTTACAAGATATGAAAAACGAGCATTATGTCCCTCTTACTCTTCTGAGAGCTATCTTATTCTGGTAAACACAGGGATACATTTAAGGGAATTAGTCATTTTAGTGTGTACTGTCTACATGTGTGATTATGTATGATAGTCTATGATCAAAATGAAAAATATGAAATTTTATATGATTAGTTAATAAGAGGTACAACTGCAACTAAACAGTGAAAAGAATACTATACATATTCTGTGATGAAAAATTGGCCAAGTCTACCTAGATGGCTAATGTCAAAAGAGACTAAATGGTCTATTACATGACTGTGTCAAATCTCCTATCTGCTAAATGGCTATCTTTCCTGGTGCAGCACAATAGTTAAAAGTTAAGAGACACTCATACACATCAAGGGCAGAGGACAAGTGCATTATCTTCTCTTTCTGAAACCACTAGCAGAGGAATGAGCCCATGCATGGGTTTAGACAGAAATATTTAGAAGACACTTTGAAAACTGGTTTACCTAGCAACACAGCAGATACTTCCTAGAGTCCTTTACTACCTCCAAGACCAAGGGAACATGGAGGGTAATGGTTGGAAAGACTGAGAGAAGTAGTAGAAGTATACTGAGGGTATTAGGATAAAAATACTGTCTTCGGGCTATGACATGATCAGTCTACTCATGCACAATCAGCAGCTCTGATTAACCGCCCAAGAGTGTCTCAAAAGATAAGGGGGAGAGAGCTAGAGAAATGGCTCAGCAGATAGGGCCATGGATTGTTCCTCCAAATGACCCGACTTTGGCTCCCAGCACAATCTCCTGTATCTTGAGGGCAAGGAAAATCTGATGCTTCTGGCCACTGAAGGCCCCTGCACCAATGTGCGAACACATACATGTACACACGTACATACACACAAATGTGCATACACACATGCACACATGCATGCAGACACATGTGCAAACATACACACGCTCACACACACATACATAAATATACACATACACACATAAGCACACACAGGCACATACACATGCACACATACAAAACATTAAAATAATAGGAAATTTTAATTGTTAGAAAAAATAATATGGAGAGCAACTAAGGAAGATACCCCTGTTGACCTGTAGTATACTCATGCACACAAACACATACTACACAAAAAACAAAACTCTTTGTGATTTTCCAGTACAGATTATATATATGAATGTTCACAAGCAAATTGAAGTTATTCTACTCTGAGTGGCTTATTGTGTTATTTCCATTTAGCCTGGTAGTTTCTATGTAGGCCAGCCTGGTTACACAATTCATAGTGGTCCACGTGCCTCTGCTTTCTTAGTGCTGGGATTAAAGGTGTGTGCCACAAACTACACGTCCTCACTTAAATGGCATTTTAACTAAGGAAAATCTATTATGCTACTGTTTATTAAAAAAACAACAAAGCCCCACCATTGTCAAAATGAAAAGTAGTTATGCAACTGAAATATGTTCTGTTACCACTAGCATATAATGAGCACCTAATGTGTGCCAGGTGCTGGGCTAAGTATGTCAAGTACTAATGTGAATAGCTCATATTCCCCTTTTAGAAAGTCACTGGTGTAAGTAACAAACAGTGCCTACTAATGAGAGTGAATAGAATCAGTTGCCCTATAACACTGGCAAAACAAGAAATTCAGCCAAGCAGTGGAAGGAGACTGCCTTGAGAGGAGGTGGTGTGCTGATCAAGGACTATCAAAACAAAATCTCTGGTAGGGAAGCTGTAGAACATGACAGGTGCTGGGTGCTAGTGCCAGCCATACTATACAGGTGAACTAGACCCTAGGATATTATACAGAAAACAACTATAAAATTTCAAAATGACTCTACACGGCAGGTGTCAACTCCTGGTAGGTCTCCTCATGGCACTGTGAGAGAACGACAGACAGCTAGGATGGCTGGATATATACATATACATACATGGGGCAGTGATCTGTGACAGGCAATCTGGCACCCGGTTGAGCACAGGTGTAAAATCTGGGCAACCCCATGGAATAATCCACAAGGGACAGGAAAACTTTATGCCAACGCTCCCGAGAGGCTTTGGCGCCAGTCAAGGTCACATACCACACCTCCTCAGGTAGAAGGGTGGCCACACAGCTCCAAGCCATCCCCATGTTAATGAGACACCTAGAGGCTTAGCCACACCCCTTCCCAGTTACTATATCTGCCTTGCCTCTCCCAGAAAGGCAGGGGTACAACTCCATCCAGGCCACTCACACGATGAAAATAAATGTCTTAGAATTATGGACTGTCTCTTCATCTGGACCCGCCATGGGAAGCAAGGGATCTGGCCCTCGATTAAGGAGCCACGTCTAACCTCGCTGAGGGCTTCCCAGCGCCCCCAGACGGTACCCATTCACCCAAGCCTAAGCAGCTAGCCCGGAGCCCCAAGCTGCCGAAACCCAGTCTCAGCGGGAACCTGGCTAGTCCGTCTGCGGCACCCTGAGGTGACTGCAGTGTCCCGGGCTGGAGAACCCACGGAGACACCTGCCCGTTCCCCGAGAATGGCCCCCTCCCTCACCCACGGGCAGGGCCCACAAAGGCTTTCCACAGCCCCCACCTGCAGACTGTGTGGGAAGATGCTCGGCCACTTCCTGCACGTTGTCCCACCCAGAGCCACAGCACCCAGGACAGACACGTGGACTTCATCCCAACGTGCCAGGCATGTACCCACATACATATACATATACAAATACATACACATATGCATACTCTTAACACTTTTCAGTAAACTATTAACTGGTGCATGTTTCTGATCATAATATTGAACATACACAAAGGCTGTAAAAATATTCTATGCTGCTCATGTGAAACAGAAAAAAAATAAGAAAATAGTTAACAAATGAGGTCACATCTTCAGAGTAAATACTTGCTTCAAAACAAATTGCTCATATTATTGATATGAGCGTAAAGTGAATTTTATACCTCACTGGTATTCAGAAGCAGATATGATACTACATTGTGGACAAATTGTGGAATTATCCTTCTAATCGATCAGTTCTATGCTTCCTACATATGTTCAAATTTAGAAAGATTGCATCTCACAAAATTCATGCCTAAGAAACCTTAATGTAATTTGGCGTTTCTGCCATGTGAATTCAACAATGAAAATATTAGGACAGTCCCAATTAATACTGTAGCCTGGTACGAAGAGCCACTAGCTGCCGGCTTCTTTCACCTCTGGATGTTGTCTTCAATTAAAATTTCTATCAAGTGAAAGAATTGATTAGTCTCTTCAAGCAAGAAGCCTAGCTTCTACAAGTAAACAGGTTTGTTTCCATTAGAGCTTTCAGTGGCTTTAAGAGGTTGTCATCCTCGGCTGGGGAAACAGTTCATGGCATCCCAGTAGTAGCTTTCATTATAGACATTTACTTGCCAAGCAGTCACACACTGCAAGTTCAGGGGCATGATCTGAAAAGGTCAAAGTTGGACTGCAGAGAAAGAATCACCCTTAAAGGTCACCCAGCTACTGTGAATTTTCTGATGTGTGTTTCTCTGCTTTCGTGTGTAGCTGTATACTCACAACCCAATTAGTGCTGGTGCCAGCTCTCTAATGAAACAATCTACTTTCTTACTTGATATTTAATTGTCTCATTTACGACATCTTTGATTAAAAAGAACACACCACACACCACACCATCTTATTTATTTCAATAAGGATGGTGCTCATTATTACATTATTAAGGCAATACACTGGGTGATAAAATGAATTTTGTCTGTAAAAAAACACACTTAAAATGATTATGTTGAAGTGATTTTAATGGAGATAATCACATATTAATTTGTGAGGGTCTAGCTAGAGCTGAGCTGAAAGATATTAGATTTTCAATTTCCAAAGTGATGTGAAAACTAATAAAATAAATACTGAATTATCCACTCAACATCACCCGTAAATATGGTCTAGTTTATGCCCTGGCCATTCCTGTATTCTACTTGTCAATTATGTTTTGTACTTGTCAATCAAGAACTTAGCTTGTTGGTAATCTGTGAGCTGTTTCAATTACTGACGTGTATTCAGGGTGTAGTATCTGATACCTGCATGCTCATAGTTACATAGGTGTCTAGCTACAGTGTGGAAGACTTGTGCTTGTATAGCTTACAATAAGCATCCCATGGTAAAGAACATCACACTCCTACAATTTCTTGCCCTGTGCTACTTATGTATCATTTCTGTGAATCACACTTTTCTATACTCTGGTCTCTGAGATACTGAGACAATCAGAGGACTTCATGAGTCTGAGAAGAAAGCTCGGCAGATAAAGTGTGTGTCATACAAGTGTGAGGAACTGAGACGGAACACCCAGAACTCACATTAAAGAGTGGCACAAGCCTTGTTGCTCTGGTGCAGTGATAGTAAGCGCTGACAGGAGGAGCCCCAGAAGCTACTGCTACCCAATCTCCAACACAGTGACAGGTGAGAACTAAGGTCAAAGGCTGACCTCTGACCTGCATGTGTGGCTGTGGCACATTCTCACACTCATCCACTCAGACAAATGCATGCTTGTTTACAAGTACACATGCACACACATGCACACACACACACACACACACACACACACACACACACACACACCTCATAGATTGGCTTCTTTTATTTAAGAAGGGCTTTATTACAACTTCTGTTACAATATCTATTCAAAAGAACAGAATAATAGACAAAGGATGTGAGTCTGTGCCTAAAAATATGTCATATAGTCTTAATATCTTGCATAAAATGTAAAGAAATAGGGTGCTCTGACTTCAGGAAATTCAGTCATTGAGTATAGTTACCAAGATGAGTTCACATAGGCTACCGTATGTGTGTAATTTATGCTTTGATTTGTGCTCACAGATGGAACTCTTAGGTAAGCCAGGAACTAGCAGAGGAACTGAAAATGGGCTATGAAGTGAACATTAAATATAGGTAGTGGTTGTAAAATAATTGCTTTGATTTTATTGTTGTTCTGTTTTCATGTTCATAACTTTGCCAGTGCTATGTTTTCCTTTAAATATGATTTGTTAAAAAGGCCCTGCTAAGTGTCTTTCCTGTGCGTCCTTGCTTCTGGAACAAACGCATATCTTGGCTCTTCGATCCATAAAACACCTTTGATTTTCTCTTCATTTTATTGTAAAATCAATACATTATTAAAGAAAAATTGTCATCAGATCAATGTAGGAGGAAAATCACTGTAGCTACAGTGCTAAGCTACAGCTTTATCAAAAGCTGACTGTGTCTCGGGGGCTCGTCTTTGTAATAGGAACATGTTTTCATTCATAGTTGGCTACATATTGCACACGTGATCAACACACCCTGCTTCCCGACCCCTCAGATCACACAAATACTTCACAAATCACATTTTAAAAATCCCTCCTCCCTGTTTTGATTTTAAATTCTTTGGGAGAAGTGATTGTATTCAGACTGCTTCTAAGGAAAAGAAGACCTGTCTTAAGATCAGAGAGTCTCATGGAGCCGGCTGCCCCAGCCCTCAGTCACACGTGCTTTATTATGTCAGAATGGACTCGGGGTCACTTATTTTGAACTTCTGTTTACAGTGACTACTGCTTTATGTAGTTTGTTTCACACCTTTGGATCTCCCATAGGGTCTCTTTGGTGTGCTTTTTGCATCCCTTTCACCTATTAGTGTAACGATTTCTTTAATACATGCCTACTTCCCAGCAGAATGACTCAACCTTCCGTCTGCCACTATTTCTCAGCAGTTGCTTAACACAACGTTTGATTCATCATATTGCAATAGCTGGGATCTCTCTCGAGTTACGATAAATCTGAGTAAAGTATCCACTTGGTCTGAGGTTGACATCAGGATATCTTCCTCAATGTCCATTTATTTATTTATTTATTTATTTATTTATTTATTTATTTATTTATTTATTTATTTATTTATTTATTTATTTATTTGGAGTGAGAGGCTCTTTCTCACCACTGGAATAACCACCGCAGCAAGGCTGGCTGGTCAGCAAGTTTCAGGAATCCTGACTCTCCCGCCGATAGTAGAGCCACAGACACGTGGCATCATACCCAGGTGCTATGTAGGTTTGCTAAGTATCGGAACTCAGGTCCTCCTTGAACAATGAGAGTTTTACTCACTGAGACATCTCCACAGCCTACCCAAGTGCAGTTGTCTTTATAGTCTCTCCTGTATTGATTCCTTGAGTATGAATATCTTCCTTGGGAGCGGCGTCCTGGACTCTCAGTCTGTAACACCTGTGAACTAATCCACATTCCAGACTTTCTCGCCCTGTAACAAGATGGACCGATATCATCTTTCAGTACTCAAATTTCTAACTGAACTATTAAGGAAGGCAGATTGCCTCTGTGAATCCCACCCCCAGATTCATTCCTACAACTGGAAAGGTAGAGCTGGACTTGGGGTACTGGCAGGCCTGAAGCACGCAAGCAGCCCCCGTTCCCTGGGTCTACATCTTGGTCCTACAAGGGTCAGAAGCCCATGCAAGCGGTCCCTCACTGACCTTGATAATACCATATACTGTACATTTTTATCTCTTCTGGCCCTTTTGGTCTTCCCACATGTAGTTATGTAGCATGCGTGAGATTGTGCTTCCCTCTCCAATAAATCACACAATGTCTTTGTTTGTCAAGAAACACAAAGTAGAGAAATGTGAATTGTGCAAAGTTCAGCTGACTGAGTCCCATTAATTTCCAAGAATGGCAAGTGAAGGTCAGGCAAAGGAATGATGAAAAATATCACAGGTATTTTTATTTTTTTAATGTAGAAAAACTAAGCTTTCGGACTATGCTGACCTTAGATCTTTTGAAAATATTTTGTTGCCTATAAATAACTTTTAGGATTTTATAAAGCAAAGCCCACAAACTCAACACAGTAAGTAAGTGGAGTACCTAAGAATTTGACATGTACTATCTGTGTTTAACATCATTCAAAAAATATCATGTCTTCTCATAAAATGTAAACTTTCTGTAAAAAATGAAGTCATCTATGTTAATGTTCAGACTTGATTAACTATCCAGATGTTCGACATCATTTAAAAATCATTGAGTTGATAGTACATTTTAATCTAATATTCTTAGACTCATTTTTGTTTTTATTTTATGTCCAACATTTTGCCTGAATACCATATGCAGTACCAAGAGGGGCCAGAAGAGGGCCTAGTGTTCCGTAGAACTGGAGGTCTAGACGGTTCTTACTCAATCTGTGGGTGGTAGGAATGCAATTGTAAGTGCAAGCCGTTTCTCCAGCCCCATTAGCCCAAAGTTTTATACACATCTAGGAACACACCCAGAGTGAACTAAAGATAAAGTCCCCCAGCTAAGTTTTAGATGACATCACCAGTGTGTCTGTTAATCCTCCCGTGTTTCTTTCAGTCCCCCCCCCCCTTATATAAGTGATGCTTATAACCTCCTCCCAATGCAATTTCTTTAGAAACTGACATTTCTGGTATACTTGAAGCATTGATTCCAATGTTAGATTAGTAGGTTACAAGCTCTCTCTGCACAGATCATTCTGACATTTTCCCAGATGACTATCCAAGACACTACAATAATTCTACAGCTGTTTCTGTGCCCTTCTAAATTGATTTTCTTAACAGCAGGGCAGGAAAGTTTTCCAAATTAATGATTAGACTTAAAATTATCTATATTCTCATCACACTTGGAAATTAAATATTTCTATCAAGACCTAAAAGCCTTCGTAAAAACAGTCTCGTTCTCTCCCCTTCCCTCTCCTCCTTTCCTCTCTCCTCTTCCCCTGTCTCCTCATCTCCCCTTTGTCCTGCCCTCCCAGACTCCTCCTCCCCTCCTCTCTGACTTCTCTCTCTCCCTGCCATGCTTCCCCTTTCTCATTAAGCATTCTTTCAATTCATCTTATAAACACCAAACTCCTAGATACTTGGCACTATTTTATAATCGCAAGCATCATTTTGTTCTTTAATGAACTGTGGTGATAAATTGTGAACTATTGATCTGAAATTTCCCTTAGATTTCCTTGCTTCTAATTCTTCATGACTGCCTCCTTTCATAATTCTAAATGTTATTTTTAGTCTCACATCTCAGAAAGATCCTTCCTGATCATGAAGTCTAAAGCTGCGCACTGCCTTCCCAGCATTTTTACCACATTGTAAATTTTCTTTGTAAACACTGTTTAAATTTTTATTTTATTTCTTGGTTTCCTTTCCAAGGGAATGTATATAAAGGCAGAGAACTTTGATGAGTCCTTGACATCTGAAATAATGTCGCAATATAAAACTACCTTGTAGTTTTATTTGATCAGAAGGACTTAGTAGACATTCCACTCAGGAGAGGAATGACAAGTTCTAGGCTAGCCTGGAGTACACAGGGAGTCTCAAAGCAACTTGGCTAAACGGAAAGAAGTATCTCCCTTTAGAATCACAAAGAAAGAAAATCACCGTAAAGTTTCAACAATGACTGATGGGTCATCGCAGGAAGGAGATAAGTTAATGAACTGATCATGACAAACTGTATTTTTACCAGTACAATGTGATATTATCAATACTCAGCTATGACATGGTATTTGCTTGTCCTTTGTAATCCATTCTATTTATTGTTTCACGGATAAACAATATACAGAAAAATTAAGGAATGGGGTGTTTTATTACTGTTGGTTATCAAACATACAAGAGCACTGTAGGAGGTACAAAGAAGCAGGTTGACAAGCTTAATAAAAACGAAATTTGGTTACTCAACTTACTGAAAATTTTATATTTAATTTTTCACACTTTTACTTTATTTGTGTTATGTAATTAGTAAAGTAGAATTTTGATCTACAGGCATGAAAATGTTTTGTTTTACTCTCTTTATTGCATTGATTTATTTACTTACTTCTGTCCTTCCTTCCTCATATGACATGGCACACGTAGAGGTCAGAGGCCAACTTGGGGGAGTCCTTCTTCCCTTCCATTATGTGGGTTCCTTGGATCAAGTTCTGGCTGTCAGGCTCGGCTACAATTGCCTTCACCTACTGGGAATTTTTGCATTGTCTCTACATCCACTGGGTTTCTGGACTCTGATTTTACACTTCCTTTCCCATATTGCAACTTCCAAACATGTAAAATAGGTCAGGTTCTACTATGCCTTTTGATGGGTGAGCCAGAAGCTTTTCCTGGGTGGAGCATTTGGGAATGTCAGAACATTTGGATATGCATTGTACCTCTTGTTCCTACTCAAGGAAGAGCATGGAGGTGGGAGGCTCTTTCTGACAATGTGGCACTCCAGTAAGAGAAGGGACTAAGTTCCTGGACACCCCAGACTTTACTAATTGTGATGCACCTGTTTTGATTTTGATATGTTTTATTTTGTTTGGTCCAGCATTCCTAACAAACTAATTATAATGGTCCAAGTAAAACTGAATCAGTCTTTGCAGAAGTAAACGTCCTCTAGAGTTTCCCTTCTGCTCCTTGGAGGTGGGATTCCCACCCTTCATTGACTGTGTAGCTGTCCTCAAAGTTTGTTAAGTCAGAAGTTTATGTGTTCTCTGAAATATGCAAACTTTCTCTTTCACCAAAGTTTGATTATTCAGGACTTACCTTCTTTTGATCACCAAAAACTTACAGTAGTTCTAGAAATTTTCAAGTAAATTAGTTGTGCTACTTCTGTAATAAAACAGCGTGAATCTGATGGAATTAGCAGGACATCATTTCAACCTCTACCATGCATTAAAATTGTTTCTAGCATATGGCCCTAATTCTACAGTGAGTTGTGAATTACTGTCTTCAAAACTCCAGGTATGGCCACTCCTTCTCCTCATTATGAATGTGTTTTCTCACAGTGTGCACTAAGAATTTTTCCCAGGGTACATGCAAAGTCTGGAAAGTAATTTTCTCCCAAACAGGCTTATCTTCAATGTGTGATTTTCTGGGCTTTCCTTCTCATAATGATTAATATCCTACCTTCAAGGAAGGCTTAGGTCATTGGGCAATGTAGCTACCATATTTCAGAAGTCAGACAGTGGAAAAGCATGTATATACTATGAAAATAAAGCTCCCTGACATGATTAATGAATATTTGTGTTGCACGGGATGAAGATGCAGACAGTAACTACAAGAAGTTAATCTTGAAAACTACAGACACACACACACACACACACACACACACACACTGAGAGTGAGGGAGAGAGAGAGAGAGAGAGAGAAAACTGTACACACAAGCATACTCACACACATACACACATTCATAATCACACAAACATGCATGTACTCACATACACACACAGTATTCTGAAGTAAAGGCACTGGAAAAGACAGAGTCCCAGTGATAAATCAGGAATTTATTGACTGGACATACTTGGACTAATGAAATTCTCAGGAGAGTAGAGTATGTGTTCTTTCACTGAAAGGACCAACAGGTAAAAGAGAACTATGCAGATATTAACTTGAAAATCATAGATCAAGACTCGTCTGTCTAAATTACACTTACTATTTTTGGGTAGAAAGCCCTTAGTTTCAGTCAAAAGTATGTTAGCAACCAGAGGCCTTTTTAAAGAACCTAACAAGCTGCTCCATGATAAGTATGTAACAACAGTTAATGGGGAAGAAAAAAGCGTGTTTTTAAAGATAACAAGAAAGGCTACGCGGAAGGCTTCAGAGGGCAAAAAGGGAAGGAGGACATGGTGTAATCATAATCTCAAAAATATAATAAACAATTTAAAAACCTAGAAAAGCAAATGACTGTGAGCTGGAAAATCATCTTCAAGAAGTCAATACTTCATGGAATTTATAGGAAGTGTATATTGTGCAAAGAACCGGTTCCATTTAATCCTTTCATATTTTTTAATTTGTTATTTTTAAAAATCTATTTACTTTTCTACACACTTCAACAATACCCCCAAAATAAGGGATATGCTATTTTTATCTTTGAAATTGAACCTCTATCTGTGCCCTAAGCTGATCCTGTGTCACAGCTCTCCATACACAGGTCCAACCTGGAGTGAGCTGGTCTCCCAAGAGTGCTGACACACTTGAGGGCACAAGTGAGACTACCACTTCTGCTCAAATACCTGGTCCAAGAGTAACCCGCCCGGAGCCCATCAGGACACAGGAACTAAGGAACAGCCAGAGACAGAATCCTTCCGGTTTCCTTCTGTGCCACAGAGCTGACCCTGTGGAATAACTTTCCATACCCAAATATTGCCCAGAGAAAGCTGGTCTCCAAGGAGTGCTGACACACCTGTGAGTACAAATAAAACCATCACTTCTATTCTGAGGGACTCGCCAGGAGCCTTCAGGACACAAGAACCAAGGAGCAGGCTGGGACAGGATGCTTACAGTTTCAATCTGCTCCTGGAGCTGACACTATGCCACAGCTATCCATACCCAAATTCTTCCCAGAAAAAAAAACATCTCCCAGGAGTACTGAGACACAGGATTGCAGGAGAGACAAGCCCCAGTCAAAGAGAACAAGACCAGCTAACACCAGAGATAACCATATGGCAAGAGATAAGGGCAAGAGCATAAGCAACAGAAACCAAGGCTATGTGGCATCACCAGAACCCAGTTCTCCCACCACAGAAAGCACGGGATACCCCAACACACCTGAAAAGCAAGACTCTAATCTAAAATCATATCTCATGATGATTATAGAGGACTTTGAGATGGACATAAATAACTCCCTTAAAGAAATACAGGAAAACACAGGTAAACAGGTAGAAGCCCTTAAAAAGGAAACACAAAAACCCCTTAAAGAATTACAGAAAAATATAATCAAACAGGCAAAGGAAATGAACAAAACTATCCAGGATCTAAAAATGGAAATAAAAATAATAAAGAAATCACAAAGGGAGACAATTCTGGAGATAGAAAACCTAGGAAAGAGATCAGGAGTCATAGATGCAAGCATCATCAACAGAATACAAGAGACAGAAGAGAGAATCTCAGGGGCAGAAGATACCATAAAAAACATTGACACAACAGTCAAAGAAAATACAAAAAGCAAAAAGATGCTAACCCAAAACATACAGAAAATCCAGGACACAGTGAGAAGACCAAACCTAAGGATAATAGATATAGAAGAGTGTGAAGATTCCCAACTTAGAGGGCCATTAAATATCTTCAACAAAATTATAGAAGAAAACTTCCCTAACCTAAAGAAAGTGGTGCCCATAAACATACAAGAAGCTTACAGAACTCCAAATAAATTGGATGAGAAGAGAAATTCCTCCCATCACATAACAATCAAAACACCAAATGCACAAAACAAACAGAGAATATTAAAAGCAGTAAGGGAAAATGGTCAAGTAACATATAAACGCAGACTTATGAGATTACACCAGACTTCTCACCAGAGACTGTGAAAGCTAGAAGATCCTGGGCAAATGTCATATTGACCCAAAGAGAACACAAATGCCAGGCAGGGTACAATACATAGCAAAACTCTCAATTATCATAGATGGTAAAACCAAGACATTCCATGACAATCCTGAATTTACACAATATTGTTCCACAAATCCAGCCTTACAGAGGATAATAGAGGGAAAGTTCCGACACAAGAAGGGAAACTACACCCTAGAAAAAGCAAGAAAGTATCTTCTTTCAACAAACACAAAAGATAGCCTCACAAACATAATTCCACCTGTCACAACAAATATAACAGGAAATAACAATCACTTTTCCTTAATATCTCTTAACATGAACTCAATTCCCCAATAAAAAGACATAGACTAACAGACTGGATATGTAAACAAGACCCAGCATTTTGCTGCATACAGGAAGCGCACCTCAGACACTACCTCAGAGTAAAAGGCTGGAAAACAATTTTCCAAGCAAATGGTCCCAAGAAACAAGCTGGAGTAGAGATTCTAATATCGAATAAAACCTACTTTCAACCAAAAGTTATCAAAAAAGATAAGGAATGATACTTCATAATGGTCAAAGGAAAAATCTACCAAGATGAACTCTCAATTCTGAACATTTATGGTCCAAATGCAAGGGCACCCACATTCATAAAAGAAACTTTACTAAAACTCAAAGCACACATTTCACATCACAAAATAATAGTGGGAGACTTCAACACCCCATTCCCAACATGGAAACTGAACAGAGACACAGTGAAACTAACAGAAGTTATGAACCAAAATGATTTAACAGATATCTATAGGACATTTCATCCTAAAACAAAAGAATATAACTTCTTTTCATCATCGCATTGAACCATCTCCAAAACTGACCACACAATCAGTCACAAAACAGACTTCAACAGATTCAAGATGATTGAAATAAGGCCATGCATCCTATCAGAACAACACCAACTGAGGCTGGTCTTCAATAACAACAAAAACAACAGAGAGCCCAACAACAGAAGCTTAACAATGCTCTACTCAATGGTAACTTGGTCAAGGAAGAAAGAAAGAAAGAAATTAGTGAAAATGAAGGCACAACATGCCCAACCTCATGGGACACAATGAAAGCAGTGCTAAGAGGAAAACTCCTAGCTCTGAGTGCCTCCAAAAAAGAAACTGGACAGAGCATACACTAGCAGCTTGACAGCACAACTGAAAGCTCTAGAACAAAAAGAAGCTAATACACCCAAGAGGAGTAGAAGGCAGGAAATAATCTAACTCCAAGATGAAATCAATCAAGTAGAAACAAAAAGAATTGTACAAAGAATCAACAAAACCAGGATCTGGATCTTTGAGAAAATCAACAAAATAAATAAACCCTTAGTCAGAGGGCACAGAGACTACCCAGACGGCACAGAGACAGTATCCAAATTAACAAAATCAGAAATGAAAAGGGAGAAATAACATCAGAAACTGACAAAATTTTTAAAAATTAATCAGATCCTAATATAAAAGCCTCTACTCAAAAAAACTGGAAAATCTGGATAAAATGGACAATTTTCTACAAATATACCAGGTACCAAAGTTAAATGAGGATCAGATAAACCATCTAAACAGTCCCATAACCCCTAAGGAAATAGAAACAGTCATTAAAACTCTCCCAACAAAAAACAAGGACAAAAACAAAAAAAACCCAAACAAACAAACAAACAAACAAACAAAAAAAAAAAAAAACCCAGGACCAGATGGGCTGAGTGCAGAACTTTATCAGACCTTCAAAAAAGACCTAACAATAATACTCTCCAAACTATTCCACAAAAGAGAAACAGGAGAAACACTACCCAATTCATTCTATGAAGCCACAGTTACACTGATACCAAAACCACACAACGATCCAACAAAAAAAGAGACTTCAGACCAATTTTCCTTACCAATATCAATGCAAAAATACTCAATAAAATTCTCACAGACTGAATCCAAGAAATAATCAAAATGATCATTCACCACAATCAAATAGACTTCATCCCAGGGATGCAGGGATGGTTCAATACTGGGAAATCCATCAATGTAATCAACTACATAAACTCAAAGAGAAATACCACATGATCATTTCATTAGATGCTGAAAAAGCATTTGACAAAATTCAACATCCCTTCATGTTAAAAGTCTTGGAAAGATCAGGAATTCAAGAACCATATCTAAACATAGTAAAAGCAATATACAGCAAGCCAATGGCCAACATCAAACTAAATGGAGAAGAACTTGAATTAATCCCACTAAAATCAGAAATTAGATAAGGCTGCCCCCTCTCTCCCTATCTATTCAACATAGAACTTAAGTTCTAGCTAGAGCAATTAGACAACAAAAGGAAGTCCAAGGGATACAAATTGGAAAGGAAGAAGTCAAAATATCACTATTTGCAGATGGTATGATAGTATACTAAGTGAGCCCAAAAATTCAACCAGAGAACTCCTACAGCTGATAAACAACTTCAGCAAAGTAGCTGGTTATATAATTAATTCAAACAAGTCAGTAGCATTCCTATACTCAAAGGATAGACAGGCTGAGAAAGAAATTAGGGAAATGATACAATTCACAATAGTCACAAACAATTTATAATATCTTGGTGTGACTCTACCCGAACAAGTGAAAGATCTGTAAGACAAGAACTTAAAGTCTCTGAAGAAAGAAATCAAAGAAGACCTCAGAAGATAGAAAGACCTCCGATGCTCATGCATTGGCAGGATTAATATAGTAAAAATGGCCATCTTGCCAAAAGCAATCTATAGATTCAATGCAATCCCCATCAAAATTTCAAGTCAATTCTTCATAGACTTAAAAAGAGAAAATCTCAAATTCATTTGGAAAAAAAAACCAGGAAAGTGAAAACTCTTCTCAATCATAAAAGAACTTCTGGGAGAATCAACATCGCTGACCTCAAAGCTGTACTACAGAACAATAGTGATAAAAACTGCATGGTATTGGTACAGAGACAGGCAGGTAGATTAATGGAATATAACTGAAAAGATCCAGAAATGAACCCACGCACCTAAGGTCACTTGATCTTTGACATAGAAGCTAAAATCATCCAGTGGAAAAAAGACAGCATTTTCAACAAGTGGTGCTGGTTGAACTAGCTGTCAACATGTAGAAGAATGCAAATTTATAAATTTCTTATCATCCTGTACAAAGCTCAAGTCCAAGTGGATCAAGGACCTCCACATAAAACCAGATACACTGAATCTAATAGAAGAGAAAGTGGGGAAAAGTCTCAAACACATGGGCCCAGGGAAAATTTTCTCAAAAGAACACCAATGGCTCGGGCTCTAAGATCAACAATTGACAAATGACAAATGGTACCTCATGAAACTGAAAAGCTTTTGTAAGGCAAAGGACACTGTCAATAGGACAAAACAGCAACCAAAAGATTGGGAAAAGATCTTTACCAATCCTACATCCAATATAGGGCTAATATCCAATATATACAAAGAACGCAAAGAACTCAAGAAGTTAGACTCAAGAAAACCACATAGCTCTATTTTAAAAATGGGGAACAGAGCTAAACAGAGAATTCTCAACTAAGGAAACTCTAATGGCTGAGAAACACCTAAAGAAATATTCAACATCCTTAGTCATCAGGGAAATGCAAATTAAAACAACCCTGAGATTCCACTGCACACTAGTCAGAATGGCTAAGATCAAAAATTCAGGTGACAGCAGCTGCTGGAGAGGATTTGGAGAAAAAGGAACACTTCTCCAGTGCTGGTGGGATTGCAAGCTGGCACAACCACCCTGGAAATCAGTCTGGTGTTTCTTTAGAAAATTGAACATAGTACTACCTGAGGACCCAGCTATACCACTCCTGGGCATATACCCAGAAGATGCTCCAACATGTAATAAAGACACATGCTTCACTGTTCATAGCAGCCATATTTATAATAGCCAGAAGCTGGAAACAACCCAGATGTCCCTCATCAGAGGAATGGATACAGAAAATGTTGTACATTTACACAATGGAATACTATTCAGCTATTAAAATCAATGACTTCATGAAATTCTTTGGCAAATGAATGGATCTAGAAAGTATCTTCATGGGTGAGGTAACTCAGTCACAAAAGAACACACTTGGCACATACTCACTGATATGTGGATATTAGGCAAAGAGCATGGAACACCCAGGATACAGCTCAAGGACCACATGAAGCTCAAGAGGAAAGAAGACCAAAGAGTGGATGCTTCAGTTCCACTTAGAACAGGGAAGAAAGTAATCAAGGGAACTATTGAGTGGGAGAGACTTGGAAGGAAGAGAAGTGGGGGAGGGGGAAAGAGGGGAAGGATCAGGTGTGGGAGGAGATGGAAGAGATGTACAGAGGGTCATGAAATTGAACAGAGGTGTGTAGCAATGGGGGATAGGGAACTGTGGTAGCAACCAGAAAGTACTAGGTGCCAGGAAATCAAGAGTCTCCCAGGACTCTGGGGATGACATTAGCTGAAATACCTCACAAAGGGAAGGGAGAACCTATTGAGACCATGTCCAGAGGTTAAGCATGGCCCCCTGGTTGAAGGATGGGGCCACCCACCCATTTCCAAAATTTTAACCCAGAATTGCCCCTGTCTAAAGGAAATGCAAGGACAAAAAGTGGAGCAGAGACTGAAGGAAAGGCCATGCAGAGGCTGCCCCACCTGGGGATCCATCACACATGCAGACACCAAACTCAGACACAATGTGGATGCCAAGAAGTGCTTGCTGAAAGGAGCCTGATACAGCTATCTCCTGAGAGGCTCTGCCTCAATACCAATGTGGATGCTTGCAGCCAACCATTGGACTGAGCACAGGAACCCCAATGAAGGAGTTAGGGAAAGTACTGAAGGAGCTGTAGGGGCCTTATGTGGCATCAATGGGAGGAGAGGTCTTCGGTCCTGTGAAGGCTTGATGCCCCAGTGTGGAGGAATGCTAGAGTGGTGAGGCAGGAGTAGGTAGGTGGGTAGGGGAGCACCCTCATAGAAGCATGATAGAATGGGATAGGGGATTTGCAGAGGGGAAATTGGGAAAGGGGTTAACATTTGAAATGCAAATAAATAAAATATCCAATTAAAAAGAAAAATAAAGGGAAAAAAGATAGCCAAGAGACACAAGTTCTTACCTTGAAGAGGTATATTTTATGCTAATAAATGTATAATTTAATAAATAACACATTTATCATAAATAGCTAGCATTTCAAATAAATTAAGACATTTCAACAAAAAATAAAAAATAAAAAATTGAACCTCTTTCCTTTTGATTTTTAATTTAATTTTTAAATTTTCAGCTCTGTCTACAATGATATATGGATATATCTGCACACCCCTTCAGTGCTTCTATATCCTCCCAATATACTTCCTCCAGTTTAGTTCTTTTTAATATCACACTGAGTCAGCTTCATGCTGCCCATCGTACACAGGTATGTGGAGTGTGTGCCTGTATGATGTCCATGTATCAGCACATGTCATTTCACATGTTGAAGTCAAAGAGCAACTATGTGGAGATAAGTCTCTCATTTTCAATTTTATGTTGGTTCTGAGAATCAAAGTCAGGTCACCAGGCTTGAATGGCAAGCACCTTTACCCACTGAACCGTGCTTCTATGCACATCTCTCTGTTGTGGCCCCTCTTTTAAAGCCTTAAACCTAGCATTTAATAATTTAATAGACTTTCATTTAAATTCTGGTATACTAGACACAAGAGCAATCAAAACCTTGCTTTTCTCAATTAGTGATCAAGGAGGGAGGCCCCTTGTGGCTGGTGCCATCTGTGGGCTGGTGGTCTTGGGCTCTTTAGAAAGCCAGCTGAGCAAGCCAGGGGAAGCAAGCCAGTAAGGAACATCCCTCCATGGCCTCTGCATCAGCTCCTGCTTCCTGACCTGCTTGAATTCCAGTCCTGACTTCCTTTGGTGATGAACAACAGAGAGGAAGTGTAAGCCGAATAAACCCTTTCCTCCCCAACTTGTATCTTATTTATGATGTTTGTGCAGGAATAGCAACCCTGACTAAAACAAATTGGTACCAGAGTAGTGGGGTATTCCTGTGATAACCTGACCATGTTTTGGGGAGGACTGTGGAAGGACTTTGGAACTTTGGACTAGAAGAGTCATTGGGATGTTAAGAGCTCTGTGGGATGTTGTGTAGGAGCTTGGAAGATAATGTTGAGAACAGTGTAGAAGATGGAGGCTTGGCTTATGAAATTTCAGAAGGAAGATTAAAGACTCTTATTAGGGCCACTGCTAGTTTGATTTAAGATTCTGTGGTTTTGGTTAGCTAGGACTGAAGAAATCAGCTGTGATTAACAAGATACCAGAACTACTAAAGCAAAACCATTGCATTGCTGGGACTATTGATGCTGGTTTGCTGGAGATAAGATATTAGCGGTGATTAAGAAGAGACCAGCCTCATTGGGGTGAAATCTTCTGAGAAGTGTTTTCTGAGAGCACAGAGGCTGCATCCCAGAGATAGCCAGGGTTGTATCTTGTGCTGTGGCTGGACTTGATAATGTATAAGAGTCACCCAGGCGGTACTGGTTTTGAAGGCATGAAGGAGTCATGAAGAGCAGCTGAGGCGAGGCCTGGGCACTGTGAGAGGCCGTGGAAGGCCATTGGTGAAGGAGCAGCCTCGGTTGCAATTGATGGCCCAGAACTGAAGGGGTCATGCAAAGGAGGTGAGGCTTGGGACCATGAAGAGAGCCTATGAGGCTGTTGGTAAAGCCTAGTTGCATCAGAAGACAGCATTGTTTTGGGGATACCAGTACCATGAGATGACCACCAAGAACAGCAGCAACAGTGGACTACAGGCATCTTGAGCCTAGAAGTTAAGGAGTGTGCTACAAAGGGCAGAGTTGAAGAAGTGACTCAAGCCCTTGGAGAAACCCAGAAGATTTTGAGTAGATCCCAGGCATTGATGGTTGGAGTTTGATTTTGCTTTTGATTGTGACTGTGCTCTGATATATTTTCCCTCCTGAAGAAAGAAGGTATTTTAGTGGAGCCCACAGTTAAGAGATTTTGAATTTTTAAAAGACTTTGAATTTTAAGAGATTGAATGTTTAAAAGGGACTGAAATGTTAATATGTAAGAATTTGCAAAGACTGTGGGACTTTTAAAGTTATTTAGATCTTGGGAATGAATAAGAAAGTAAGGGTTGAGGCTTAATGGTGATGTGTTTGTGTGTCAAGTTGACAAGGGGTCAATTGTACTGGCTAGTTTTGTATCAACTTGACACAAGCTGGAGTTATCACAGAGAAAGGAGCTTCAGTTGAGAAAATGCCTCCATGAGATCCAGTGGTAAGGTAGTTTCTCAACTAGTGATCAAGGGGGAGGGGAGGGCCCCTTGTGAGTGGTACCATCTGTGGGCTGGTAGTCTTGAGTTCTATATGAAAGCCAGCTGAGCAAGCCAGGAGAAGCAAGCAAGCAAGCCAGTAAGTAGCATTCCTCCATGGCCTCTGCATCAGCTCCTGCTCCTTAACCTACTTGAGTTCTAGTCCTGACTTCCTTTGGTGATGAACAGTAACATGGAAGTGTAAGCTCAATAAACCCTTTCCTCCCCAAATTGCATCTTGGTCATGATGTTTGTGCAGGAATAGAAACTCTGACTAAGACACCCAATGAGACAGAAACTTGTTTATGTCAGTTGCCTCTTTGTTGTTGTTTTATTTTATATTATTTATTTTGAGGCAGGGTTTTTCTGGCTGACCTGGAACTCATTATATAAGCCAGGCTGACCTTGAACTCAAAGGTGCACCTGCCTCTACCTCCTTAGTGCTGGGATTAAAGACCTGCACCACCATCACTGGCCCAGCAGCTGCCTCTCTTTCTCATGAGCTTGGACTGTGCCCAATAAACAGTAGAGTGCTGTAAACATTAAAAATCTCTGCATGGGATTTCTTCCTGCCTTAGACCACTTATGTTCCCCCCATGAAAGACACACACATACACACACACGCACACACACATACACACACACACACACACACACACACACACACATACACACACACACACTCACAGTCTTTATATTTAAATATTCCTTAGGCAGCACAATAGTTGAGCAACTGCCTATACCCTCCACGCTGTTAGAATCTACCTCCTGTCCATCACTCAAGTTATTACTTACTATGTATCATCTGGGCTGCTCTTAGCTCCAATTAGGCGGTCCTCTGTGCCACATTCTCTTGGCCCGTAGCCCAGGGTGGCTGTCCTTCCTTCCCTACTCTTTCCTCTCTCCTTCCCCTCTCTTTCTCTTCTCTCTCTTTCTACCTCCACCACTCTTGAACCTCCACTTCCATCTTTCCCCTCCACTGCTCAGGCCCAGGTTCTAGACTTTAATGACCAGTTAAAATAGGGAGAAGGTTCACATGAGATCTCCTACGTGTGTGATGGACTGCTTATCTGAAGCAACCCTTCTTAAGGAAGCAAAATTAATATCAGAATGCAAATAGCCTCAGGCCAACCCACTACAATGGAGGTTTTGTAGAAAAATTAGAGGTATCCTTTGCTCACTCCACTGAAAACTAGGCATGAAAAACACATGCTTCACAAAAAAGAATACAAGTTTTAAAAAGTATAAAGAAATCTTGTTTGTTGTTGTTGTTGTTGTTCTTTTGTTTT
Organism: Uromys caudimaculatus; assembly: GCA_028551405.1. Lineage (NCBI taxonomy): Eukaryota > Metazoa > Chordata > Mammalia > Rodentia > Muridae > Uromys > Uromys caudimaculatus. The sequence goes on from CM052715.1 coordinate 8,873,495, forward strand.
CTTTTGTTTTGTTTTGTTTTATGGCTGTACTACTCGTATATATTTGACCTGGAAGATTTTTTTTTTAGTAGATTGCATCTCTAAAGTAATTCAAAATACAATAGAAAACACGATAGGATGACATAAACAAATCTCTAATATTAGCAAGTGTGACATTCTCTCCTCAGCACCAATGTTTAAACTTACCAGATGTAAAATTCTCAAAAGCAGGATTAGTCTAAATGAACAACCATACACTTCAATTTTTTATTTTGTAATGTGCAAATTGCTAGCATTTCCTTGGCTGTTTTGAAACCTCTCAGTATCGCTATACACTTTCAGATTAAAACCTTGTCCCTACTCTGATCTGACTAATATAGCAGATGCAAAGGTTTTCTACACCTTCAAATGCTAATTTTTATCTAGGAAGTGTGGTAAGGGTTATGGTTAATAAATGCCTACTCTGTAGAGTAATAACTCTTTGATACATAGAGATTTGTGAAACACATGTTCTGAAGGTGGAGGCCTGAATCTTTCATTACTGAAAACATTAATTTTCATTGTTGATAACTGATGAAACTGTACAGTTCTGAGTCTACTGCCACCTGTCAATAGAAGGTGAAGCAAATAATTTTGAGTGAGATCCTCAAAATGTGGATATCAGCACGCACTAGACTGGCCACCTTCTTGTCCAATTTATTCAATCATTTGGTCTTGATGGTGTGAGACACTCAAGCTGTCAGCTGGCAACGTTTTAAGCACGTCCCATGTCTACAGCTCAATCAGGTACTATTTAGAATCCTGTTCTGGATCTCTGTGGGAGAAGGATACTGTCATTTTCAAGGTCTGTATAGAAAGGAGCACAATCAATTGGTTTCTTACGAAACTTATTCTGTGGCTTTCTCAGGACGGGTTTTGCACAGCTAATTGTCTTCTGTTACCTGTTAGCAGATGTGATGGCTTAGGTCAATGTGACATAGCTCACTAGTCGTGTATTTGTTCTACAATAGTCATATAAAATGCACAGGATAATAGCAGCAGAGAAATTAGCTGTTATTCAGGCAACTGTTAGTTGCCAAGAGTTGAGATTAAATGAGCACCGTATCCATCATTCAAATGGGTTTTTAAAAATTAAATTTGTGTATTCCAAGAGAAAGAAAATAGAGACTATTATAGAATTGTATCTACATTATTTGTTCTAAGAGATATCTGGATGGAACTCTACCCTAAAATTTATATTAAAACTTTGTGTACTACATGCTATAAAACGATAGAAAATTTGTTCATTTTTTAGGTTTGTTTTCAGAAGTAATATTTTATGTGAAACTCATTCATCACAATTTTTAAAAATTAATTTAAAAACAATTTTATTAAATGAAGAAAAATTGTTATTATTCATCTTAAGGGTCCTAGCTCTTTCTGCATGCCATGTCACACTATAGAGATGGGTAGATTCACATTTACACATGTTTAAATCATGAAATATGAATAGCATTGCTAGCTTTGTTAGGAAATATTAACAACTAATGTAATTTTCTTACTTTCTTTCTTACTACATGAAAACATGAAGACCAGGGACTAGAACATGCATAGCAAGTGCTGAGTAATCATAATAGCAAAGAAGCATCTGCTCTCAGTGAGCTCCTAGGCTAATGGTGAAAGGGACAGCACAGTGCCTAACAGTAATGCTCAGTGTTCTATCAGAACAAAGCACAGGGTTTTATGACAACAACAAGACGTGAGGAAACTTGGTCAAGAAAGATAACTCCTTAAATGCATCTTGGGGGATGCTGCAAGTGGATGAAAGTAGGGAGTGGAGGGTTAGACTAGGTACCAGGCCTTGTGGGTGAAGGGCCCATCTTGAACCAGTGCAGGCCACAGCTGAGAAACATGGGAATTTGAGTAGTGAAGAGAAAGTGAAGCATGGAACAATGTTACTTCTGATCTCATATATAACAAAACAGCATGAGATCTTTCCTATAATTATAGCTTTATTTCATTATTCATGTTACCGCGATAAAAGTTAAACATTTACCCCAAGTCTACAGCTCCAGCTAAGCAACATATTCAGTGTGAGAAATATTTATGCACACACTTGCAGACATTCCTTTATTTTTAGTTAGTTTCTTAACATTAAAATATTAATTTAGTAACTCTACTGAGCCTCAGTTCCTTCACTTCACAGAAATTATAAGTCTTTCTTCCTCTTTATCCAATTAGTGCCTAAGAGTGCCTCTGAACAGGAGCACAGATCTGTCAGACATGCATGACCTACGGCCATCGTAGCCCTACAGGACCATTTCATTTTCCTCAGAAAGTATTTTGTTCTTTCAGTTAACCTTCATGTGATATCATTCTCATAAGCTATAAATCATGATCAACTTGTGTCTTAAATCTTCTTCCCTAAGCGATTAACCTAGAAAGCCTTTAAATCCTTTCTAGCAGGAGATTTTTCAGATGATGCACCAATTCAGCCCAGATACCAGTGTGTCAGCCTTCTCTACAGCAACAGAACCAATAGGTTTGATTATCTGTTTATCATTCTGCCCATCTTTCTTTCTGTTTTTCATCTATCTATCATCTATTTATGTGACTATTGTAGTCACTGAGGAAGATATAATGAATCAAATTGTGTATGCACATTAAAAAATCATACAAAAATATGTATATCATTGATCCTCATTGCTGACAAATTCACACATACACACATGCATTAATTGTAAGATTAGCTGTAGGATATCAGCAAATTATTATGTATAATTAGAAATCTCACAGCTGCTAGCTGTAATATGAAAATCTAGGAGAGTCAATTACTAGGAACTGGCGGACTGATAACATAGACTCTGCTGTGTAGTTATGGGAGCCAGGAGCACCAAGAACAGTAGACATTGGATGTCTATACTCTCACAGTCCAACAAAGGAAAAGAAAATCCAGCCCTTCTCCACCTCCATACTGGAGTCAGGCTAATGCTGGGCTGATGTTCACTCACATTGGGAAAGAACATTTCCTTTACTCATTCCTCAAATTCAAGTGATTGTCTCTTCCAGAAACATCACCCGACATACCGGGAAATGTTTTATCATATATCCTGGCATCTCATAACCCTGTTAAGTGAACCCACATAGTTTACCATCAAAATCTGTCTTAGAGGTAGATAGTATTAATGATTCAGTTACTGTGAGGCAAAATATTCTGAAACTTCAGAGATGACTAAGTGTATCCAGTCTTATTGTGTCAGAGCTTACCATAACATTTCATATAAATGAAAGGCCGTGACTTTGGAGGCTGCAGGATAGCAAAAACACGACAAGAAATGAATTCTCTTCATCATGCTCACTGTCACCCACATGCTCATGTCTCCAAACAGAGCTCAGATTTCAGATTGCTTCTTTGTCCATCTCGCTCAAGATCTTGGTTTAAAATCAGATATATTTTCATTGATAGACACCTGTAAACTTGACCTCTCTAATTTCAGCTAACATCAGAATAATCTAACTTAACATTAGTGCACAAAGGTAATTTGACAAATTACACAGATGTAAACACATACATCTATACATCTCCAACAAAACCATCTGTAGTAATTCTTTGATATATCAATGTAACCTGACTGAATCTGTGAATATTCATTGAGATAAGCATAATTTACAGGTTTTATGGTGTCCTGTCAAGGTGATTTTGTATATAAGTCCTCTACAATAAAGCAGTCATTTTTATACCTTCCAAGAGTCTATCAGATGATATGACAATTTGCCATGATATTTTGGTGAGTTGTTCTGAATAGTTATATGTCATCTTCACACAAGCTAAAGTCATCTGAGAGAAAGGATCCTCAATTAAGAAAATGTCTCCAGGCTATACAAGAACCCTGTAGGACATTTTTCTAATTAATGATTGATGAGGGAGAGCCCAGCTCATTGTGCTAGTGCCATCTCAGGATTGGTGGTCCTGAGTTTTAGAAGAAAGCAGGCTTAGCAAGCCATGGGAGCAATCCAGTAAGCAGCAGCCCCCATAGCCTCTGCTTCAGCTCCTGCCTCAGGGTTCCTGTTTAACTGAGTTCCTGTCCTATCTCCGCCAATTTTGAACAGTACTGTGAAATTGTAAGTAAAATCGACCCTTTCCTCCCCAGTTTGTTTATGGTTCTGAAACTTCATCACAGCAATAATAACCTTAATTAAGACAGGAGTGGGGCGATTATCAACGAACTACTATTTTAGGCTAATTATTTTCACAGTGGTGTGTTTAAGATTCCTCTTTACAATGCAAGTATTATAACCCTTCATCTGCCCTGGGGTCTGCCCTGCACCTGGCTCCAATCAGACATTAAATAAGCTGCAACATATAGGTGTATTTTTTTTTAAAGAAAAACACACCTTTCACTTATTTGTTCTTTGAAAATTTCACGCTGTATCTTGATCATACCTACCCTCAGCTCCCTTTCCTACTCTGTCCCAGATATCCCCTAACATATTCCCCGTCTTGCCTGCATTTTGTCACTTTCTTATTTTACTTTTTTTTCATCATTCTATTTTTTTATTCATTTTACATTCCAATCACTTCCCCCCTCCACCTCTCCTCCCACTCATATCTGTACAAATCCTTCTCCCCATTACCTCCTCCAAGAACAATACCCAACAGTGGACAGAGGAAATCTCAGGAGTCCTCAGCCCTACACAGAGAACTATAGGCCACTAAGGAATGCAGAGAGAGAGAGAGAGAGAGAGAGAGAGAGAGAGAGAGAGAGAGAGAGAGAAATAGTCTTTCCCAAGGAAGATAATACCAATCGATTATCCAATACCAACTGGTTAGCACTGAAAACATACATAAAGGTAACATTATTCAGACTGAACAGGATGTATTTAGGAATACTTAAATTTATGTAAGAACAATTAATGAACAAAGAGACCATGAATTTGAAAGAAAACAAGGAAGGGGTTATGAAAAGATTTGGAAGGAAGAAAGAGAGGACAGAATGATTTGATTGTATTAGGATTTCAAAATATAAAAGAAGCAATAGGGAAAAAGATTTCCACCCAGTAATGTTACTATGTCCTGAATTAGATAATCTGCTCTTTAAAAAAATTAATCTCTGGTACCTTATACCATAGGTGTGGACTAATGAAGAATGTATTTCTAAGGTCTGATGAATATTAAGTGTGTGATTAGAAATCATGTGTTACAAATTAAACAGGTAACATTTTAAACTAAAGTTTGGTTGTTCTTCAGCTCACTAAGAGATTGCTTAGATGGAAGAAATTCACACAGTAAGTAAGACTGTAAAGCACTAAGCAGTCTGCCAGGGTTATGCTCCAACCACATTAGTAAAATCCTTTCAACATTCTGTGAACTCTTGCAATAAAGAGAAGCGGGTCACAGGCTGTGTGTCGAAGCGTTAAATATTTTATTTCACTTTCCTTTGAATAACATCTTTCCAGTGACATTGGTGAGACCCCGTTCCCCCTCCCATTACTGCACTGCTTTAGTTCTGGGGCCCAAGTACACTGAGGGAAGAGACATCTCTAGCAGATAAGGGAGAACATTGTACAAAATATGGCTCTCCTCTTTTCATTTCCCTCGTCTGGTCATCGTATTTGCACCTGGATGATAGTGCTTTTATCAGAAAAGAATAAACAGTTCTGAAAGTCTTTTGGATTTGCTTTTAGTTCACCTTTTCAAAACAAAAGGAAGAAGAAAAGGGGGGGAGGATCAACTACCAAAATGCAAGGAAGGAGTCTTGAGTCTCTCTGCACAAATCCCCACTCAGCCAATGCCACTCCACCAAAATTGTGTAAAAGCTAAAGTTACATCAGCTGAGGAGAGGAAAAGTCTGTATGCAGGAAACTGAAAAAGCTTTTCTAGCACAGTCAATGGTTTAAAAATAACGTGTTTTTATTATTAGTGAAGGGCCAGTTATTTTACTCTATACCTGGCAAACCTAAAAGATAGACTTGTGACATATTTTCTATTTGATCATGTCATGGTGTTTGTGACATATATAAGTTATATAAAGTTATATAGAATACTGGTTTTCATTTTCATGTTGCATTGTGTGCATTTTGAACTTTTTGAGCCCTTTCAGTATCTTTAGGCTCTCCCCTGCCTTTTTATCTTTCTTCCTTCTAAATATCTTTCCTTCTTTCTTTAAAAAAACCACAATTTCATTCTTTGACAATTTTATTCAAGTATATAAAGAACTGTACATCTTTTCACCTACATTACCCTTTCTCCTCCTCTATCCCCAAGGACCTGAAGACATTCTTTACTTTTAAAAAAAAAAAATTAATCTGTTTTCATCTGTGAAATATTTAGCATATTCTCCCACTTCTTAAAGAGTAAAAACGACACATTAGAAATTATTTCTAAATTTAAAGTCTTAATTGTTTTTTATGACATTTTTCTTTTAAGGTTTGGAGGACTTGCTGAACAAGCAAGAGGACAGGGGCTTGATGGCTGTCAGTGAGACTGATGCACGTGGCTAAGGTGGAGAGTAAGAGAGCCGGACATCTGACACAGTCCTCTGCAGGTGTATGCACCTGCACTTACACATGCATGCACAGAGCACTTACACACACACTCACAACTAACTCACTAAATTACGACATAATGTCCTAGTCCTTGAATGTTGATAAATGTGAATAAATGTATCTGCAGATATGTTCCCATTCATTTCTTTTCTCTCCAAACTTAAAAATCTACCCACCCTGTACTGTCCATTTTTCTCACATGAGAGACTTCAAAGAATGTTCTCAAAATTCTTTTTCCTGTAATTATTTCTGTAAACTTTTCTTCTAGCAAATAATATTCCGCCGCACAAAGGATGCTCCATGTAATGACTTTTCCTCTAAAGGTTTTCCTGGTTGTTGTTGGGTGTTTGTTTGTTTGTTTGTTTGTTTGTTTTTTGGCTTATTTTCAATTTCTTTTTTGGTTGTTTTTTTGTTTATTTGTTTTCTTGATAGTTTATTTACATTTCAAATGTTTCCCCCTTTCCAGATCTCCCCTTTGGAACCCACCTATCCTCTCCCCTGTCCCCCAGCTTCTATGAGGGTATTTCCCCAACCCCCACACACACCCACTCTCGTCTTCCCTCCTTGGCATTCGCCTATACTGAGGCATCTAACACCCTCAGACCCAAGGGCCTCTTCTCCCCCTGACGGCCAACAAGGCCCTCCTCCGCCACATATGTGGCCAGCACCATGGGTCCCCCCTCCATGTGTATTCTTTGTTGTTTTCAATTTCTGTATAAAGCAAGTCATGTCACCGCCCAATGTACTCATAGTTTAACCTTAATATGCATATCTATGATAATATGTATCTCATTGTAATAATATAATTCAACTGAAATTCTGAGTAAAAAGCTCTTAGAAAAAGCTAAGTAAAACAAAACAAGTTTATTTGTTCTGCTGTGGACTTGCTAAGAGAAGGAGAATAAGATGATTTCTGCCTGTTTCCTAACTTGACAACTTGTATTAAAATACCTATCTCATGAGATTTTTGTAGCAATGAAATAAGATGCTCTACTTAAAGGAAAAAGCACAGCGCTTGAGGCAGAGTGGAAAATATTGCTACCTTTTAACATTACTTGTCTCTACTACTTGCTATGTTGGACAATAAGCTACTTAAACAAAACACTAAAAAAATCACATTTTTTATCACATATGTTAAAAAAGATACATATTTTATTATTGTATTACAAATCCCTGATAACATTGTGCTTCGTACATTCAAAGTAATTTTTAAATATTGGTCAAATTAATTTAAAATAGCTTAATATGCAAAATAGAATGTATAATTCTATACCACTTCATTTGGGCTTTATCACATCTTGATGTATAACATAATGTATTGAACTCAATATTTTATGTCACCAATAGAATCAATGATAGTCCAAAATGAGACAGGATAAGAAACAGTATGTGAACAAGAATAAAACGTATTCTTCCTTCCTGTGCCTTCCTTCAGCTCAACTTAAGCTGTTTTGGATCCAGGAATTTAGTCAGCTATGATCCAGGACGAGAGAGAACATCTCATTACAGAGCAAAAGGCCCAACTTCATTGGTTCAGATGGGGAGATGTAATGTGACACTTTATAAACTCATATGCTTGGGGTTCAGTCTCCACTTCCTAGGAAGATTATCAGTTTTCAACCCCCAGTGGCAAGATAACTTTGAGTATATTAATTCCCTATGTGGAATGTCTTTCTGTTCATTTATTCACATCACTCCCTCTCCATTTAATAATTTCCCTTTACTCAGAAACTCACACTTGAAACTCCCAGAAGATTTATAATGATTCTTTTTTACACAAAATAGGAACCAGTCTGAAAAGTTAGAAATGATGACATGATAGGATTTGAAGTCGATATATTTAGCATAAAATATCTATCTGTGTTAAAGTGTAATCATCAATTAAGAGGATAAATAACAATGTCATTACATGACAAAGGCTAGAGATCTAGGAAACATCAGGAAATGGGGGATGAGTTATAAATTGTATTCAAGAATCAGCATGACAAGATGGCACTGAGGCAATCCAATAAGAGAACTTTAGGTGAAGAATTGTAGCCCAACACATAAATACAGTGAAAAGTAAGAGCACTACATAATATTGAAATTCAAACGTGTTTTTCAATAGGTATCAACACTAGGCTTATCACAACTAAACTCACAGATTATAAATGAGAAAATTAAGACCAGTACTTACTCTAAGCTTCTGTGTTTCGAGTCTGGTTGGTTTGGAGTTACTTTAAGATAAGATTTTAGGTTAATACACTCATTGTTTGCATTGTTATATCTTCTTCTCAGTTTGCACATCAGGTTCACATTTTTTCGCTTTGTGAAGTAAGTCTCATTCTTCACTGTGCAGAAAGGTCAGATATTAACGTCGTTCTGAACAATGCTGAGTTAAATATAACAAATGTATTCTTTGGTAAATTTTCACCCATATCAGCATTATGAGGAGATAAGCAATTAATGTGCCAAAGAGTGGCAGAAAACAGCATCAAGCAGTATTAAAGTCTGTTCTATACATGCGTAATATTATTTTTAGAGTGGTTTACCCAAGAGGACTTAGAAAGGTGACTACATTATGGGCTTTCTGCTGAATCCCCTGCTGAGGAAGTCCATATGTGCTCTCAGCCTGTTCCTGGCCTTGGCTGCCAATCACAGCTCGTAGATTCTATGGATGTCTGCTTGGACCCAGCAGAAATAGTCACTCTTGAATTACAAGGCCAGTCCCAATTGTTGCTTTCATCTATGCATGAGAGGAGAAGCTCTATATGCAAACATTTAAAATGGTTTTGGTTGTGTTCCTAATTATCATTTAAATTGGAATTTCTTCCATATCTCTGGCAATGGTTCTTGCCAAACAGCCCTTGTGTCATCCTGCGGCAAGTGCAGTCTTTCACTCATGTGTAATCTACACAATGCTAATTCATTGTACAATGGTAGAGAATTAATAAATGAGGAAATGCTGTGTTTGAGATCTCTGACACATAAATGAAGATCATAATAAATGCATCAACATTATTTTAGAACAGTCTGTAACTTCTTTAATTATAAAGCACATACCATGATACTGCTACCAATGCTATTTAAGTATTATGATCGCTATCCACTCTTAGGAGACAAATTTTCTGTCAACATCTTATTATCACATGATAATCATTATGTTGGTTCTTATTACTATTTTTAAAAATGTTTCTGGTGGCCCAATCTTTTAAACTTGACATATGTGAGTGTGTGTGGGAGGGGATATAAGAGTATGGGGGGGCAGTATATGCCGTGTGTGTGTGTGTGTGTGTGTGTGTGTGTGTGTGTGTGTGTGTGTGTGTGTTTGTAACAATTGTGAGCATGTGTGCATGTCTGTGTTCTGCAGGCCAAGGTTGACATTATATATCTTCCTTGATCACTTGCTACCTTATTACTTATTAGGACATGAACTCTCACTGAACGTGAAACTCAAAAACCGGCTAGACTAGCTGGTCAGCCAGCTCCACATACCTGTTTTATTCCTGCACTCCCAGCACTGTTCTTACAGGTGCACACACCCTCCTTGGGCTTCTTTGTGAAGCTGGGAATCCAAACTGAGGTCTTGATGCTTGCTCAGCAGACATTTCTCAGGCTGAGACATCTCCCAAACCTCTTTTCCTTCTTTAGTCTTGGCTCATAATTAGCATAAAGAAAAATTGCCAACCCTCCAAATCCAGTAAAATGCTCTGTAAAATAATCATAAAACTAAGTATGCAGGCAATAAGATACATTACATTTGAGAGATGCTTTATTATTTATAGAACTCATTTCCAAACTGGTCTTATTTGATCTTTGGAACTGTGCTTTGCACTGCAGAAATCAAGAAAAGGCAAATGATCCATCATTGCTTATTTCAAAGGGGAAAAACATCTCTGAAAGCCGTATGTAGGCTTTCTGATATATTACAAAATGTTGTTGCAATCATTTAATGGCAAAACTATCCTAATTTTTATGAGGCTCTTTATAGATCATACTTTTTATATGTTTTTAAATATACCTTTTACATGTATATAATATGATTGATACTGTATCAGTCAACCCAGGATGTTAATTAAAATGTGTATGTGCATGTGTGTGTGTGTCTGTGTGTGTGTGTGTTTTAATATGAGGTGTTTCCTTAGACCCTGCCTGATAAATAACATTGTATATGTATACTATGTAATTTTTCCAAATTGAAATTGAAATGCTACTGGATCTTCAGATTTCAGAAAATGATTTGTGAACTTCTGTAAGCATGGCCCGTATAAAGAGGACACCAGGTAGAGAGGGGAAGCAGGGGAGAAGAGAAAACCTATTCATCACCAACCATTGTGAAGAGAACTTTCATCAGTTCTGACGTGTATGCCGGTTTCCTGACCTAGGATTTCACAGTGAATTTCTTGTTTACCCTCCCCAGATTCTCCGGTCTCCTTTGTCATGCATGACCTCGATAGTCTAGACTATGCAGATGTTTGGTAGAATGGCTTTCAATTTAGGTTCATCTTTGGAATTTTGAAATGAACTTGAAATTATTGTACTTCAGTAGAGACCTCAAGGCTTCATGCTGAAGTTATGCTATGTTGTTGGTAGTGACACCGCCCACACAGAAGTCATTGTGTACTGGGAGAGTCTATTTCTCTTTGTAATTGTTATCTCTTGAGTGATGCTTGGGCTTTATGCAAATAATACTTTCTTGTGTCATATATTAGTTCAATACATGGAAGATAGATTTATTATTCTGGTGTTCACCCAATATTTCTTATTCCTGATATTTCATCTACATTTCCTGATTCGACTGTAACATAGGAAGAACTCATTCATTTTCCTCTTATTTCCTCAATCATTTTATTTCTCTTAATACAGTCATAGACGTTTGGTTTACTATTTCAACTTAATTCCATGCATATCATTTCTTGCTGCTGTTGTTATTCTAAATTGTCCCACTCCTGAACTCTTGGAACTCTGGAAGTCTTCTCACCTCCTTTATGGCAGGGACATTTCCCATCATCTTTTGAGTACTTATTTTCTGACATCCCAGTGTGTTCCATGGTCACTTTATCCATTTTCCAACTACGCCCTAAAATCAGCCATTCAACCAAAAAGCTTCATAAGCTTCTTTTAGAGAACAGTGTTTGGAAACAAAAGTCAAGAATAGCTTTGGTTTATTGGACAGCATCTCTGACTGAATGGTGAATGACTGAATTGTTTTGTTTACCCAGTGAAAATAAACTAAAGCAAATTAAGAACTTAGAAAATATGCATCCACATTTCTAGAAATGAAAATAGGTGAGATGCTGTTACATATAAAAGAACAAATTAGAATGACATTCAAAAGCAAGCTTATATGCAATATGAACGATTATTATCTTCTTTTTTGCAATAGTACACTATGACCAAACTCATGTTGATTTGCTGTCTTCAAGCTTTACATCCAAGGTAATACAGAAAGGATCAATTTTAGTTTATTTTAAAAAAAAAAAAAAAAAAAAAAAAAAAAAAAAGCACAGAGAAGAAAATTGAACAAAGCCCTTATTCCTATCCCAGAACCTAGCTCCAAATGTCAACTGAGCGCAAAGGAAAGATAGTTTTCTCTGATGAAGACTCAACAAGTATACAAACCACATATAGGGCATGCCCAATACCCAGCAGTAGATGGTCAATACAAAACAAACTGAGTAATACTTTAGAGATTTTTTTCTCATAGTGCTTTGTCTGGACATCATTTTTAACCTTACTAGATTTTTACTTATGTATTATGGTTTTCAATTTTGTATTTTTATAGTTTCCATTTGTCTGTGTATACCTGACTGTGTATAACGTTCTCCTGTATTTTCTCTCTTTGTTGTTGTGTGTTGTTGTTTGTTCAATTTGTTGGTTTTATTCTAGGAAGTTGTTGGTTTGTTTGTTTCCTAAAGAGACAGAGAAGGCTTGGGTGAGTTGGGAAGTGGTGAGGATCTAGGAGCTGAGGGAAAAGAAACCAGAATTAGAATATATTGTATGAAAATGAATTTACTTTTTAATAAACAAAATTAAATCTCATTTTCTAATATGTCCAGAAAATACTTCAAGGCAGTATGTTGGCTTACAGGTGATTCTGCTAGACTCCTCCCAGGGACCTAGCAATGGCTTGCATCATCATCTGACACCATTAACAGTCGCCAGGTACAGGTAAAATGACTGCTTGGTACAAATATCCCTTTCTCTCTCCCTTTCTTTTTTTCTCTCTCTCTACTCTCCACTGTTGCTGGCCAGCCTCTCTCTCCCCATTTCTGTCCTCCTTTCTGTCTTTCAATGTCACCCCTTTTCTGCCCTCATAGCTCTGTCCCCCTCTGTCTGCCTCCACCCTTTCTCTCCTTCTACATCCCCCAAATAAACCTCCATTATACCAGCTTGACCGCATGGCACGATTGCTCAGGGGTAACTTGTCAGGGGTCCACTAGGTACCCCACATATACACGGCACTATATTTTATAACACCCAGAACAGCTACTTGTACTAGATAAAACATAGGAAGATTTCTTTTGAAATCCAGTGTCCCATAAATACAATCAAAGCATTCAGGGCCACAAAAAAGAGAAAGTTAGAACAGTTTATTGGCTGACAGTATCCATACATTGGTTATTTTGGGATGCTATTGAGTTCTATGTGTGCAAGTTACGATGGATAGAAAATCCTGGTGGATTTATCTTACCCACTGTCCCCTCCCAGACAGTTGCTGCTGGGGAATATTAATTATAACAAGGAGTCCTTCATAAGTTCAAGCAAGTAAATAATTTTTAGAATAAAGAACTAACATTTATTATTAAAGTGGAAAATATGTAACTATGGAAAAAGGTTATTTTGAAATATTCTTACATATGTTCATAAATTAAGTATAATAAATTAGATAGACTGTGTTTCTATTTAAATTCTTTAAATTTATTTAAAAATCAATTAGAATCTACTAATAAAGCTTTAGGAAGATATTTCTCTCCCTCCTACATATACAAAAATATTTTACAGTAATGTTTTGAGATCTACAAAGTGACAGTTTAGGTGAATTAATTCAAACTATTATACTTTTTAAAGCAAAGGAAGGATTTAGGCATAATCATTAATTTAGTCATAATCATTTTCCTGCCACTGGTCCTTGGAAGTCTAGTCAATGTAAAGAATAATGTATAGATTGTACACATTCCTAACATAAAGGTGAGACAGGTAAAATCCCTAATGTTGGTTGACTGGTACAGAAGAATCCCGACATGTTGCAGTTCCACAAAATGACACTGATTATAATCCTTGTTTTTGTTCATGCATGATTAAACAGTTAATAATGAAGAGAACTTTTCTCTATTATTGTAAGTGTGATGATTGTTCCAGTGTAATTTATTTTACCATGAGATCTCTTTTCTCTCATAGCCATTAATACATAGCAGTTTGAAACATTATGAGTGCCCTGTTGTTACCGTAGAAAAATTATAAAAATATAAACTAAACATGACAGAAAACTTAATAGGATAAAATCTACTACAAGTTCACAATTACAAATTATTGTTCACAGTGAGGGCAATATATTAAAGCCAGGAAAACCAATAAAATTATAAAATGCAAAACAGAAATCATGAGCTTATAGCAGCGAGTACATTTATTCAATGTCTGGAATCCGGGTGGTGTTAAACATTTTAATTAAATATTACTATCATCAGAGTTTGTGTGTGTGTGTGTGTGTGTGTGTGTGTATGTGTGTGTGTGTGTGTGTGTGTGTGTGTGTGTGTGTGTGTGTATACTACCTTACTTTCTACTTGGCGTTAAACATAGGACCACCACATGATTCTTAGCTCAGACATGAATTACTTCTACTAGACGTAAGAGTGAAACATTAGCCTGATCTGTATGGGACTTACATTTAAACTTTATATGCACATTAATTCTGATGTGACTCTGAACTCCTTATAAAATGTTAAATTTTATGTATGACACTCAGCACACTACTCATATTTTCTTATAGAAAGACTGTGTCACAGATAAGGTTGGTCATCATGGGACATCGAACGATAGGAGAAAGTTAACATTCCTCACAAAGTTGTTGTATTCATGTGGTAAAGTTGGTCCTAATCACAGAGTATCTTTCTAAATATTATTTCATGTTTGTAAAGACAGTCACATCCTTTGATATTGAATGCTGTGTTAAATTAGCAGCACTTGTAGAGTCTGGTTGCTCTGAACAGCTTTAAGTACCCCTTGTTTCATTGGAAAGAGATTGCATTCATCAGTGAGTCAGACACATCTAAACCTTCTCAGCTGTGCTACCAAGAAGGGCGGGGCAGAAAGTAAGCAGTCAGAATCATACCCCTCCATTATTTCACAGATGAATTTGATCTTTCAGTGAAAAAGAATCTTCAGAATTGAGGATATTTGAAATGTAAATTTTTCTTAAATCGTAAAATAATATTTTTATTAATTCTTTGAAAATTTCTTTTTTGTTGTTTTATAGATTATTTATTAAGTGTTTGCCACAACCTGGTTATTATAAGAAACATTTCTCTACTATTTATTTATTTGTTTATATATTTATTTATATTAATCATTTTATTTGTTTACATTTCAAATGATATCCACCTTCTTGGTTACCACTCCACAAACCCCCATCACATCCCCCCTCCCCTTTGCCTCTATAAGGGCACTCCTCCACCCACTCACCCACTCCTGCCCCACTGCTCCAGCATCCATCCACTCTGGGGCATCACAACTCCACAGGACCAAGGGCCTCCCCTCTCATTTGTGCCAGACAAAGCCATCCTCTGCTACACATGTATTTGGAGCCACAGAGCCCTCCATCTACACTCCTTGGTGGATGGTCCAGTCCCCTAGTGCTCCAGGTGAGCCAGTCAGTCCTCTTCAACTTCTCCAAAATCTCCTCACCTCTTTACCTACTCTATTCATATGGTCTCTCCCTCCCTTTCTCTTTCTCTTTCTCTTTCTCTTTCTCTTTCTCTTTCTCTTTCTCTTTCTCTTTCTCTCTCTTTTTCTCCCTACCTCCATTGAGTCTAGTTTATGTTCGTTAAAGACTTCTGGGTATTGGGCTTGACCTGGATTGTGGTCTGTATGCCAATTGTCACACTATTGAAAAAGTAGACTTTTCTTCCCCTGGTAACAATCAAATATAACAGTTTCTCATCAAGGGGTCATCATGGCCAACTCCTCTTTTCCAAGCTGGAATTATATCTAGTTTGAACTCATGCAGATCTTATCATATTGTCACAATCACTATGAGTCCCAATGTGCATCCACCATATTGTATCTGTAAAACATTGTTTTCTTGAAGTCAACCCTCATTTCTGGCTCCAACAGTGTTTCTACTTCTTCCAAGTACATTCCCGAATCTTTAGTGGGTGGAGTGGGGTATGAATAATACATTAGGGTGAGCACTCCAAAGTCCTATTCTGTACATGTTGACTAGTTCTGGGTCTCTGTACTAATTGTCATTTACTATAAGATCTTCTCTGATAATGTTTGAACAATGCACTGATCTACAGGTATAGAAATAAGTCACCAGGAGTCATTTTGTTGCTATGTCCACTTAGCAAAGTAAAAGTAGTAGATAGTCACAAAGGTTTATGACCCACTTAGCCACAGGTTTTGAGCCTCATTGACAATGTCAGATATAGGCCTGTTATCTATATCCTGTTTCCTCTTCCTCAAAAGATTTCCTTCCTGCTCTCTCTCATTAGAAGCTTTTATTAAAATATCTGTTCAATGATTTTAATTGGCTATACATGCACATGCTTAATGTGTGCCAGAGGTAAAACACAAGGGCGTTTCCTGGGAAGGCCAGAAGAGGGTATCAGATCCCCTTGCAGCCCAAGGTACAAGAGATTGTGAGCCTCCCAACATGGGTGTTGTGAGTAGAACTCTGGTATTTTACAAACTTTCCTTCCAAAGAAAACCAAAGTTCTGAATGTCTCAACCTAAGTCAGTTCCTTCCCTAATTCTCTCAACATGATTCTACTAACATTAAGCTAATGGTATAGAGTACCAAACTTTCAGGCTTCCATCACATGTGGTGATTTTTTTATGTGTAATTTATTGCCCAAGGCTTTCTTAGGATTGCACCTTCTGACATTGTAGTAATGCTGAAGAATTTCACTATAGTAATATTTATTCAGTAAAATAATAGTTCGGTAAAACATTAATGCCTGACATTATTTGTCCTAAACAGTGAAAGCTTTCTTTACTACTGTCTTTGCAAAGAAGAATAAAGGCTTTGTGGGTTTATGAAGTCACTGTATCATTATGATGTGTTTTAAATTTGGTATGGCCTAGCTTTCTTTTAAAGATTCTGTTTTAATTTTTTGCTAAAGGGGATCCAAAATGAACTTCAGCCACGTTGGGAAAAGGGACCCTTAAGAAAGGTTGAGTGTCCTTGCCTTAGAGGTTTATCAGAAGTAATTATGTATGAGTGAGAATGAGACAGAACTCACGGGACTCCCAGGTCAAAAGAGCAGTGAATTCCTCTTGGTTGGGACTTTTGGTGTCTTGGAAGTAGTGATTTTATATATGTATACTTTTTTGGACTTTTGAGTTTTTGTAAATCTCAAAAAAAAAGTTCCTCAATCACTGAGGTACTAGTGGCAATTGAAAAAGGTCTAGACAGTTGTTGGTAGAAGGATATCTCTATCTTAGAAATAAAATATCCTAGATGAGGTTGTTGCAAGTGAGTGGGTGCTTAGAAAGTAGAGTGAGCATTTGGATAGCTCCTGAATAGACTGACTCTACCTCTCTAAGTAGAGCTTTGTCTGAGAAAATTGGAAGAAAATATATTGTTTCAGCAATTGGGAGCTTCTGAAAAGGATAGAGAGCTTCAGAGAGTAGATTTCTATTTTTCATGTGACCTAAATTCTCTGTTTTTCCCCCTCATAAATCTTTGCTAAAATCTACATTATTCACTAGTGCTGTGCAAAATAGGGTTTTTTTTTCTTTTTATGTCATAGAAATGTTATTTCAATGTTAGAATAAAAATAGACACTGCCTCCAGAACTACAACCATGGCTGAGTTAAATGTACCACAAAATACTGAAGTTGATAAAAAGCAGCATAGATGAATCATGAGAATAAAACTCTGGGTTGTGAGGAAGAGCTGTGAGCTGGAACCTCTCTTAGGCTACACAGTGATATTAGAGACTTTTCCTAATAACTGTCCCTAGAATAGTGTATGGGGTAACCAAAACTGCTAATAGCTCTCCTTGGAAGGCTGCAGATGGGTCAAGAAACATACGGTAACAGAACAAGATGGCTACACTGACCCTTCAGCTTCACCAAAAACAGACAGGGTTCTGGAACTACAGATGCCTAACCTCTTTTGCTTTCAGAGAATTTTCTTGAAATAATTCCTAGTTTTAAATTTTCTCTCTGACTCTTTGAACTGCCTTTACACACCATGAAATGTATTTAGTAGAGTCTTGGGAACAACTCTTTGAAATGTAAATACCAATACATACAGCACCCTCATCTCTCTGTCTCTGTGAAGTAGACTAACTTTAATGGGTATTGTGAAGGTTTATATATGCTTGTCCCAGGAAGTGGCACTGTTGGGAGGTGTGGCCTTATTGGAATAGGTGTAGCCTTGAGGGTGTGGGCTTTAATACCCTTGTCCTAGCTGCCTGGGAGCAAGTATTCTGCTAGCAACCTTCAGATTAAGATATAGAACTCTCAACCCTGCCTGCACCATGCCTTCCTGGACAATGCCATGTGCTGCCTTGATGATGATAGACTGAATCTCTGAACCTGTAAGCCAGCCTCAATTAAATGTTGTCTTTTATAAGACTTGCATTGGTCATGGTGCCTTTTCACAGCATTAAACCCTAAGACAGGTATCAATTAGCAAATACTTGGTCTAATCCCAGGGAAGCACATATGCACACTAGAATTAATGTGCACTGCAAATCCCATTGATCAGCCTCATTCCTAATCTTGTCTAGTCCTTTTCTATGGACACTGGGCATATTGAGAACTCTTTCCTTTTGGTTTCAGCTGAACTGAGTATCCAGACTTGGTTTATCTTCCTTCTCCTGATACTGCCAATAATAAGCACAAAATCATATTGCCTACTTGTCTCTCCAAGTATATTTCTCTTCTTTAATAATTAGCAATTAGCTCTGGAGGAAATTCATGAGCTGACTTGTAGAAAATGTGTCATAAAATAAGTGAGAAAATAGCCATTTACCACCAAGGATTCTGTTTTGAATTATCTGCTTTGATGAACTCTGGATATTAGACCTTTTCTCAGGATTATCAGTTAAGAACTATTTGATTCAATTGAGAACTCTGATTCTGTAGACATGGATGCATTTCTCAGTACTTCATAATGAATCCAAATTTATTGGTTCATGATTTTGAAGGTGAGAAAGTCCAACTTAAAGGCATGATTATCTGGCAAGGGCCTTCTTAGAGTACCATCCCAAAGCAAAACCAGAAGGAAGTGGGAAGTAAGGATGGGAATCCTAAGATCCCCTTTTGTAAGAAGCAGTCTGTTCATAAATTTACTTTCTTAACCTATCCTTGAATGCTATTCATGCATTCAGAAATTCTTTTTTGAATTTGAGGTTCTAGAAGACTCCATGTGGTAACTGTTGTATTCATAACTTACTCAAATCAAAACCCATAGAGAACTTATTGTGGTATGTCTACAGGGCTTTGGAAACCACTTACTGTGTGTTGTCCTAACTGATACAGTGAATTCGCACCTTGATGAATACAAAACCAAAATTACAAGTCAAAGATAAAAGTGAGGTTAACATACCTCCCTGCAGCAAGTTAGGCAAGTTAGATAGCTATTTCCAATGCAATATTCTCCCTGAAGAAAAGAAATACATGTTAGTTAATAAGAGAAGCCTGTGTGTAATCATCTAGTAGAGGGAGTTACTGGGATTGGAGGGATTTTTCCAAGCACACTCAACTGAAGGCGCACATTTCTGAGTATGGTCTGTTTAAGATCACAATTCAATGAGAAAAAAGGGTCATTCATTTGGAGGCATACTTATTCCAATATCATAGAGCCAATGTTTGAAAGTAGAAGAGGGTAACATAGTTCCTTCTGGACATGCTTCTTAAGCATTATGATAAACTAAGCTTAATCTGATTTCCTAAAAGAGTGAATCTGTGACTCAGACACTTTAGTTACAAATTCCTCAACAATTCTCCAATGAGTTTTCACTGAAACAAGAGAGAACATTTATTGGCAGGCTTTTAATTTAAACAGTAGTGTTCTCCCCTGAAATGTAGCTATTTGACCCTAAAAGAACATAAACTACTTATAGCAGCTTATATGTATTATTTGTTTGCTCAAGATTTTGTTTATTTACTCGGGCAAACCCAACTCAAAAGATTTCAAGTGCTTCTTCCATCAGCCCTCTCCAATGCCCATACTCAGGGATGTTCATGCATAGGAACAAAGATCTAATCATTAGAACCTGTCAAGTCCCTCTCTCTTAGAATAAGGAAAGTCACTCCCTCTGTCACTCACTAGAGAGCCCTTCCTGAATTTGCTGAGACCTAATATGTACATACAAACAGGGGTTTAAAAAAAGTAAATCATTTTTCTCAATGGTTGCCTTAGTAAGACCCAAGGTTAGTACCTCCTAGCAAACTAACCTCTTGAAAATGTTTCTGGTTCCTCACACATGCCTACCAATGCATCATCAGAACTAGCACTATGCTACTGCTACCTCCTTCTGGACACAGCCGTGTCTTCCCAGTGTGCCACCAAGTAATGTTTTAGGTTCTTGGGGACCTTGGAGAATAGCATGTGTTAAAATGAGGTGGAGACCAGGAATTCTTTCCTGGGCCCTGCTTCATGCAGGAGTCTCATTGAGTTATTGTTTCCACTTCAGAGACACTGGCCATGTATCAAACAACCCAGTACTGCCAAGAGAGATAGAGTGGTTTGTTCTCAGACAGCTTCTTGCCTTTGGTTGAGTGGGTTTTCTTTGGTGACTTTACATAGCAACTCTACTGCAAAATAACAGGCTTCTGTCTTCCTTTTAACGAGACACACCTAGTTCTTTTTCTTTTTTTTTCTTTTTTCTTTTTTCTTTTTTTTTTTTTTTTTGGTTTTTCGAGACAAGGTTTCTCTGTGTAGCCCTGGCTGTCCTGGAACTCACTCTGTAGACCAGGCTGGCCTCAAACTCAGAAATCCGCCTGCCTCTGCCTCCCAAGTGGGGGGATTAAAGGCGTGAGCCACCACTGCCCGGCCACACCTAGTTCTTATTGGTCTTTAGATGGGACCTCTGACATCAAAACTCCTAATATGGCATTTCTCCCAGCTACAGTGAATATGAAGCACCAATCCCTTTATTTCCAACTTTCACCCACTTTTTAACTTGATCTGTTAATTTGCACTATCTTAACTATTTTTATTGTCTTATTATTCATGCTTTTGCATTGACTACTCAACTTTATTATTTTAACTTCAAATTAAAATATCCTTAAACTCCACAATGCTTTTCAAAAAACAAAATATTCTTGAAGTAATCTTTTATTAAGTGATCTCTGTTTGATTTTATGAAGTTCTGTGAAAGAATACATGAGTGAATTTGCCATTTGAAAATAACCTTTTGAATATTTTTAAGAAACATATTTAATGAGCCTGAGTTTTGACCAGTACATTATTTATCTCAGTAAGTATGATAAGTGACTACACTCTTGAATTTTCTATCTGTTTCTAGACATTTCTAGAAAATAAATGAGTAAAAGTAAAATTTACAGTTTTCAAAGACTAGCTTTGTTGCCTAAATTGTCTTGAAAATATGTTTTACTGTGATAAGTAGAAAGGTCTCCCAGACTTCCCTAGAGAACAGGACGTTTCTGGACCCTATTACATGTGTATAAGGCAGCTAATATTCCACAGGCTGTTTTCAAGTTTCGAAGAGAGAGTGCCAAAAGAAAATATTGAGTTTCCAAACACAGTTTATCACTACTTCCCTGCCAGGTAAACTCAAGTTTTTGGACAATTGTCCCACTAAATAGAACCCTTTTAAGAATGATGTCATGTCTAAAATAATATTTTAATAAATCAAAATCAAATATATCACCAAGGAGATAGCATGGTCTCTCCTTTTTACTTCATAAGAGATGTGTCTACTAAATCAATTTCTAATTTTAAATATGTGTCAGAGACATCAATAGATACTAATTAATCCATTTTCACTCATGTGTGTGAATTTAAAAATATTAATTTGAGTATAAATATCTAAATAGCATGTGTGATAAAAGACTGGAAATTAAAGAGAGTAAATCCAGAAATATCATTCAAAATTCTGAAGTTAAAACATAAAATCCTATATCTTGGGAGGATTTTGAAGTGCTTTTAGCCCAAGGACATTTCTCCAATGTCACTCAGACCTGCTTTTGTTTGATAGTTAGCACCGAACTCACTGCATAACTTCACTTAATCCCCACAGCAGGGCATGGAAGTAGGATTACATAGCAAGCTAGCTCATGGCAAAGCTAGAATAGGACTGGAGCCCCTAGTTTCAGCATCTGTGTTCCTGCCACTGTGTGTTTTGAGTGAGAATTTATCCTCCCTTTTCTAAGAGCCAATGGCCATAATTCAGCTGCCAAAATCGTCAAGTGATTAGACACAATTCTTCATAATGACGTACAAATTTAGGCATGGAGGAAGGGCAACTCCACCTGAGAGCCTTTGCTGCACTAACACCTAAGCTCACTGATAACAAATAAAATACTTCAAATAGAGTCTAAAATGCAAGCTCAACACTGACCCACCTCTCATATAGCTTTGTTGCAGTTGTTCTAAAGGAAAAGTAAGTAAATAGCATCAAATAGGAATTTTTCTGTTTTAGAGATTTATTATTAAACCATTCTTTTTCACGATGGAGATTTTAAAGCACCAGCACCTAAGCTGTCATTCTCTGCAGCACAGTTGAGACCTTACACTCCATTCTCCCCAGTGGTCAGAGCGTAACTCTGGTTCACATAGATGCCACACTGCTCGACTGTTGGGAATCAGAGAGGGTAAAATTCCTTGGACTGAAATGAAAAGAACTCTTTGATACTTATCTTCTTTACTCCCTGATACTACAGAATTAGATGCAGTTTAGACTGTTTTTATGGAAAAGCAAATGATGATTTTAAATAAGAGATTAATATTTCCTACAACAAGTAAAGTCAGTTTTGTCCATACTCTTCCTTGGTGTTTTTATCTAGAAAACAGTATCATTGTTTATCCTGTCTATTTGAAACACACGACACAGTTTTCAAAATCTAGATGAAGCTTTTGCCGGTTTATGACCTGGAAATGACTTTCTCATGGACCTTGGAGCCATGCCTTTGAATTCTCAGCCTATTAAAGGAAAACATATGATCCCGTCTCCATGTTTGTGGAAGGGCCAGAACTGCCTTCTTTGGGCATTAAAAAACTCTGTATTTTCATAAAGATGGACATTATGAACATTTTCATTATATCAATTAAGAAATACAGGCTGCCATTCCAACCCCAGTGGAGTTTTAGATAGACTAGGTTTAATACATGTTCTACTTGAATCCTCTTACTTGAGAGCCATTTATCACTTGAAAAATATGAACAAATGGATTGGGTCTTGTTTGCTGACAAATTTTGCTACATCTTTACAACTTCATACAATTTCCCAAGATGCAAGGATTTAATGCTTGCTTCATGGTAAACTTTTCTTTCTTTCTTTCTTTTTTATTTCTATTTTCAGTCTAGTGGAACATTTTAATGCTCAGTGAAACTCCAAACAAAGGATCTGTAAAATATGGCCACTGGTATGATAACTTAAAAAATAATTCTTTGGATTTATATGCACAAAAGGATTTAAAAAACATGTAGTGCACATATATGTACAGCCAAAATGCTTTACAAATATTTTTTTAGTTTCTAAAAGAAAATCTTTTTAAACTTTTCTTTCTTAACCTGAAACCTTTACAGAGAAGTTTTGCTGGATTGCAGAAAGATTTTTTTAAAGAAAAAATTGATCTCTCCAGCACTTAAACCATTGGCATTTGAGATAAAGTAAAAAAGGATGCCACATTTTCGCAATGTACTAGCTAGATGTGTAGCAAGTTTCCTACAGTTCAACATTTTCTTTGCTGAATGACTTCATAGCTTCTGGCAAGTTAGTAAAACCACCTACCTGCTAACATTCAGAGACTTTACTCATGCTTTGCTTCAGGAGGAAGTAAAAATTAATGGCAATGAACATGTGGCTATTCAAGCCTTCCTCTACACTGTTTTTAATCCCATTAAAATATATGTCCTTTAAGACTACACTGATTGGGATAATAAAGTAAGGACAAAACTGATAGCAAGCAATTTGACTCCACTTTATCTAAATTAAAACTTTTTGCTTTAAAAAGGATGCTGAAATTTTGTTCTAAAAACAGTGAAGAAATTACATAATTTGTAAGTTCAGCAATTAACTAAATGCTAAAAACTTTTTTCCAAGAAAAAATATTTCCCTCTCTGGATTTTTCTTTATTCTTTCTCTCCAACTCCTCACTTTCCTTCTCCCTCTACACACTTGTATATGTAAAGAGAGATAACTTTGAAAACATATTAGAAAAAATTATACATATATATATGTAAGGAAAAGGGAAAGTGAGTGAGAATAGATTTGCAACTGTTAGATTCAAGTATTCTGCTTGGCTTTCTCCTTTGTCATTATTACACTGGCCTTTAACTCCAGGCACTGCCCAGAACACATGTTCAAGATTAATGTAGGCATGTTAGGGAGACCCTGTCTCAAAATAAAAAGTAAATACACTCAATTTAGTAACACTTGCCTAATGCCATTGGTGCTTGCTGTCCCTTTAGGTAGCTCCACACTCTGCAGAGTGTAATCATAGACACATTTCCTGTAGCCAGTGAGACACATTGTCACAGAAGATACGTTGTCTTGACAAACAGAATTAGGGCTTCAAAATCCTTTCCTTCTGAAATCCATTGTTGTAGGAAGAAATGAGTGACATTAGAGATTGTGCCAAGACATTAGCATTCACAATCTCCTTCTCTTTGAATACATTAACAATGTTTTTAATCAAAAGGTTTCTTGCAATAGTAGTGCTTTCTGTAAGTGGGCATTGGTGAAGTTTATTTGATACTAAGTTCAGTACTTTAATTCGAGGGGTAAGTCACTATGGCATAAGATAGGGGCCAAAACCATGTGGTCTGCCTACTAAATGCACATTAGCTTTTAGCTTTTATTTACTAAGTGTATGGTTTAGAAATAGCCACTATTTCCTTCATTCTGTGAAATGTCAAATGACAATCACCTCATAGACTAGCTGCCAATAGCAAAGTAGCTTAATCACTGTAAATAAACGCTTTCTATAAACTACATAAAGGAGTGAAATCATGTAAGGCAAACATTCTCAGAATGTACATAATGTATAGTAAGGTTTATACAACATATTAAATAACATATTATTACATTATTTACACATTTATTTTTGACACTGGAACAATTCTTATAACAATGACTTAAGACTGTAAAGATGTTATATTTTTGCAAATTCAGAACTTCCTTATTTTGAAGGTAAAACATCATAATAACTTGACTTAAAGAAATATAATAGAAAATGATATCTTCCTAATAGACCAAAGGTTTTATAATTCAGTAAATATGTCATCAATAAATTTTACATCACAGTTGAATGTTCTTCAAAGTACAATAAATTTCCTTATAAAAAAGGAAAAGCTATTTTACAGAACTTAAAATTTGTCAATTTAGATTAAATCTATTTTGTGTTTTTAAACTATTGAATAAAAATAGTATTAAATATTGTTATGACTGAGTGAAAAATTTTGTCTCTGCACTATAAGTTACAAAGTACAAATTAAGAAGAGGTCTTTGTCAAATATAATATCAATTTTGTATTTATTTTTCATCTATTTAGTCAATCAACACATAATCTAATGCTGAACTAATAACTGGGAATCAGACAAACACAAAAACTTACCCCCTTCCCACCATCACCCTCAGCACAGATACAAATGGGATAGCCACAGGACAAGTAGTGCTGGCCATCACTTATTTCTCAGTGTAATTTCTCATAGCCTAAGTTCCTAGGAATGTGCTTTCTCAGTGTTGCATTTTGAGCAACAACAACCGGTGAACACCGGCAGCTTCATCCGGACTTCTTTGGAATGTCATAATTGTTATTCTTTAGAGTCTTCATGCAAATCATCCCCTCATCTGACACCTTGGAAACCACAGGACACTTCATATTATGCTTCTTACGAACATATGCTTTACTTCCTTTTAAATGACTTAGAGCAATAACCTTTGAGCGCCACGCCACTGTTCTACGACTTGTAACAGCTCGCTGCCCGCCTTGCCCTGGGGGGCCCTCCCAAGGAAGACAATTAACTAGGTTCGAAGTTCCCGCCAGCGGGTACTCCGTGCTGTAGAAGGAAGGCGTCGGTTAATGGAAAGAAGCAGGAAACAAAAGGGTGCATGGGAGCAAGACGAGATTCTGTTCAAGCTCTGAGACAATCTTTATTGTTACAATGATTTAAGCACATTAGGGCGGGAAATGGCAGGGGCGGGGAGAATCCACAATGCGACCAGACATCATAATTATATGCCATATTTGTCCCTGGACTGGTCGTCTAATCTGGCAGCAGGCTGGGGAGGGATAGAGGGAATGTCCGCTGTGAGCCGAAACTCTTTGTGTTGCTAATCAAGCCAAGCCTAAGAGTCAGGGTCTAGAGGAAACACCTGCTGAGCGATCGAGACATTGTGGCTATCAGGATAAGGCAAAACCTGAGATCTTTCATCTAGCAGAATGTGCCAAAGGCCAAGGCCTTTGTCTCTGACAATTCCTCCCTTAATTTACAATATGAGCGTTATGACCCTGCCTGGCAGGGATGGGCTTTGATCCGAGAGTGAGGGTAGAGGCCCAAACCTCCATGGTAACTGTCATCTTTTGCTGGAGGAGGGGCTCCGGGATGACAACCCCTATGCATTTGGGCATGCCCTTCAGGGAAGCCAGCAATTATCGGGTCGTACCCGGACCCTCCTTCCCTTGCAGTACCTTGTCTCGCATCTCTTGGATGCCCACGCATAATCGCGTGCCCGTATGCCCGGACCATTGGACGGGCAGCCCTCTGTAGCGAGAGGCTCATATTATGATGTGGTGGGTGCCCCGATCTGGGAGGTGGGAGATGAGGATAGCACAAGGAAGACAAGGCATGGCCCATTCGAGGATTGGGACAATAAGGCCTTTGTCTCTAACACCGATGTCCACGCCAACTCATGCCAGCCAGCAGGTGATGTGCATAGATCTGGGTTCTATGCAGCTCCTGAAGGAGGGTCATTGGCCTCAGGATCTATAATTCCATGATCTAGCAGATCGAGGCGATGATAATGAGCCTGCAAGGGTCGGGATGTCAGAGAATCAATCTGTTATTTGATGAATTTCGTAATTTTGTTAAAAATAAAAGGTCCCAGGCTTGCTAGAAGTAAAAGGCTAATTATTGGTAAGTAAGTCAAGGTCTCCACGGTTCTGGAGCATGACCCGGGCCAATTGAATACCCCAGGGGTCCACCAGCAAGCACACAGCACATTTACTGTGGTGTGGAGGGGTCTAATATCCTCTAGGATATTATAAAGAAATAGTCTCTTTAAAACTAAGGAGGGAAAACTTCTCAATAATAACCCACTATCTCCTTGCTACTGTTTTAGATCTGACTCACTTCTTCCAATACTTGCAATCCTTGTCTAGAATATCAAGGTCTTGTAAAACTCACAGGCAATAGAACAAAAGCTACTTGATAGACAACAACTGACATGTCACATTCTAACATAGTAGAAAAAGGTGTACAATCAATACAACTTACATTAAATTCTGCAGAAAAAAACAATATTTTAACATGACCGATAAAAATTGGGAGCCTTAACACATGTACTAATACTTGTTCACACTACAGATCTTGTTCCAACTTTATCTCTTGCTAACATAACATTAGGGAACTGCAGCTAACTTTCAAATATGTCTTTGAGAATGTCCAGAAGCAATTTCTGCTACAGTCTATGTTTTCTCTGTCTCACAAGGTCGAGAATCTTGAGGTAAGGCAGCTTATCTAATCTGGGATATAGGCAAGCAAGGGTAGGTCAGGAACAGATGTCCAATACAGCTTTTCTGT
>CM052715.1:8901643-8948267 GCA_028551405.1 Uromys caudimaculatus
GGCATGTAGAATGTTTTTATACTTTTAAAATCAATCAAAAGCAAAAATTAAGTAATCACACATTTACTTATTTAGACCAGACAAGATTTAACCTTTTTGATGGTAAAAAAAAAGAGGAACACCTTGTTATTTGTTCTAGGAGAGACAGCCATCAGCTCCCTTATCTGAACTACAACAGTCAATAGAGACTACTTTTTAAAACAAGTCAATAACCAATTTCTTTTCTTTTTAACATAAAACATAGGACAACTTCCATTCATACAACACAGACAACATAAAACAGTCAGTTTTGACACATAGATTGGCGTGCCAAGGACATACAATAGAGAGGAAAGAGAATTTTATCACTGAACCACCAAAGGAAGGAGGATTAGATGTCCCGAAGGGATTTAAGTCATCCTACCTAAAAGACACAAAATTAAAACTTAAGCATTTGTCCCATAGAGGCCAGAAAGGAAGTAGGATGTCTCCTGTCTTCCTCTTGCCCCTAGGAGAGTTCAAGCTTATCTTTATTTTTCTTCCCTTGGAAATCGGGGAGGTTTGCCTTTCTTGAATTCATTTTCTCATAGTTATGGTATACAACATCTCTAGTGTAGAAGCACTTATGAGAATTATCTTTGCTTCCCTAGATTTTAGCACAACTTTAAACACCTTCATAAAACACATTTTACCATTATTTGGAAACACAAGCATAGAACACATTTAATTGGGCGTTAACCATAGCTCTCCTAGACCTCTCCTTTCCACCTGAGAGAATGTAAAAAGGCACCATTGGCCCATAAAGAGACACAGCAGATTTCAATTTTTTAACTTTAAGCGCCAATATTGTTGGCCATCCCTAGGAAAAACATTTTCCTCCTCAGCCTCTCCCTGCTCTCTGTGTTGGCTTAAGTAACCTTTCAATGCCTGGTTTTTAAGAGAGAGAGAGCAGTCCTGGCTAAGTCCTTTACAACCTCAGCGTCCCCATGGGGCTGTAAGTCAATTGTTTGGATTTGCTTTCTGCAGAAACAGCAAGGGCAGCAGCAGCGGGAGAAACAGGAGCAGCGAGAGAAAAAACTTCATTAATAAGATTCCAATAAGACATTGCTTGTATAGGAATTCTCTGTGGACCAAACCTTTTATAATGATCCTATAAACATTTTCCTATTCTACACCACCGAGCCGTACTTATAGTTCCTTCTTGGGGGAACCATGGACAAATTTTTTGAATGAATTTGAAAAAACGCCTAAAATCTTTCTTTTTGACTCTGGTACTTCGAGTCTGGAGAGATTCTCTGATTCCTTATAAAAAACTTCATGGTCGTTTAACATTTGTCCCATGATTCTGTACTATTTTATATAACTTTAATTCAACCTCTCTCTCATAAACTTCCACCTTTTCCCAGTGGAGGATCTTCCACTTGAACTTTATTTCTTTCTATACAGCTCTCACACAATAAAATATCTCCGTTTTCTCTCGACTTAAATCTCTATTTCTCTTTTGTTCGTCTTTGTTACTAAAATTCGCAAAGACTCTACTCTACATAAACATCTTTTACCATGGGCTATATTACTTCCCGACAGTTTTCATATAGACCCATCGGTCACGCGGTACTGATTCACGGCTTTCCCACGGACCAGATTTGTATACCCGCACACCCTTTGTCCTGAAGGAAGAGCTTCCGTGAAGCAGCTCTTCCTATAATTTCCTTTTCTCTGGAAAAAGCATCTGCCTCTATTCATGTGTCACTCACCTCTTCTCCCGAAGTCCACTTCTCTGTCGGGTCACTCCGAGAGCGTCTTTAACTGATTAATCCTCACCCAGCTGGGCCTTTTGCATGTCGCGACGACCAACTCTGTGCACTCTCCCGGTCCACAGCCCACGTCTAGGCGCCAACTGTAACAGCTCGCTGCCCGCCTTGCCCTGGGGGGCCCTCCCAAGGAAGACAATTAACTAGGTTCGAAGTTCCCGCCAGCGGGTACTCCGTGCTGTAGAAGGAAGGCGTCGGTTAATAGAAAGAAGCAGGAAACAAAAGGGTGCGTGGGAGCAAGACGAGATTCCGTTCAAGCTCTGAGACAATCTTTATTGTTACAATGATTTAAGCACATTAGGGCGGGAAATGGCAGGGGCGGGGAGAATCCACAATGCGACCAGACATCATAATTATATGCCATATTTGTCCCTGGACTGGTCGTCTAATCCGGCAGCAGGCTGGGGAGGGATAGAGGGAATGTCCGCTGTGAGCCGAAACTCTTTGTGTTGCTAATCAAGCCAAGCCTAAGAGTCAGGGCCTAGAGGAAACACCTGCTGAGCGATCCGAGACATTGTGGCTATCAGGATAAGGCAAAACCTGAGGTCTTTCATCTAGCAGAATGTGCCAAAGGCCAAGGCCTTTGTCTCTGACAGCGACTGATAAATTTCGGCTTTTAGATGTCTTTTTTTCAGCATTAGTAGAACAATTAAGAATTTAAACACTATTTATTCACAAATCAATCTGTATTTCTTACACGCCTCACAAAATTCAAGCTGAAGCAACTGTCCAACATTTAAACATTATGAAACGCATGAAACACAACGAATTTGATAAGCCTAAATAATGTTTCAATAGACATAGTAGGAAAGAAATCACTTCCAAATGAGAGCATTTCAGAGAATAAATGGATAAAGTATCATATGACTATCATCTCTCCAAGTGACTAGAAGTAATTTTCTAAAAAGAGCTGTCTACTGTAGGAGAAAATGCAACGGATGAGTTATTTTCTTAACTAACATTATTTCTGCAGTTAAGATTTCTTTGCCAAGAAGCCACTTTTAGAAAACCTCAAACTTGAATCAAAGAAAATTCTTTAGTTTACTTATTTCAGACTATATCACAGTGATGAGGATAATATATTTATCTGGATTTTCACCACACTTAGTAGAGTTTTATTTAAAATAATATCAAAATAATATTACCCAGGAGAAAGCACACCAATTGTTTATCCAATACCTGAAAACACACATACAAGTAACATTATATTGAGCAGGCTGCTTAGGAATGTATTTAGGAATATGTGTCTGCATATATTATATATAATAATGCACGTATATAACAATGCACGGTGATGGGATGGTTTAAAAAAAAATGGAATAGGGAAATGATCTACTTAAATTCTCAAAACTAAAAGAAATAAGTTTTAAAAGTAAAGAGCAAAACAATGGCACAAATTATGAGAGTAGAAGTACACATGCTCAGAGTCAAGGTCTTTCTATAGGTGAGTGATAACTGATGCTTCAGTACATGGATTAGAAGTGTGGATAAACACTTAAAGTGCTAGTATATAATACCGAAATGGGTGACTATTTTGTTGGTTTTTTTTTTAGCTGCAGAAAGAATTTAGAAGATAAGACTTTGTTATGGGTAACAAAATTAATACTTCTATAATACATGACCAAAACTCATATTTTATCTTTTAAGATTGTTCACTATGTATGGAAGCTGTGCATTTTGCTTGGTTGTAGAAGACTCATTCTACAATATAACCAGTCATGTGAGCTGGTTAAAGTCTAGATTTTTAGCATTGATTTGATTGTTATACATATGTTCTATCTCATGCTTTGGTTACAGGCTGAGACACAGACACACAGACTATCACCTTTTGCTTAAGGAATCCAAGTGTAACCTTCATGGCTTATGGTTTTATTCTTAAATATGTAGCATATTTTTTGCCTAATCTGAACTTCTGAAAACAACCACTTTGAAATAAACACATTGGCCAAATATTGTTTTCCTCTTCTAGAGGTGAAAGGTGAAGTTTTCAAGGATGCTAGAGAAGAAAAACTGCCTCAAAACTTAAACAAGACTATTAAAAATTTAAGGACTTTGACAGCTCATGAGCAAGAGCAGAAAGTGTGACAAGCTTTTCTTCAATATATGTGTAGTGTGGAAGAGGAAAAATGAAGTTAAGAGACTGGAATACTTCAAAGGTGATAAAATGTTTCTTAACAGATACCACAATTTCACACTGCTCTGGTACCCTAAGGTCATAAGAAAATTCTGTAATCTTCTTCTTTAAATTATAATCAAATACAGCAGTTCCAACAGTGCATTCCTCCATCTCAATACTGTGGCAAAGAAATAATAAATTCAGAATTATACCACATTCTCCACCAAGACTAGATCAGCTCATAAAGAGTTTCAAAATCCTGACCCACTCCTGGCTTGGCAGAATAGTGTTGACAGGGTGGTACATCAGCATTTTCATGAAAGTCTACCTCTGTAGGGGAATCCGGGATCCAGTAGAAGATCCTTGAGCTCAACTGTTTGGTCTCATTTTCAAAACCCTCAGGTTTGTAACTGTAAAAAATTCAAAACCTTGAATAATGAACTTTATCATCTAAATTTGTTGTGCTTTGAAAAAGAAACAGATGAAAATAAAAAAGTTCACTCAACAAGTATTTTCTCAGTTATATTAGCATAGAAACAGTGGTTACATATAAACCACACATGCATTTCATCTTGTAAGATTTCCACTTTGCTCATTTTTTAAAAATATTTATGACTATAATTCTTATGATTACAAACCAGAAATTCCATCTAGGCTGAAGCACAATTTTATATTATAGCTCAGAAGAATTTGATAAACAAGAAGTAAATAAACAGAGACCATATTTTCATGAGGACAAAGAATGGACTTTTTTTTCAATTTAATGTTTTATTTAACTGATTCACTTTACATCTTAAACACTGCCCCCTTTCTGATCAACCCCTCCCACAATCCTTCCCCCATTTTCCCTCCCTTTCTTCTCTGATAGGGTGGGGACCCTCTTGGATATCCCCCCGCCCCCATCCTGGCACCTCAAGTCTCTGCAAATCTTGGCACTTCTTCTCCTACTGAGTTTAGACAAGGAAGTCCAGCTAGTAGAACATATCACACATACAGGTAACAGCTTTTTGGCTAGCCCCCTTTCCTGTTGTTCAGGACTGACATGATGGTCAAGCTGCACACACGTCTACATATGAGCAGCAAGGCCTGGGTCCAGTCTGTGCATGTTCTTTGGTTGGTGCTTCAGACTCTGAGAGACCCAGGCGTCCAAGTTAGCTGACTCTGTTGGTCTTCCTGACAGGATATTCTTACCACTTAGTGGTAGCACAAAAGTTGTAAGTGTAAATATTTCCTCAGATGAGCACAAGGAAAAAATATTCGTCATGGAAACAACAAAGGTGTATCTAAGTCTGTCTATAGTGGAGTCAAGAAGCAAAACCACATGAGCATCTGACTATGTTTAACCATAAGCTGAGGTCACATAACTTAGAGAAATACAGAATATGAAATAAATCCCTTTATTTTTATGACTGAATAAAAGGGTTCTTTTTCTCAGGTCCCAGGCTCCCAACACTCATTTCCTTAGACACACAAGTCCCCTGACATGGTGAGTTAGTGATTTTAAGGGATCTAAAAGTGGCAATTATGTTTTGCATACCTGTGGGCATCCATTGTCACATATGCACAATCTGAACAATACAGGAGAGGCTCAGGGACACAGAAAGTAAATTCTAAGACTGACAGCAATATCATTTCTTTCAAACTACTCATGGTTTTCATATAACTTAATCGGAACAAATGTCAGCATTGCCAGAATCAAGGCATAGTAATGAACGTGGGCATCCAAAGCCTAACCAAAATCCAGTTCTATTACTGGAGTTGGAGAGTCAAGCTCTTCAAAATCTAAAAACACCAGCATGTATGAAAAGTTAAAATTGGAACATGTTTAGTTTGGCTACAGTTTGTGATATTTTTAATTTCCAAATCCTAACAAAATGCATAAGCCATAAAAAGATAATTCTATGTATATATTTCTGGTTTTACATTGAAATACCCTGTTTAGTGGCTTAAATCAACATTTTTGGACAGAGTATCTTGGGCTCTCCTAGAGCACCACATTGAAAGGTCAATGACCGCTGTAGTTTGATTTGAAGTTCTAAGAGGACTGAGTCCGTGAAAGTCTCCAACTGAG
This sequence comes from Uromys caudimaculatus, assembly GCA_028551405.1. NCBI lineage: Eukaryota > Metazoa > Chordata > Mammalia > Rodentia > Muridae > Uromys > Uromys caudimaculatus. Next base: position 8,907,621 of record CM052715.1, read on the forward strand.
TTCAGAGCTCGATGATCCTTGTTGTTATTGTCAATGTTGTTTTGGGGTAGGGTCTTGTTACATAAATCTAGGAGAGTCTTGATCAGGTACTGGAATAATAGTCTTGTGGTGTTCCACACAAATCAGAAGTATTTTTATGATTTTTTTAATATTAAAAATAGTCTTTTTTGTCAAATGTTTTCCATATAATATATTTTGATCAATTTCCTCCCAGAACTCTTCCCAGTTGCTACCACTTCCCCCCTTACCCAACTTGTTTTTTCTCTTTCCTTCATAAACAAGAAAAATCCAAATAATAAGAAACAAAAACAACAAAAAATATGAAACAACCAACCAACATGTAACCTCAAAAATGAAAACATGCAAAAGACCAATAAGGCGGAAACAAGTCAAAACAAAGCAAAACACAAGTTCACAAATACTACTGAGTTTAGTTTGTATTGGCTGAGGAACATCTGTCTTGACATTGGTCACCCACTAATCACCAAGGTGGTTTGGCTGATCTTGTTGGCTAGGACAGTGCTCCCTTCTTCCTCCACATTTCATATATATCCATTCAGAAGTTCTTTGTGCAAAGTTGGGAAGGACCTCCTACCCCCCAAATCAGGATAGATTTGCAGTTGAGGGTAGAGGAATAGCTGTGCTCCCCTGCTAGTATGTCCAGACAAGCTCTCAAAGTTGAACTTTACAATAGAAGAAAATCTGTTTTAGTTCCTTGTCTTGAGACTTTCTACACAATCCAGCTCACAGTAAGACATTTGGCATCCTTCAAAGTCAGTAAAAGCACAAAAAAATAAACAACCAGGAGCGGAAGGGGAGTGGAGCTATGCTGATAGAGTACTTGCCAAGAATTTACTAGACCCTGGGTTCCAATCACAGCATTGTATAAACTAGGTGTGGGAGCTCTGTGCTTGCTTGTAATCCTAGCACTTAGGAGATATGGGGAGGAGGATCAGGAGTTCATGGACATCCTTGGCTCATAGTGAGTTTATGATCCACCCTGACTATATGAGAGCTTATCTCTAAATTAATTAATTAATTAATTAATTAATTAATTAATTAATCTTTCCTGATCTAACCTTGAAAGTTACATCCTGTACTTTATGCCTTTTCCCATGATGAGTGGCTTCTAAAGTGGCATGAATAGAATAGGCAGGCATCAGGAGCCCATCAGGCAATGGAAAAGCAAAGCTTTTACTGAGCAACTCACTTTTAAATTGTTCATGACAATCCTAGGATAGCATCGTCATCTTACAATAAGTGGCTCTTGTGCCTATTTGTGACTTGGGCTGCCCCATAAAGTGTAATCATGATGGGCATCTCTAGCTACATAAATACTAATGTCTCCAGCTTCAGTTCCCCATCAATACCATGGCTCCACAGGGAACAAACGATGATGTTGGAGTGATGCTCCAGGTACATAGAGGCTTTACCTAGAAATATATACATCTGTACTATGCAATACATATATTGCATTTTTCTAGTATTACTTAGCATAGCATAGGCTTAAATAAAGCTCAGAGGCAGAAAGATGGCTCAGTGAGTAGAAGTCCTGGTGCACAGACCTGACAACATGAATTTTTCATTACTTTATTATTTGTATTATTACACAGGGCAATAATAGAGAGAAATAACTCATTAAAATTGTCCTGTGACTTCCACATGCATACCACAGCACATGAGCCTGCACTTACACATGCATACACACTTAAATATTTTTAAAAGGCTAACATATTAAAAAGACATTAACTAGGTCTGTGACCAAAGAACCAGGTCAATTTGTATCATAGATGGGAGCTGCATTAGGGTCTTACAGAAATAAGTCACCCTTCCATTTCATAGGTTGTCTTGGAGACATCTATTCAATTAGGTTCAGAGCTTGATCAAACCTAAGAGAGTCTATAGTTAATCCTTAAAGGAATGTGTGAATGACACTGCTTGCAGATAAATATTTCTTTGACCTGCAAAATATATTCACTACTACCACATCCAAATGTTTCCTAGTCTTATTTAATAATAGTATCAGGCACAGACTGGATTATACGTTTTTATATCAAGCATGGCAATATTTAGGGAACCATGCATTTAAAGGAGGGACATGAAGATGGGGGTCGAGATATTGAGAGAGTATATCAGTTGTTACCTTATACATGAATCACACGGTTGTGAAGTAGAGACAAGATGATATCAATTTGAAACAAGCAAAAATATCTGGAACCCACTGAAATCACTATTTCCCAATCAGCATAATTTCAAATCGTTGATATGCATGCTTTATGTACCTTCACTGGGGAAAGTCAGGATTCTCCTTGATTGGGGCTTAGTTCTGCTTTCTGAGAATGGCTCTAATTTTCCCATGGCTATAATGCCAATTCTTGGGATGAATTTCTTATTTTTATGAGCTTCTCCAGTTCTCAAGAAGGTTTTAGAGAATGTACCAGCAGTGGTAGCAAAGTAGCTTTCTGAGCCAATTACTTTCTGATCCACCTGAAAAAAATCAAGGATGAATAAGTTATTTTATATATTAAACAACTTCACTAGCTCTGTTCTTCCCCCCAGAATACTCCTACGAGTTGTGTGCTTGGTTACAATTGAATATATTTACAAAAGTTAATTATTTGGTGTTAAAATTTGACTCTCATCAACTACTGAAGCTATGTGGAAGTCACAAATTTGGTGAGATTGTTAAGGACTGACTTGATTCATGCAGGTTCTAATGAGAACATCCAAGAAGTCCCAGGATGCTCTGAGAGGGTGTATAAGGAACCACACGAATTCTTTCAAACTCATTAACAAAGGAGAGCAAGCTTGTGCTTTGATCTGTTCTATAGCTCTAAGTTATATCTTAATGACCTTGGAGTTTGTCTTTGTCTTTTCAGAAAGGCCATATCTTAATTTGATAATGTTTCCTGAATGGAAAGATTAGAGAGGCAGAAGAATTTCTTAAAAGAAATTTTGATACCACAGCACATTTTGAATACTTCCGATTGCTTCCTCATTCCTCTTACTAACTGGGTAGCCTCTTTCTGACCTCACCGCTCTCTTATTACTTTATTCAATCCAGCTAAATGGAGTTCGATCCCTGCTTCTGTACTCTTCCTGGAACCCATCTTACTCAATCCACGGGTTAATTAAATTCTACAACCACCCTCAGGGTAATCACATGTGACAGTTTAACTAAATAGATTTCATGACTACACTGTGAGAGCTACCATTTTGTAAGCTTCCTATATCAACCCTACTCCACTGTAAAATGAATGCTTCAGACTTTAGAAATATTTTCATTATTAGCATTCTACCTCAAATCCAATATTTATATTAAATGAATTTTGCTAATAAAAACAACACAAAAATAAATGACATGTCAAAATATGGACTTCCTTCTCAAACATCTTACTCAGAGACTGGATGCCTCTGCATTTGTCAGCTGGACTCAGGCACATAACTCCAGTACTCTTGGGTCCAGAAGAGCTCACAAGCATCTCTACTCAATAAGTCTTAAAACATCCTGTGACCAGCAAGCTGAATAAGATATGACGCCTTCTCTTCAATAGCAAGATTGCAAAAGACATACTCACGCCATCCATACTAGCATATATCAGCCCTTTTGTGGTAAAAGGCAGCTTTACTTTTAATATTTTTCTTATGAGATATGAGGTTTATCCTATAGCCTATTGTAAACTAATAATCATACCTTTCCCTCCTCAGTCTCAAAAGTACTGAGATTACAGGCATGTGTCTAGTTAAGTTTTTCTCCTTTAATATACCATAAACAAAAGGAAGAAATCTCAGTGTACACAGCCAGAGTCTCAGGACACTGAAAAATTCTGTTTTGTGAGGGGAACTGCAAATTTATTTGGAGAAAGTTTTCACTCAGGGACAAAATGAGATTTCTTTGCTCGCCTATCTAAATGTGGTACATCATATATTCAGAATATCTGTGAATATCACTAGGGTATGCATGGTGCAGCTGAAGTCAAAAATTCTTGTCATGTTATAGCTAAAGAACTAAACCTGTGTGATGCTGGTACATGGGTATGACCATTTTTCAGTGGATATAACATGAAGAGAGCAAAAAAATGGGTAGTGTCTTGTCAACCATATTGGTTCATGAAAGCAAATTGCAAAAAATAAGTCATCTGAGGAAGCTAATCAGGGCATTTGTATATAGATAAAAGACTTTCAGATGTTTTGGCATCTTTCCAAATGAGAAAATAAAGCTTAGAAGGAAAACAGCAACAGAATGTATACAAAGGTCAGTTAGACTGAAACCTAATGCTAGACCTGGTATTTAAGTGTTCATATTTCCATGTTAGGTGTACATGAAGCAATTGCATTTGTACATAGTATGCTTGTACCTAAACACAGATCATAGAGCATGGCTTTCTTCAGAATTGTCTTCTTCTAGACCAATTTATTAAGCATAAAACTTCATCCATCATTTACAGAACAGATAACAAAATTATAATTACAAAAAATCCGGGTAGTGTGAAAAAAACCCACATTTTAAAAATCCATTTCCCAAGCCTACCCCAACAGCTTTGACTCAGTGGCCAGAACTTAGATGAGAAAGGAAAGTGTTTGTTTTTGAACCCTGGACAAGGGACTGAGGTGCATATTTTACATACCAAAACAGACCTGGCCTCCAGGTTCTCCCAGCATCCCTCAGTCCCTACCTGGCATACCCTGCCCCAAACCCTGAACTTTCCAGCCCAGGGGCTGGGCTGACCCTCCCCCAGAGGCTCTTCCCTATATAAGCCAGACATTTTGGTCCCTCCTCCTCCTCCTCCTCCTCCTCCTCCTCCTCCTCCTCCTCCTCCTCCTCCTCCTCCTCCTTCTCCTCCTCTTCCTCCTCTTCCTCCTCTTTTCTCTCTCAGCACAAGTGCCACTTTCTCTTCCTCTTTCCCTCCCCCCCCTTTTCCCATGATTACTTCTCTGGCTTTGGTCCTTGGGGCCATTGCACTTACCCAGCTTCCCAATAAACCTGCCTTTAATATGATCTAATCTGGTTTACACTGGCTCATTTCACTGACAGCAGAGAAATAACCTGTCAGAAACAGTCAATATTAGCTGCTACTTTGTCCTCCACATTGTCCTTGAAACCTGGCTGGGGCTACCTGAGAATGAAGAAATGACAGACACCGAGGAAATGGCAGATGCCCTTACAGAAAAGCTGAGATTGGATGGGAACTGTGCTTCTGGAGATGGAAGAGACCCCAAAGCTCCCTGGAAACCAAGCACATTTATAAAAGGCACAAGAAAGAGGCAGGGATTAGCTAGTCAAGAGGTCTCTGTAGGAAAGCAGTCTCAGGTTACACTCATCCAGGAAGAGGGGTGTTGCCTTTCCTAGGTTTTGCACACACTGTAAACATCAGCATACTGACAAAGGAAAGCTTGGCCAATTTCCAGAAGTTTAAGCTATTGGGGTAATTGCCATGGGTGTGTTCAAATATATACGCAGGGTACCATCTTTTCCTACACACTCTGCTCCCCAGAGAAGAGTGACCAAAGATGCATTAGAATTCTATAAATAGCAGAGATACAATTAAACTCTAGCCCATTAAGAACAATTGGTTTCTTTCCCATAAGTATACTAAAAGTCAGATGGACTAACTACTTCTAAACAATACACATTAGTTTACCTAGTGTTTTTACTATTTCATTTTTATATTATTCCATTTTCTTTTTGACATTTTTATTGAAATATAAATACAGTACTTACCCTTTCCCTTTCTTCTCTCCAACACCTCCCATATTTGCCCTCTCCAACCTCTCTCATGACTCCTGACTCTCAAATTGATAGCCTCCTTCTCTATAGCTGTTAACCTTACATCTGTGTGTATATACAATATCAAAGAAAAATACAACCTACTGAATCCATTTTTGTTGTTTGTGTGCATATGGTTCAGGCCAGACAAGCTAATTCTTCCTCTCTCACTAGTCATTACTTGCTTCTAGTTCTTTCACTAGAAATGGGATCCCATAAGATTTTTCTCCTTCCCCATTGGCATGTCTGTTGATTTGATCCTGTCACTGTTGAGAATTTGTTTATGAGGTCCTTTAAAACTTGGGTAGTCATACACAAAATTCTTGATATGTTGCTTCTTACAAGTTTTCTGTCCCGTTACCCATGGTGTTCCGTGTGCCATCGATGAAGAAACTATAACGGAGATGTTTCCACTGAGGTTGGGCCATCGAACAATCTTTTGCATTCTGCCCAGTTGTGTTTTTCTGTTATGGTCTCCATTTGCTATACAGAGAAGCTTTGGTGAGAGATGGTAGCTATACTTATCTATGGCTATAAGGAAAATATAGTAAGAAATAATGCTGGTAATCAAAATGGCAGGAGTAGATTCACTTCTAGCATTTATGAACTTACTAGTATTCTTGGATAGTTGGCTATGTTTCTAGTACCAAGCACAACTTTTTTCCTGTTGAGTAGACCTTTCATCCACGTAAACAGCTGTTGTTTACCACCAATATGTGGATGCCACTATTACACCTATAGTTGCTATGCTACTGCTGGGATTCATAGATGTCACAGCCGGTAGGTTACTAATTGCTGCCTTCCCTTGGCAGCTTGTATAGTACTTTCTGGTATTATGAAAGCCAGAGTAAATGAATTAAACAGTCAGCTTAGATCCAGCTCTAATAATTCTATCCCTATGTCCTCAATGTGAAGTGTCTTCAGGAGTATGGAATTACCTACAAACTCTGAGAGGCATCCAACAGCAACACAATATTCTATATTAGAAGTCATTTGAACTACTCTGATCAACTCCTTTAGAGGATGTTTCTCATAACTGATGCTGGGGTGTTTGTTAGTCTATGCTTCATGTGAGGAGCATTCTCAGCTCAAGGAGCACAACTTTGTGAGGCCTCAGATCGCCTATACCCTGTAGTTTCCCTCTCAACCACCCTACCATGGGCCTTTTATTCTTTCTGGTTTCTGCAGTTACTCCATATCGTATATTTACATCTAAAGATTGGGAGCTAGAACATTCAGAGGACAGAGAGTATATATTTGTCTTTCTAGGTCTGGGTTACTTCCTCAATATAATCTTTTCTGGGTCCATCTATTTACCTGAAATTTCAATATTTTATTTTTCTTTAACAGTAGATTGTATTCCATAGGATATACGTACCATATTTTCATTTTCCATTTATCGGTTAAAGGACAATCTGATTGTGTCCTTTCCTGGCTACTGTGAATAGGACAGCTATGAACAGTGCTGAGAGAGTATATGTGGAGTAGGACATTGAGTTCTTTGGGTATATGCCAAGGGGGGTGGTTAATCTGGGTTATCTGGTAGATTTATTTTTAGATTTTCTGTTTGTTTATTTGTTTTTGCTTTTGATTTTGTTCATTAACCATACCAGTTTCCAGAATGGTTACACAAGTGTGCATTCTAAGCAGCAGTAAGTGAGGGTTCCCCCGTCAGAGGAACAACTACCTCACCAGCAATTTTCTTCAGCCATATTGTTGATCTTAGACATTCTGATGGGGATGAGATGAAAATCTTCAAGTTGCTTAATCTGTCTCGAATTATATGAATAATAAATACTTTTTGAGGTACTTCTTAACCATTTTTGTTTATTCTATTGAGAATGTTCTGTTTAGATCCCTTGCCTATTTTTAAAAGAATTATTTGTTCCCTTGACTGTGGTTTGTTATTATTGTTATTATTAATATTATTATTATTATCATCATCGTTACTTTGTATTTTCTGGATATTAATCCACTGGCATACATGTAGCCAGAAAAGATTCTTTCCCATTTTGTTGACTTCCTCTTCAGTCAGTTAACTGTTTCCTTACAGCAAAAAATAGAAGCTTATTTATTTATTTATGTTTATTTTTCCCACACAATATATGTTGAGTATTTCCCCCTCTGCCAACTCCTCCTAGTTCTCATTCTTTGATTTTGTTTTTTGTTTGTTGGTTTGCGTCTTAGTATTTCATTGTTGTGAAGGGACAACGTGACCAAAGCAACCAAGGAAAACATTTATTTAATTGGGGCTGACTTACAGTTTCCAGAGGTTCAGTCCATTATCATCACGGTGGGAAGCATAGCAGCACGTAGGCAGACATGATGCTGAAGGTGCTGAGAGTTCTACATCTTGATCCTAAGGCAGCCAGAATGCTCTCTTCTGCAGGCCTCCAGCTAGCAGGAGGATCTAGATCACACTGGCCAAACTAGAGCATAGATATATGAGACCTAAAAGCCCTGCCTCCATAGTCACGCACTTCCTCCAATAAAGCCACACCTCCTAATAGTGCCACTTCCCGTGGGCCAAGCATATTCAAGCCACCACAGTTTGTTTTTATTTTCATTTTTGTATGTTTTGGTTTTTTCTGAGATGTTTTAGTTTTATTTCATCTAAAATGCCAATTTGGAATCTTAATTCCTGTATATTTCATATATATATATATATATATATATATATATATATATATATATATATATATATATATATGAAATATATATATGGATTTGTTGTAAGTGGAAATATGTGATCCTCACAAAAGTGACATTGAGGTCTTAGAACATAAAACTTCAGAATGAGGCTTTCTTTATAAGTAGAGTTGCTGCAAGTCTTCAACCAAAGTGCACCAGGGTGTAGCAGCAAACCTGAGTCTAGGAAGATGAAGGAATGATTCTGCTTCATCTGTATGAAATATATAATCCTGCCTTCAACTTCATTTCAGCCTCTAAAACTGTGGAAAGACAAAACTGTGTTTTCACGCACCTGGCTTCTGACCCTGTGGTAGAGCGACAAATGTAGTGGTCACACCTCGACCAAACATGAGCAGCTTTAATACGGGCTGGCACCCTGTGAGTCACAGTAAAGCTTCAGGTCCAACTTGACTGGATTTCGCAAACCAGACTTTTTGTGAATATACCTGTGATGGTATTTCTAGAGAGACTTGAAAGGAGAAAATTTGCCCTGAATGTGAATGGCATAATCCCAGAGTGTGGGAGTTGGGCTATATAAAATGGAACTTAAATAAGTATTAACTCAGTATTACTTTGCCTTACAAACACAATGTTAACAATCAGCTCACATCCCTGCCCCGTGTCTTCTATGATAGGCTATACCTATAAACCATGAGCCGAAATGATCTGTTCTTTCCTTAAAGTACTTTTATCAATTATTTTTACCAAGCAATGAAATAAAGTAATTACACTGTGTGAGAATTTTGTCAATCCCAAAGCACCTACTTTACAAACTATTTACCACTCAGACATGTATCTGCAGACCTTTCTATGCTCACCCTGGCTCCCAAAAAATGACATAGAGACTTATATTTATTTACAGTAGTTTTGTCCTTAGCTAGGCTTGCTCTCCAACTAGCTTTTAACTTACATTTAAAAATTTATACTATTCCATGTCTGCCATGTAGCTGATCACCTTTAAGTTTCATATGTCCAACTTCTTCCAAGTCCAGGTAACAAATCTCTCACACCTCTGTCTTTACCACAGTTCCTCACTCTGAACAGACGTTCCACCTTCCCATTCTACCTTTTGCTATAGGACATATAGTTTTTATTTTAACCAATCAGAAGGTGCCTTAGGCAAATGAGGAAGGACAGAGACACGTCTTCCCACAGTATTCAGAAACATCACTCCAACAGAGACATGAAGCAACAATGAATCATCAAAACTGATGGATATTTTATACATATATTATATATATATATATATAGTATATATATACTAGAAATTAGTTTGAATTAATTAACGAACTATCCCCATAGATTCAGTACCAATCCTTAAGAAGGTGAGATGTCTGATAAGAAAGGTCATGTCCTTGAAGATGTTCTGCAGCCTGACTAAAAAGATGAAACTCTTCCCCTGACTGCATCTTGGACCTTAAGCAACTTACAAAAATTCTCTAAAACCCACCTTCCCCATCTGTAAAATGAAGCTAATAATGATTTTTCCCCTATAAAATTCTCACATAAGTATGTGATCTTTCAAGTATGCCAGCACAAGCATGAGAAGTTGTAAATTAGCTGATAGAACCATGGTTGAATCATTTAATAATCCACGCAGCATTTTGGAAGCTTATTCTAAGTACAGCAGAAGCTCATTTTCTTTTCAGTTTCCTTCACCGTCGTCATGCAGTAACATTCTTTCATCAGTTGGGTCTGCTAAGGTGGTGTCTCTTCTGGGGGGCGTGGAGATAAGTAGGCAATTGGAAGAGAGGCAGATTCTCAAATAGACAGCTTAAATATTTCTAATGCTTAGGTTTCAGAGACCAATCTTCAGCTGCTCACTACAGCTTAGCTGCAAAATCAGCATAGTCGTGATCAGAGAGGGCAAGAGCAGGTGAACACGATCACAAGGCTGTCTATATGTATGAAATCATTACAGTGCTGAGTTCCCAGCATGCTACAAGTAGTGAATGCATCACTCTGCAGAGATAAACTCACATACTCAACACTCGGAATTTCATGGACTTTAAATGCTTCTTTCAGATTCACAAAAGCTTTCTTTACTTCTTTTTAATTTCTCCTTTTTGTTTACTTTTGAGGTTATAATTTAATTACATTTCTCCCATCCCTTCATCTATCTAAGCCCTTTTGTTTGCCACTTTCCTTCAAATTCATGTTCTCTTTTTTCATATATTGTTATTGCATGCGTGTGTGTGTGTGTGTGTGTGTGTGTGTGTATGATAAAGAGAGAGGTGTGAGAGATTCGCCACTCAGACTCAGAAGAAGTCGGACGTATGAAACTTAGAGGTGATCAGCCACGTGGAAGATACAGAAAATATAAATGTTTTAATATAAATTAAAAGCTAGTTGAAGAGCAAGACTAGGCTAAGAACAAAATCATTGTAAATAAATATAAGCCTCTGTATCATTATTTGGGAACCTGGGTGGACATAGAAAGGCCCACAGATACATGTCTGAGTGATACACACACACACACACACACACACACACACACACACACACACACACACACACACACACACACACACACTAGTCCTCTAGGAAGGGGGCATTCTAATCGCATCTAGCTCTGGAGAGTCTGAGCTCTGTTTCTGAGGTGCGTGGTGTCTTCAGCAGTAGGAACTTACCTCCCACCCCTGTGAGGTCACCAAGGGAATGGCAATAGACTTACTGTGTTGCGTGTAGTTTTAAAAATCACGAAACTGCCTTTCATGGGAAAAGGAGCACTATCCGCATTCTGGCCCCTCCTGGCTTAGCTCTAAGACCAGGTGCCACCAGCCCCATTCCCAGCTTGCCAGTTCCTCCCAGTTTAGCTTCGCCAAGCCGCCAGCCACCACCTTTGCCTGGGAGCTGCATTACCAGCCCCACCTGAGACCTTTAAATCCTCAGATTTAAAAGAAAAAAAACATACACTCAGCTTTATTATTTTAGAACTTGCTGGCTAGCACAGTTGCTGAGCACAGAATCTGACTTAAATGTATTGGCTAGCCTATATCAGCCAGCCTCCACCAATCTCCTTGGCTATCCGTTGGTGGAGGAGGCTGCTGTTTCTAATTTCCCTGAGATCTTACATTATTATTTTGTGCTACTCCTTCCAAAGTCTGGCCAAAAAGCCCCTTCTCTTTTCCTGCCTCTCTTTTTTTTTTCTTCTGGTCCTACCTATTCCTTCTGCGGAGCAATTGGCTCCCTGCCTCCTTTATTTACCAAATCGAGAACCAATTAGGGAACCATACTTTAGTAGCAGCACCTTCCTCTATGATCATGTTTCTGGAGTCTCCTAGACAGCCCTGTCAACAACTCAAAAGAGAGCTTCTGATGTCTAGTATGGGTTTTTTGCTAGGTGGGTTTTGGCTCTTGGAGGGAGCACCATCAGCTCAGATGAGAAAAGTTCACGGGAACTATATATGAATATTTATAAATGAAGTCCATTAATTATAGTTGTTTTTAGGTGAATAGTTAGTAGTATAATTTCCTGTAGCTTTTCCAGGCATTTATATTGTTATTTTACCTATCTAGATCTTTCTCCTGTATTTACTTCTATCTTTCTTCCCTAGAAAGTCCCGTATTTTCTTATTTCCCCATCATATCACTTGTATCCTGCTCTTCCCACCCCCACCTTTATCAGTATTTACTTTACATCCTACTATGGGGGACGCTGCCCTGTTTTTTCTAATTCCCCATCAGAGTAGAATTTTCCCCTGCTTCAGAATGCTAAAACCAGACAGCTTCCCATTGTCAAAGACATCAAAGAAAACCTGACTTTCAAATAGTGACTGTCCCAAAGGCTCTATCCTGTCCCAGGGTTTCGCACAGCTGATGGCTCATAGTTGTATGAAGACTTGCCCACATTCTCTATAATGTACAAATATAATTCTAATCCCAGAGTTCTACCTGGAGGTTGCCTGAGATGATGAGTTGGATTGCATTCTCAATATCTACTTCTATCCACTTTTATTTCATCCATTAATTTCATATTCTTTCTTTAATAAATATCTTATTCAGTAACTCTCTTTGCTTCCTGGCAAATTGAACCATTACCTAGTCCCAACTTTATTTCATAGAGGTTGATACCGTCTGCTAAACTTTTGAGGTGTTTATATATACATACTACTAGCTACTAGGAAAGATGTAAGATGACCTGAAGTTCAAGCCACAGTTGGATATTGGACTGCATACTGAATTTAAGACAAACATGGGAAACTAGTGAGATTCATTCTCTCTCTCTCTCTCTCTCTCTCTCTCTCTCTCTCTCTCTCTCTCTCTCTCTCCCTCCCTCTCTCCATTTATTTTGAAAAGGTGGATAAGTGGTATATAAATTGTTTGGACAAAGGAAAGAAAATAGAGAAATATAATTGCATTGTAATGTCAAGAACTATAGAACAATAAAATTTAAAGAAAGAATTAAGCATGAAGTTTAAAGAAATACACATGAGGAACTAGAAATATCAGTTTCTATGCTAAGCCATGAGTTACTGTAGTCCCATTGCCTTCTGTCTGTGTGAAAAGCCTAAGTACATTGATGACAAAGTCAAGATTCACTTCACCTCTGGACCATCTTCCACCAAATCTGCACCACTTATTTATATAAAATTCACTTGAAAGTGGTAGGATCCCCTAGTTAGAATAGCATTAGTTTTACTTTCAATTCAAAGTATGTGCCTATAACAGATGAAACTTGAAGTACAAAGTTTCACAAAATTAATAGGAAGTGTGAGGGACCTAAGTTAAAGACTGAATTTGCTGATTGTCAGCATATTGAATTCTGGAATGCACAGATGTTTCAACAAGAAGTTCTGAGATAAAACACACAGATCCCCTTAGGACATGCTTCATTATTTTCCAATGATAAAACAGCATTGACTTCTGAAGCTCTGCAAAAAAAAAAAAAAAAAAAAAAAAATGCTTCCTTTTCACATCTCTAGATGAAGTTAGAGAAGTTAAGGGAAGTTAAGAAAATGACCAAAGTTAACCTTCCCTTTACCTGAAAATTTTGTTTGATAACTCCATTAATAAATTCTGCTATATCAATACAATAAAGGACTCTTTTGCCCAGAATTGGTGCCACATACAAGAAAATAAATATTAAAAATAAACTACTTGATGAATAAACAGAAAATACCTTCACTTTATTACCCATTAGAAATCTTAAGTTATGCTCTCTGAGATCCATGCTTGCAAGTATACACTGTCAAGATGATATAGTGTAAAGCCTTGCCTCTGAACTTCTGGAGTTAATTTTTAAGGGGATATAAAAAAATGAGACCAGACAAACAGACAACAAGCTGCTATCTAATTTTGTGCCATTGTTACTATATTCCAGTATATTCCCCAACATTCTAGTACATTCCTACATATTCCTGAATATTCTAATACTTTCTTGCAAATTCCAGCATATTTCTGCACACTGTAGTATATTTTTGCATATTCCAGTACATTATAGTACTTTTCTGTCAATTTCAAGACATCCTTGAACATTCCAGTTTGTTCCAGTACATTCCTGTCATCCCAGTACATTACAGTACATTCCTGCACATTCCAGTGCATTCCAGCAGCCTTGGTAATATTTATAGAACTGCTCTGTGCCTTCTTCCATGGCTGACTACATCTTCAGAAATTACATACTTAAAGTTGTTCTGCACTATTGTATTTATAGAAGCCCAGTGATAATTCTACCAACAGTCACATCTAAATCACTAGTTCTATACAGCTTTGCTCTAAATAAATGCTATTCAAAAACCATGCTTATGGTTTCTGGCAGCATCTCAACTACTTAAAAAGAAGACTTGGAGAAAATAATAGACATTCAGCTTCTTGGGAGCCCATCAATCACAGACCTTTGCCAAATATTTCAAGATAACCTCAAATAAGTAAGGATATGTGTCCTTTTATTATAGGTGTAAGCACCATTAATAGCTTTGAAATACAAAATTACAATGACAGGTCTACTCCTCCACCATTAGAAGAGTGAAGACTCCAAGAAAGGGCAACCCAAAGCTTAACCTCATGTGCATTTCAACTGCAGTGAGAATCATACTAATTGCCCAAACCTTTAGTGAAGCACTGATATTATAATGCCATGTTTGAGCTCTACAGGATTCTGGAATGGAAAGAGAACTTAGAGCTGACACAGCACAGCAGGACTTGATATAAAGCAATACAGCAGAAGAGAGACTCAAGTGTAATTCTAACATTTAAATTCAAACGTTATCTTGTCCTAATGTCCTCAGCAGTTTACTACTTACAGTTAAATTAACCTGGAAAATTAGTCATTACATGAGCCATACAGAGGTGCATTCCTACAGAATCTGGACACATTGGCAGTGATCCAATTTGTCTAAATCACCCTTTTCAATTTGCTCTGCTCCTATCTTCCTTAGGATGTTTATACACCAAGGTAAAAACAGTATTGGAAAGAGCATCTTTAGGTGACAGGAATGTAAATCGAGCACAAATATTTAATCCGCCAGCACTTACTTCTAAGGAAACTGAAAGCAGTGTCATGAAAATGGATAGACCAAGCTAAGAAGGCAAAAGAGACTCTGGTTTACCTTGCTTGTATTCTTTCAGGTCTGGAGCTGCCATGCCAGACTCTGTGACTAAGACTTCTGTTCACTTTAGTTATAGGCTAATGAAGTCTGCAGAATATGTTTTACAAAATAGCAATACGTATGAGAAAAACAGAATATCATTATGAATTATTATTAAAGTTTCCAACCCTAAGCATGTATGAAAGCATATTGGGCTTTGTAAATTCTGACTATGATTCGTAGAAAGCTTTCATGTAGCCCAGGCTATCCTCTAATTCTCATGTAGATGAAGGTGATCTTGAGTCTGATTCTCCTGTCTTCACCTCCTATGAACTGAAGCTCAAGCCCAGGGCTTCATTAGTACTAGGCAAGGAATTATATCCCATATCCAAATTCTTGATACTTACCATTTCTTTAAAATGAAAAGATTTACATTACATTTATTTTTCTGTGACTAACAAAACTAAAACACAATATATTTTAAATTATAATGTAAAGTAATTCAAATTTGCAACTTAGAATAAATAGTTAAATATGTAGGCATGTGAATAAAAATTGAAAGGATTTCAAATGAGAAATAGAAAATTTTAACTGCATGGCACATTATCTTCTCTTCGACAATTGATACTGTAAATGAAGATTAAAATATAAGATTTATCTTTATATAAAATTTAAGATGTTAACCTTTTCTAAATTTTAGGAGTTAGGAGAACCTATCTCCAAGGTATTAAAAGTCTCATTTTTGGTAAGAATCCAGCTCATAGAAGTAGGGGGAGGGGAAACGAGGGGGGGTTCCAGAGAGGAAACCGGGAAAGGGGATAGCATTTGAAATGAAAATACATAAAATATCCAATAAAAAATTAATGCTAAAAAAAGAATCCAGGCAAAGAATAAGTAATGGATCAATCCAGACTTCTAAGGTTTACAAATACTTTTGTGGATTGGCAAGACGAAATAGACAAAGCATTAGAGTGATGGACAGGACAATGATCTCTGACCAACCAGTGCACTCTCCAGAGAATACACGCTTATCAGTGTGACTGATCCACAGGTAAGTTTATGAATAGTTCTTCTATGAAAAGAAATGGTTTGATGCAGTATTGTGTCGCAAGTCTCACCAGCTCTTATATGACACAAGGACCCCATGTCCCTTGGCTAAACATGTCAAAGACAAAAGCTTTGTCTTGGTAGGAATAGTACTGATTTTCAGTGATTATACAAAGATACCTTTCAGGGCCAGCAACATAATTAAGCAGTTGAGTGCATATTATTGTTCCACAGGACCCAAGTTCTATACCCAGCACTACTCCTAGCATCTCTCAATTACCTATAAGTCTAGCTCCAGGGGATCTGACTTCCCAGGTATGGAACATCATCTGAACTCACATACATATAGCTCCCAACACACAGGTGCATAACTAAAAATAATAAATAAAGTCTTCAATACATAGCTTGGTGAAATGGGACCACCCATAAAACTAGATGATTCCAGATGAAAACTCTTGCATGCAAGGCACGGGGGGAGATGCCAATGCTAGTGACTAGAAGCCTCCAAGGCCTGCTGAATTCAAGAGTATGCAAGATGCTTAAAAAGACAATTTCTTTGAAGAGATGCACCATTCAAAGGACATCTCAATCACACTTCTTTATTGAGTCTAAAATTAATTCTAAAATTGAGTTTACACAAATTTACTAAATAGTATCACATTTTTTCTAAAAAGCCTAAAAACAATGTTCTATTGCTACACCCAAATCATACATTGCCTGAGTCCTTACCACAGCATTCCTTTATGTGCTGTCAATCATTCACTTATGTTCCCTTTGGGAGAACTCTTAGCCTTATCTCCTTAGCCCTCCACCTGTTCAATTCATCCACCTCAGTTTTGCTTGAAAAGCCTGTGATATCGTCAGCAACTCGAAAGATATATAAGTAAACAGGAAAGAGGGGATAGGGAAAGAAGGAGGAACGTCGGAGGGAGGAGCCAAGGGAGAGAGGGAGGGACAAAGAGAAATCTATTGACTGTTCTACTTGATAATGATCTTTTAAAAATATGAATAAATAAAACATGTTAAGTTACTTAACTTTAAAAGGCAAATTTCCCTAATATAAAACGAAGACAATGGTATCTCTCTTAGTGAAATACTATAGAAATTCAGATAATGCTTTCACAGTGTTTAGTCAGTCCTGACTGTCTGTTAGGTGTTGTTACTACTGAGGGTAATAGATCACTTTATACCTCAGTGCCAACTCCTTATTGTTTTCTAATTACTTCACATTCATTTATTCCTTAGCTGACATGGTATGTCAGGAACATGTTAATCTTGTCCCAGAATTAAACGCAGTTAATATCCACAGCAACTGTCTAAATTACATACTACTACTGTTCCCATCTCACAGATGAGAGCAGAAGAACAGAGAAGCCAAGTGCACTGATTTCTGTGCTGACAAGGAGAAAGCCAGCCCTGAGTCCTAGATTCTGTATCATCCTGTCATTCTTCATGACAATGTAATGAAAATGCTTACCTCATCATTATTACCTCTTTCCTACCAGCTTTCACTTTTGTAGAAAACAAGCTCTTTACTTGATGTTTTAAATCTTTCTTGATTTTCTTCATGTCCTCCGAACATAGCTGTCATATCCTAAGCAATAGCTAATTAGTTGATACTAGCTCATTTTTTTCATCTGTCCAGAATGTATATACCACCATGGTACACTTGGTTAAAAAGAACATATGCATGTGTGTATATAATTTTATATAAATATACATATACATACACATGCACATACATATATATATATCTCATGTGTAGATAAATGTCCTTACATATGGGGATGTACACATCTGTGCAATGGTGTTGCTGCTTGACACGGGTAATTTGGAACTGAATTCAAATATTCAGAGAGAATAGCAAGTGGTCTTAACAGCTGAGCCAGCTCTCCAGCAGGAAACAAATTCACAGATTTACATTTTCAGAGCTGTAAAATTGATTCCTTGATAGACTTAATCATTGTGTGGTGACAGATACACACCATGTATACATTGTTCAGTTTGATTGTGATTGCCATGGTTTTGAGACCAATGCTGTCATTATAGAAGTATTCCTATATGAACAATTTTGAAATTCAAAGTTTGTTTAACAATGACTAATAAATGTCACTTTAAAAAATTTAACTAAGGAAATATTGAGAAATTCTGTAACTGGGTAACATTAAAACAAAATCTATGATTTATTTATAAAATAACATAGCTCCGATAACATGTTGCCCATCAAAGATAACTACTTACATAGTCTATGTTATTGTGATAAGAAGCACTCAGTAGTAATAAAAGTTGACCTTTAGACTTCTCAAATCTGAATTAGTTAAAACAAAACAACAACAACAGCAACAAAACACTCAAAGCAACTATGAGTCAACTAACCTGGGCCCTTGAGGGCTCTCAGAGACTGAGTCATCAATCAAAGAGGACACGCGTGCTGGACCACGGCCCCTAGCACCTACGGAGCAGATGTGCATCAGTCTCCATGCAGGTCTCCCAGCCACTAGCGTGGTAACTGTCCTTAAACTTGTTGCCTGTTTGTGGAATCCAGTCATCAACAGGGCCACCTTGTCTGGACTCAGTGGAAGAGGATGTGGCTAATTCTGCAGAGACTTGATTCTCCAGGGTAGAGGGGATACACTCTCAGAAGAGAAGAGGGGGGGATAAAGGAGGGGAATCTTAAGAGGGATTGGGAGAGGCCAGCCATTGAGATGTAAAATTTAATGAATGAATAAATTTAAAAAAAAATTAGTTAATTCTCAAGTGTGTGTGTCTGTGTGTGTCCATGAATGTGTCTGTGTGTATATGTGTATGTGTGTGTATGTGAGTCTGTGTGTGTGTCTATGTGTGTGTCTGTGTGTGTGTCTGTGTGTGTATCTGTGTGTGTGTGTCTGTGTGCCTGTGTGTGTGTTTGTGTGTCCGTGTGTGTGTCTGTGTATGTGTCTGTGTGCCTGTGTGTGTTTGTATGTGTGTATCTGTGTGTGTGTGTCTGTGTTTGGGAGTCTGTTTGTGTGTCTGTGGTCCGTGTGTGTGTGTGTGTCTGTGTGTGTGTCTGTGTGTGTATGGGTCTGTGTGTGTGTCTGTGTGTGTATGGGTCTGTGTGTGTGTCTGTGTATGTGTGTGTGTGTGTGTGTGTGTGTGTGTGTTTGCACCACTGAATAGCCTTGGAGGTCATAGCACATACTGTGGCCCACTTGTGAAGTCAAGAATATACTTTGCAGTAGTTGGTTCTCTCATTTTGTTGCTTGGGTCCTGGAGACTGAGCTCAGGTTATCAGACTTTGCAGGAAGCTCCTTTATGTGCTGTTAATTAATAATATAAAAGCACTATCTCTTTAAGGGAAAGACAAGTTATAAGAACAAGAATGCCAAATAAAGTAAAAAGAAAAAAATATATAACGTAAGTTATTTCATGACTCGTTCATAAAAATATCAAGTAGTTGGATAAAACATCAATAACACCTTTTTGCCCTAAATTTTCTGCAAAACTGAAAAAAGGAAAAAGATTTCACAAAACCACAGCATACTGATACTGTGGTAAGATGGAGATAGGCCACAAAATGTTTGCTATGACCTACACAATTTCACCTTCAGCAATAATCAAAACAGCTGGAAAAGTATTATTTGAAAGTCCGTTTGGGTATTTTAAGAAGTTAACATTAAGAAGTTGTAGGGAGAACTGATGAATTACTACCAAGGAGAGGTATCCGTGGTTAATGCGATATAAAAGATGTTAATGATTGTGATTGAAGACCTTATAATACAGCAAAGGTCAAATAACAGAGCTCATGTTAGTAAGGACTCCATGGGCAGCAATGGGTTACTCAATCAAAGCTGCTTAGAAAGCAGGTGAATGATTAGAAAGACTGAAGTCTTTGATTGTCTTCGCTTCATGTAGTGTGTCCCCATCTTCCACAGTGTGCTGGTATGCTATACACTGAGGAACTGCTTTATGATAAACCATTCAATACTCCTGTCATAGTTCACTTTTAAAAGTCTAAGAAACTGTGAAAGTGCAGGTATTTATTTGACAGGATCAGATCTATTTCTCTTTTTATCTGAATATCAAAGCTGTAATTGGATGGCTTTTAATATTCAGAACAAAAATTTCCAAGTATTACACTGATGTTTTTATAACACTTTTATTTTGATATTTCTCATGCTTAAAGGCAGTAAAGGTAAAACTATTGTGTGTCACAAATACAGAGTAATTGTTAGCACTTGGCTATAATAGTCGCATTCATGATACCTAACATACTTTAGCTACTAGAAATGATTATATGCATCATTATCTCATTTGAGCCTCATAATTATGTCCTAAATTATGGATGAATACAAAATAATTTTAATGAAAATTACTCCCCAAATTCCCATATTTCAGAAATATCAACATCTTACACAATCAAAATGTTGTCTTTAAAAACATACTGAAAATATAAGCCGAAAGGGATTTTAAACAACTAATACATCAGAAAATTTTCCTCAGCAAATGCTTAGAAAAAAGTGTGCCTTAGTAGTGTACCCTCTATGCAGTCTCTAGTTGCGCATCTATTTTTAAGGCCAGTGATTAGAAGAATCATCCTGTACAAATTAAGTCTAGTTTGCTCAGTGTTTCCTGAATCCATACAAATAAACAAAACTTCTTTTCTTTGTTACAACAGTACATTAACTTACCCCAAGCAGAAATGTCACACATCCAGGGATCATAAGATACAAAATAAATCTATACTTTCTTTCTACTAGTGATGCAGACCTTTCAGTGGATATCTTTTTGTCCTCTCCTCAATCAAAGCACCTATGTCCCCGTCCATGTCTGATTCTACAAAGGTCCCCAGCTGTATTATTCTCTTCAATGGATCCAAACAAATCACAGGAACCACTACGGTCAGGCAAAGTAACACTTTACTAAAGTGTAAGGTTGCTCTGTCTCTCATTCACTCTCTTCTTAGTTCTACTCAAGGCTGAAACATGACAGGAAGAGAAAGATAGCTGACTGGCTGACACTGGGTTCTATTCCTCCAACTCTCTGATACTCTGGAGGTACGGAGGAGAGACAGGGCACAGGAGCAATGTTCAATATCACTGAACATCAATCATCTCTGGGACAATAAAAACCTTCCTAGGAAATTAACTGTTCTACTTATTGGAAGGGATTCATGTAATTGCTTTAAATTGTCAGTTCAAAACACCTTTAAGAGACATGGGCCTTAGCTGTGTATAAAGGAGACAGGACTATGGACCAGAAAGAGTGCTGCCTAAATGCTTCCCAGTTCTTATGAGACCCACATTTTGTTTTCTACCCCATGTTCCCACCATATTGTGCTGTCCCACTACAGGTCTAGAACATACTGAAGGACTAAGGGGTGACCTAATGGATAAAGCTTTTTCTGAACAAACATAAGGACAAGAGTTCAGATGTCCAGAGTTCACATGAATCCCCAGTAGACATAGAATTTTGCCTGTAATCTGAATTATCAGGATGCAGAAACAGAAGATCCCTGGATGCACACAGACACACAGATACACACAGACATATATACACACATACACACATGGGCATGCACATGCACACATGCACATAGATACGTACAAACACAGATAAACATGCATTCATACATATGTAGGCACATATTAACACATGCACTTGCATAAACACATGTAACTTACACATGTAAATATGTACACACATACATATACAGTGACAAACATTTTTAAGTAACAAAACATGAACAATAAGCCAAAATACAGGTTTTTTAGTTGCTAATCCAATTATCTGTGGTGTTTTTTACAGTGTAGGAAACTTCCTTACACAGATGGTTTGTGAGAATATTCTGAACTTTTTCTAGCTCAGAAAGGTGCCAAAATAAATTATTTTGGTGTCATTACATCTACTTTCATAAATTTAGCATCTCAAAACTATGATGGAATAGGAACACGCAGAATCCAAGTCAGTCTATACTGGCTTCTATACTGAAATGCTTGTGAAATCAAAGAGATTTGACTCTCATAAAACATAATGCTTCTTTTCTGCAAACGATGGAACCTGTGTGATCTAGTCAGCACAAGCACCATCCATCTGCGACAATCAAACTCTGAGATGTATACATATCCCTTTGTAGGGGAAACAGATGAGTGACATAAACTTGACATACACTGCACACTTCTCCTACAACCTGGAGATCTCAGAACATGTACACCCAAGTGTGGAGCATCTACGTTCTAATAGACAGGATTGTAGAGCTGATGTCTGTCTGACAACCAGCAAATGAGATCCTCTTATTATCTATCCATTGTGTGTCACTACCATTGAGTTGGGTGGCAAGTTGAATACCCTTTGTAGATGCCCCTTTGCAAAGATGAGACAGTTTTAAGACCCAAATTCACACTATGATTAGAAAGTGGAACTATTTCATCTTAACCACATTCTTTAAAACTTATCATGTTTATCAGAGAGGAAATTATTTGACAAATTCCAATATTCTACAAAGTTGTACAATATGTCTTCTTTTTTTCAAATCCTCTATTCATGCTTTAAGATACAAATATAGAAGAAAATAAGTTTCTGCCTTCAAGACTTCCAGAATGGAAATGAGCACCCTGACCAAAATTATAATGCAAGGTGTTGTTGCATTGATGAAGTTACATACCAGATGCAGCAGGAACTTAAGGCACGTTGTTGTCAGTTACCTAGGAGAATCCAAGATATACTTAAGGAGCAGAAGAGCCTGGAGCTAAGACTGACAGGGTGTATAGGCACTTGAGTGACAATCAGTAGCAAGCATGACAGATAAAGGGATGTCAGGTGTAAAGGCATGAGAAGTCTGACAAGGTCTGTCAGAGAGGGAAAATGGGACATAGAATTAGATGAGGTACATTCATGTGAGTTTCATAATGAGAAGAATCTGTTATATTATACAATAGACTACACATTTTATTCTCAGGTTGATTTGCAAAATTAAATTTACATTTTCTACCAGGTCAGAAATCTGTGTTAGAGTGATTACTCTAGAAAATACTTTGAGAATAAGTTAGAGCAAGGTATATTGAGATAAAGCCATAATTGGATGCAATCGGAGAGATGAGTGGGAAGAGAGAAGAAAGGAAGCCGAGGACCATGATAGGGAGACTGAGAGCTGCCTGGGGTGACAGGGACATTCGGGTACTTCTCATGCAGAGAGGAAGAGGAGAAAGCCTGTGCAGAGGCTCCTGTGCATGGAGTGGGCAGGTGAGAGGACTCTGCTGCTGAGAGAAAGAATAAGGGAAGAAGTTTGTGCTGGTTTAGTTAGACACTAAGGAAAGGAAAGTTCTCTCTCTCTCTCTCTTCTCTCTCTCTCTCTCTTCTCTCTCTCTCTCTCTGTCTCTCTCTCTCTCTGTCTCTCTCTCTCTCTGTCTCTCTTTCTCTCTCTCTCTCTCTCTCTCTCTCTCTCTCTCTCTCTCTCTCTCTCTCAGTTTTTTCAGACAGGGTTTCTCTGTGTAGCCCTGACTGTCCTGGAACTTACTCTGTAGACCAGGCTAGCCTTGAACTCAGAAATCCACCTGCCTCTGCCTCCCAAATGCTGGGATTAAAGGTGTGCACCACCTCTGCCCAGCAGCAAAGTTCTCTTTTAGCAACTTGGACTTGGAAGTTCTTCTTAAGAAGCTGTGGGTTTTCCTGCTGAAGAATAAAAGAATTCAAAATTGAATGTGGCAAGATAGCTCAGCAGATAAAGGCATTACCAAGCAAGCCCAAGGACCTGAGTTCAACACCCGAGACCCACAGAGTTGGAGAACCAACTCCTGCACAGTATTCTCTGACCTCCCCACATATGTTGGGACACTTCTTCTACAATAAATAAATAAATAAATTTTCAAATGTATTTTCAAATGTGTTTATTTGATTGATTTACAACAATATTAATGTTGTAATTTGAAATCACTACAAATGGTTCAAGGTTGATATCTCCTTTTTGTTGTTTACAAATAAACAAGTCCAATTTTCTGAGGAAACACCAGACTAATTTCCAGAGTGGCTGTGCCAGCTTGCAGTCCTACGAACAATGGAGGAGTGTTCCTCTTTCTCCACATCCTCGCCAGCATCTGCTATCACCTGAGTTTTTTATCTTAGCCATTCTGACTGGTGTGAGGTGGAATCTCAGTGTTGTTTTGATTTGCATTTCCCTGAAGACTAAGGATTGTATTTCTTTAGGTGCTTCTTGGCCATTTGAGTTTCCTCAGTTGAGAATTCTCTGTTTAGCTCTGTACCCCAGTTTTAATAGGGTTATTTGATTCTCTGGAGTCTGACTTGAATTCTTTCTATATATTGGATATTAGCCCTCCATCGGATGAAGGATTGGTAAAGATCTTTTCCCAATCTGTTGTTGCCATTTGTCCTATTGACAAAAGTGTCCTTTGCCTACAGAAGCTTTGCAATTTTATGAGGTCCCATTTGTCGATTCTTGATCTTAGAGCATAAGCCATTGGTGTTCTCTTCAGAAAAATTTCCCCTGTGCCCATGTGTTCTAGGCTCTTCCCCACTTTCTCTCTATTAGATTCAGTGTATCTGATTTTATGTGGAGATCCTTGATCCACTTGGACTTGAGTTTTGTACAAGGAGAAAAGAATGGATCAATTTGCATTCTTCTACATGCTGACTGCCAGTTAAACTGAAGACCAAACAATACCACTCCTGGGCATATACCCAAATGATGCTCCAACATATAACAAGGACACATGCTCCACTATGTTCATAGCATCCTTATTTATAATTGCTAGAAGCTGAAAAGAACCTAGATGTCCTTCAACAGAGGAATGGGTACAGAAAATGTGGTACATGTACACAATGGAGTACTACTCAGCTTTTAAAAATAATGACTTCATGAAATTCTTAGGCAAATGGATGGAACTAGAAAATATCATCCTGAGTGAGGTAACCCAATCACAAAAGAACACACATGGTATGTACTCACTGATAAGTGGATATTAGCCCCAAAACTCAGAATACCCAAGGTACAATTCACAGACCACATGAAGTTTAAGAAGAAGAAAGACCAAAACGTGGATGCTTCAATCCTTCTTAAAAGGAGGAACAAAATACAGGAGCAAATACGGAGATAAAGTGTGGAACAGAGACTGAAGGAAAGGCCATCCAGAGACTGCCCTACCTGGGGATCCATCCCATATACAGTCACCAATCGCAGACACTATTGCTGATGCCAAGAACTGCATGATGATAGGAGCCTGATATAACTGTCTCCTGAGAGGCTCTGCCAGATCCTGACAAATACAGAGGTGGATGCTCACAGCCAACCATTGGACTGAGCGCGGGGTCCCTGATGGAGGAGTTGGAGAAAGGACTGAAGGAGCTGAAACAGTTTGCAACCCCATAGGAAGAACAACAATATCAACCAACCAGAACTCCCAGACCTTCCAGGGATAAATCACCAACCAAAGAGTACACATGGTGGGACCCATGGATCCAGCCACAAATGTAGCAGAGGATGGCCTTGTTGGACATCAATAGGAGAAGAGGCCCTTGGTCCTGTGAACGATCAGATGCCCCAGTGTAGGGGAATATGAGTGTGGGAAGGTGGGAGTGGGTGAGTGAGTGAGTGGGTGAGTGAGTGAGTGGGTGAGTGGGTGGGGGAACACCCTCATAAAGGCAGGGGGAGGGGCATAGGATAGGGGGTTTCCAGGGGAAAACCAGGAAAGGGAATAACATTTGAAATGTTAATAAAGAAAATATTCACTAAGAAAGAAAGAATGAAAGAAAGAAAGGAAGAAAGAAAGGAAGGAAGGAAGGAAGGAAGGAAGGAAGGAAGGAAGGAAGGAAGGAAGGAAGGAAGAAAGGGAAAGAAAGAAAGAAAGAAAGAAAGAAAGAAAGAAAGAAAGAAAGAAAGAAAGAAAGGAAGGAAGGAAGGAAGGAAGGAAGGAAGGAAGGAAGGAAGGAAGAAAGAAAGAAAGAAAGAAAGAAAGAAAGAAAGAAAGAAAGAAAGAAAGAAAGAAAGAAAGAAAGAAAGAAAGAAAGGAAAGAAAGGAAAGGAAAAGAAAAATAAACAAGTCAAAGAAAATCTACCGGAACTTTTCCATGTTCATTGGTAGATTGTCTTCTGTCATTTCTAAACTGTCTAGTGTTTTGGAGCATGTTCTCATTCACACTTTGCTTGGAGAAAAGAAGAAATGGTGAGAATTCCATGACTGCTAAGGTTTCCTCCTTCAGCCGAAGTACAGAAGGGCCGACTGGGTGCTGGAATGGCCACTGGAACATGGTGAGGTGGAGAGCATTGCACCTACCAAACTCGTCTCAAATAGCTCATTGGATATGATTGAATGGGAGGGGCTGGGAAATCAGGTGGGGTCAGCATGGAAGTTAATGAGACTCTCACGAGCCACTTTGAATAACATGTGGTGGCTAAACGGACTTCCAAGAGACATGGCTCTGCTGGATCCTATGCCTTTCTGAAAAGTGTCATTTGATGCCTGAGGGAGAACTGATTTGTTACAGTTTAAGAAAGGCCTGATTGCAGATATGTTGTCCTTCTCAGCCTTGATTTCAGCTTCTCCTTGAAAAATTATCACTTTTTTGAAAGGATGGCAAATTAACCAGCTGACCAGAAGTTCTGAATCATTAATGATCTCACTGTACCCTTGAATGTATTCCAATGAATCTAAAAATACTTTTTAAACATTTTCATTGACTTCAGAGAAATAGATGAGCTAACTTCTATTTCTTCTCATTGTTTCACATCAAAGTTCTGCTAGCATTGCCCTATGCTTCTCTGTAAAATATCTCTTTTAGGGCCACTGTGTTTTATATTGGCATGTTTACCTCTAATATCCAAACTTGAACAGGTTTATGATTATGAAAAAGAGCCAATAAGCCAGGCATATTAGTATATAAATCACTGTCAGAAAACCAATCTTGTGTTTCAAAGGCAGCAAAAACCTTTTAAGGTATTGATAGAGGTCCAGCTAGAAGGGCATGGGGAATTTTTCTTCTGTCCTAAGCAGGTAGTCTCATGAAGACATGCCATCCTGACTCACCAAGGAATTCAGCTGATTAAGCTTTCCTATAAATATGCTCATTTAACAGACATCGATTAAGGAAAAGCTGTCAAAACTAAAGTTCCTTTCTTTTGATCTGTCTTATCTTTTTGTTGTTGTTGTTTCAGTTAGCAATGGAAAGTCTTCTTTTAGAACTAGGCCACTTAAGCAAAACAATGACTGAAGCATTTTCTAAAATAGAAGAAACACAGACAATCACTCTAATTCATGTTAAGACGCCAGAGGAGGACTAAAGACTCACTGTGCAGATTGGACACATCCTAATGTAAGAATTATGCTGAGCTGTGCAAATAGTGTGCAGTTTTATATTTATTCAAAAAACTTCTAAGGGGAGGCAAGACGGCTAAGTGGGTTAAAAGTGCTTATTTCTAAACTTGTGAGCTGAGGTCCGTGCTCCTTGATTCCTCCACTGGGAGGAGGGACTGACTCCTAAAGATTGTGCTATAACCTCCATAGCTATTCATTGCACAAACACACACACTGAATTGAAATAAAAATTTATGATTAAAAGCTTTGATAAAGCCATTAACTTTGCTTATAATGCTGTCCCTTGACTTTATGCATTAATTTATCGATGTGATATAATAAAAATGGACATAAATGACAAAGTTGAGCAGAATTTTCAGGCCACAGTGTCCATCTCATTGTTAGAACATCTTCATCTTTCTCTATGTGTTGGACAAGCTGAAGAGAACAGAATCAAGTGAGAAAAGAAGGAAACATTTAGAATGGGAACTAAATGAAAAGTTTAGAAGTAGCCCTTTGCAGATGTGCGTGGAGGGCAGGATATTCACAAGACTCCTTACCTAGAAGAAGAGCTACAGGGAATTAAAAGCTGCTGAGATGGAGAATCTTCCCCTAGGACAGGACCCCCTGATAGATTATGGAGCCTCAAAAGTGGATAGACTCAGATACATATACATATATACATAGTTTCAATTATAAATAGACTCAGTAGGGTGTGTGTGTGTGTGTGTGTGTGTGTGTGCGCGCGCGCGCGCAAAGACACAGATATGTAACAATGATTAACAAAAAAAGAGATTGAGAATTTGAAAGGGAGGGTGTGGGAACATGGAAGGTATTGGAGGAAAGAGAAAGAAAATATAATGTCAGGACAGTACTTATGTAAAAAATTATCCAAACAGTTGTAAATTTAAAATAGAAAATTAAAGGTATTAGACTTAAATAGCTTACTGCTAGTATGAAAATGAATTTTACTTCTGGTTGTCTGTATCATTGCTTTGAATAAGTTTTAAGAATTTGGAGTTCAGTTTTTCCCAAGTATGAAAGAATGGGACAAAGAAACCATTTCTAAGCACTCACCACATTCAGTGTTCTACAGTTCTATGACAAAAACATGTTTCAACAGTAAAATTGTGGTTTTGTTTATTTTCCAGTACCATATAGTCTAAGACAATTCTTCAAATTTCCTGTGTGGGAAAATATAAAACAATATAAGTTACTATCATAAAAAATATTTTTATAGGAAACAGAAACTATTTAATATAATAAATGTATTAAATATGTCAGCAAATAAAACTCATTTTGAAATTAGGCACCGTATGTCCAAGAAGAAAGCTAAAGAGGTAGAGACAGAGACAAAGGATTATTAACACAAAATATTTTATGCTTATAGAAAATAAGACCCAGGTTTAAATCACAGTACCATAAAACATTAAATATATGTCCCCAATCCAGTAAATGGTATAACTTTTAAAAATACTTTATTATTTACTTTTATTTATGAATAAGTGTGTGTTTCCTAATCTCCACAAAGACATATATAAAGTCACAACTGGATTGTAACTCAAATTGACCTATAGTTAAGTTTTGCCAGAAACCTTAGGCATAGCTGAGAAAACCACTGGTAGTTTACTGTTCTTGGAGTAAGTATGGAAGATGTTCCATAAGTTTATAGAATGTCTTTGGTACTAGTGACCAATTATGCAGTGCTGTCTCCAGAGAACTAGTGAAGCAAAGAAAAAATGCCAGAGAGCATGTTTCTCCATCTGTCAGCATCTCACCTGCAAATGACATAAGTCCCATAGGGTAACTGGGAGAGAGTGGAGAAAATTGTGCCTTCCTCTAGAATGAAGACAGCTGTTTGCACATGTACCTGTTGCCTTTAAAACTATTTTGTAACTTAATTTTTCATCACTCTTGTTTTCTTAACTTTTCAGGGCCAGAAGGAAAATTATATCATATTTTGGGATTTCCATTAAATTGCTTTTACTTACCGTGACAAATGATTCCCAACCATTTATAGAAAGCATGGCAGGTGCCTTCAGCAGTGCACTGGGACTGGGACCTGCTTGGAGAGTCAGTTGGAAACTGAGTGTGGTAGACAAATCAGAGAGGATCCAACCAAGCATCACTTTTAGAAAGCGTCTTTGCATTCTGCTAAAATTTATTTTTAGAGACCTATCTTATTGCCTCTTCAATGCCATGCTGTCCATGAGCCTCCTAGAAACAATTTGCTTGCAATCCCTGAATTCCATGGATATGTCCCCTACATCGCTATCTAGATCCATTCACACAATTCACACTCCATGGGAATCACGTCAACTCCAAAGAATTATTCAAAGCTGAAATGGGATATAGCTCAGTTGGAAAAATGCCACCCATGCAAGAAGTTCAGAACTTGATGTCTAAGTCCTGAAAAGGTAGGTGTGGTGTTGTACAACTTCATAGTTGATTCATACTCTATCTTAGCATGTAGGAAGTGAAGGTCAAGAAGTTTGATGTTATTCTTCACAGAGAGTCAATAATATTTTTGCTAAAATAAAATCAATGTGCAAATAGAATTATTCGTGTCATTAAAATACCATAAAGAACATATCTAAAGAATACTTACATTTCAATAAAATAAGATTCTGTGTGTGTCTATCTCTATCTCCTTCTCTCTCTGTCTCTCTGTATCTGTTTCTGTTTCTCTCTGTCTCCCTGTCTGTCTGTCTGTCTCTCTCTCTCTCTCTCTCTCTCTCTCTCTCTCTCTCTCTCTCTGTGCGTGTGTGTGTGTGTGTGTGTGTGTGTGTGTGTGTGTGTATACATGTCTGTGCCTGTGTTTCTTGTATGTTTCCTGGAGTTTGATTCTAGACATTGTGCATGCTAAAAATACTGTGTTGGTTTGAAGGAGATGGCCTTATAGTCTTGATATTTGAATTCTTGGTCCTCAAGAAGTAGGAACATTTGTATTCATATTGTAGGAAAGAATCTCCACATGTATGTTGTTAACACCTTACCACAGATACATGGTCATGCCTTATTATTATTATTATTATTATTATTATTATTACTAACTCTAGAATCCAGGTGGCAACCAGAGGATCACAAGGCTGATACTACAGACACCAATCAGGTCTGTTCTAAGAAGTAATAGTCTAGGCCCATACATCTAGACATGAGAGAGACACAGAAGTGCTCACTCTCAAAAAAAGAAACAGACTTCAATAAACCCAGGAATGTGGCTGACCATGTCACCAGAAGGGTAGAAAGATGCTCTATAATAGAACTCTGCCCCTCCAGAAAAGCCCTGCTGGTGGCAAATGAGATGCTAAGGTATTCATTTTTGTTTGTTTGTTCTGTAATATTACCTGAGAGACTTTAGATCTTCAGTTTTCTGAATAAAGGTAACTTAAAGAAAGAAAATTCCTATGTCTGTTCATTGATGCTTTTACGACAAAGTAGCACAAATGGCAGGCCTTCAGCTGCGATAGTAAAAACATAAAGTGCTGTCTGGGGAAAAATCCGAAGCCGTAGCATTCTTATCCTCTATTAAATTCATAGTACAATACTCTATGGAGAAAATATCCATTTAGTAAAAATCAGTATAACATAAATTAAGATACAGTCCTTACAGTGTGCTTCAAATCTTCTATGTTTCTAAACCAGGAAAATAATTTAAAGTTCCCAATAACAATTATGTCCAGTGGACAAGGGGTGGAGTCCCTAGACATGGTAACCATCCAACAATGCCCTATGGCTAACACAAGTACTGGTTTTAAAGCATGTCTACTCAATAATACCGAGCAAACCAAATACATCATTTTTGTCTGTTTATGTATGTGCAGGTATGCATATTAAAACCATTGTTCTTTCATTATAGGTCTTCTGAGTTTCTGGTGTTCTGCTAAACAGTGTTCCCTGTATAAAACATGCATATGGCATAATTTTCTCTTCAGAGAAACAAGCCTTGAAAACCCTCCATAACAGAATATGTGCTTGTCTATGCCTAGCAGTCAACATAATAAGATACACAAATGATGAACAGCCCCAGGGCGTGAATCTCAGGAGACCAGATGTCACCTAACAGGTGATTTTGGCACTAAAAGGAAGTGATAAAATTAACCGGTATGCCTACATGAGAACACTCTAAGTGGTGTCAGGAACTCGGGAGATAGCAATTCACACAAAAAAAACCATAAAAATAATAAATATGACAAGAAAAAAAGCAGAGCTGCAAATGTTCTTTTGTCCCAGCTTTCTTGGCAAAAGGAGCAGAATGTGCTGACTGCCTAAGCTCAGTATGAGCAGGAGCCTGGTGAAAAACACAAGACCTGGTTACTGGTTACAGTGGCACAGTGGTGAAGTGGGAGAAAGGTGGGCGTAGTTAAAGGAGCAGGAAGACGCTGCAAGATTTGGGCAGGCGGGAAAATGGATGTCCTTGCAGCCCTGACTCTGCTGGAGGTTAACACAGGTCAGCACCATGGTGTAACTGGCATTTTTAAAAGTTCACTCTGTCTTATTTAGAGATAACGGATCATGTGATGGAGAGAACAGAAGCAGAAAGACTATGAGGTTGCCGTTGCAGGCCCAGTGAGGGGCGACATAGCATAGCGGTGACAGGATGCACTGAAAGGTTATATGTAGGGATGACAGACATAGAAAAACCAAATGTCTGGAGGCTTCAGGGTGTCAGAGAATGGGAGTTCCACTTACTGGGAACATTTGGAAAGGTCAAGATCAATTGAACCTGTACGTGTTCAGCACTTGACACCCAGTGTGGAAAATGTTTAATATTAACTTGTATAACCCAAAGAAATGGCACAGCTCTTAGGGCTTAAAATAAATGCTTCTGTGCTGCAAAGCCTTGCCACTCAAGTCCATAATTCACCAATGATCAGGAAGAGCGCATTCAGCAGTGTTCCTATGACAAGGGGGGCTCAAAGGGAGAGATAGCAACTTCTTTGTGCATTATAACAAAACGTCCTGGATGTTCAGAAAGCACGAGAGCATTCTTGAAAGCTTAAAGTCAGGAGAGCACAAAGAAGCAGAGAGGTCCCAAGACCTCACCCCTAGTTAAGGAGCAGTTGATGGCTTCTGGGAAGGGAAAGTGACTTTCTTTGTAGTTTAACTACTGGTAAGGTACCTGTGCCACAGTAGATGACCCCACCCATATGAACATACTAGCGGCACTAATTGGGATTACACACACACACACACACACACACACATACACACAGACACACACAGGATCTGAAGCTGGGGCGGGGCTATGTGTTGGGAGGAAGGAATTTGAGGGGGAAGGTGGAGTGGTGGTGATCACAATCATCGTATGAACAACAGAGGGAACGGATTCAGGACAGAGCTGGGAATCACAGCTCACATCTGTAGATGCCACGCTCCATCGCAACTGAATTGGAACTTACAAAGGAAAATTGCAGGAAAACAGATTAATGTTGCACATCTGGTTAACAAGAAAAATGGGCAGAGTAGAGACAGTAAGAAGGCAGAGTACTGTTTAGAGGATAAATAAGTTCCAGTAATTTCAAACACAGATATGCATGCACTAAATTGTCAGTAGTGAACTCTTACACAAGGCGCTGGCTACAGCCTTGACCTAATGCCAGTTGTACCAATGTTAAAAATAACATGTGGACAAGTAAGTGTGAGCCACTCAAAATACTATATAGGGGATATATGCATCATGTATATGCTCTTTATGCATAATATGTACATGTATATATATAAAAAACTGTGAAGATATCTCCTTATAGAGATGCTAATATCTATGCAAATTTATATACATGTATGTATTGTGGAACTAGCAGTCAGCAAGCACCCATATTATAGGTCAAACATACTTAATAAAATACATTAATATACCATAAAATTAATAACTTCTAAAACTAACAACATGTCAAAGATTCCAATATAAAATCATCTATAAAGTGTGAATTTTATTGTCCACACCAAATAGCTGGATTTTAGAATGTAAATTGGTGCTACGCAGAGCATTCAAATTATAAAACTTAAATATTATACTCAACAGATACCATGTATGGATAGCCATTTATCATGAATTTATATAAAAATGTACATATATAAGTATATAACAATATAAAGAAAAGCATTTAATTAAGGCTTGCTTATAGTTTCAGAGGTTTAGTCCATTTTTATCAAGGAGAGAAGCAGAGAGGCACACAGGCAGTAACGGTGCTGGAGAAGGAGCCAAAGACTGTACCTGGGGATCCACCAGCAGAAGAGAGAGCCTGGCTCAGCCTGGGTTTTGGAAACCTCAAAGCCCACTTCAGGTGGCACACTTCCTCCAACAAGACCAAACCTACTGCAACAAGGCCACACTTCTTAATCTCACTTAGTCAGCATTTTTCAACTTGTGGGTCATGACTGCTTTAGGGATTTCATATGAGATATCCTGCATATCAAATATTTACATTATCATTTATAACAGGAGCAAAATTATACATATGGAATGGCAACAAAATAATTTTATGGTTGGGATAACCACACATGAAGAACTATATTAAAATTTTCTGCATTAGGATGGTTGAGAACCCCCACTCTAAGTAGTAACATTTGCCCATAACTAAGTACTCAAGTATATGAGCTTATATGGGCTATTTTCCTCTAAATCACTATATCTCAAAACAAACTTCCTACGCTTCACACTGGTTCCCTTGCGCTACATTGTAATCATTTATTATATATTATTATATTTATAGATTGTATGTCATACATTGTTTATATTTTATATGTTGTATGTTATGTATTATATGTTATAAAACACACAAAAATAAATGCTATGAGTGGAAAGAAGAATTTTCCTTTAAATGTAGCTGTAATATCTTTTATCTTTATGAAGTTATACTTTACATGAGCAGAGTATCAGGAACAGCAAACCTTCTGGAAGTTTCATCTCATGAGGACACAGAGTTACTCCATGTGGTATTCTATATTGATTCTGTCGTCTACATTCCCAGTGGAATTTGAAGAATTAAAGTAAGAATAGAAATTTAAATTGAAACAATAGGGTTGATAATAAGACAACTGTCATCTTTGGTGTCCCTTGATGCCCTTCACTACCTGAGCAATATCTGACTAAAATTCTAGATGTTCATGACAGAGAAGTTTCTGGAAATTTCGAAAATTCCATTTTGGTTAAATTCTTCACATTCATAATCAATCAAAACTAACTTTGAAAAGCAGTTCTTTTGTCAATAGCTTCTAAGAGACAGTTTAGGTCAGAACTAATCCGTGTGCTGCCCTGTTATATAGAACCCAGTTTAGTGTTCTAGCTTGTAATCTGTCTGTCTGAACTGAGCCTGTATCTCAGAAATGAGCCAGGTGCTTCAGCTTAAAGTCACTGCTACTTTTGTTTGAATCTAGGAGGTTTGGTAAAAGGACGCTTTTTTTTTTTTTTTTTTCTAAAACTTGGTGTAGATCTAGTCTACACTATTTTAAGATATTCTATGTCCACTATTCACTATTTTTTTAAGCCACTTTAAGTAAACAATTCTAATTATGCCACCATATCGAGAAGAGGAGTGGGAAGAAACCACATCTCCTTTCAGCATCCAGTTGCAGCTACCCTAGGTAATGCATCTGGTCACTTGTTATATGAATCCTGATGGAGTGAGTTTCTCTCATCATTTTAGTAATGTTAACCAGTCATCTGATGTCAATGTATAGGCAAGGATTGAGTGCCTAAGCATATATCATCTCAATGGAACTTAACTTACTCACTAATAAAAGGAGGAAATTAAGGAGTAAATATGCGATTGAGCAATTCTATGTATGTGAAAATAAATTATTTCCATCTTTGACAGGTCATCAATTTAGAAAAATAAGAAAACCATGTATTGATAGCACACACATCTTCCATAAACTTCTCAGTGTGTGTGTATACTTCATGAAAGCATTGATAACATGTACATCTTCCATAAACTCAGAGTGTGTATACACTCCCTGACAGCATTAATAACACACACATCCTCCATCGACTTCTCGGAGGGTACACTCCATGAAAGCATTGATAACACAAACATACTCCACATACACATACAGAGTGTGTGTATGCTTCATGAAAACTGGGGATTTATGTTACTTCTGCCCCACATCCAGTTCCAACCAACAGTGTTCATGCTGATATCAGAACATAAACAAATGTTAATGTCGATAAAACAAAATTAAGGTTGAAACCTAAATGCCTCCTTGTACTTTGAAGCTAGCTCTATGAGCTTTGACATTATTTCACCTCAGGCACCTATTAATTGCCCCCTATATATTAGAGGACAGACTGTATCACACATTCATACTAAAAGTCATGAGTGCCTTCCTTTTTTGAACATTGTAACTTGTGCATCCTCAAAAGCCCAGGCCCTGTTACTAAGGAGACAGAGAGAAGGAAATAAGCACTGACTGAGAATCTATGGGGTTTGTTGCAAATGCTGACATAAGTAGCACTAGCCACTTTGGTTTGGATATAGAACAAGGAGAGTTCTAGAATACGTACAGTTCTGCATGACATAACGTGGAAGAAAATTAACAAAATAGTACTGATGTATCTTCTTGCAGTCACATGATCTTGATAAAAGACACCATAAAAATTTCTGACAGATTATAGAAGCTAGAGCTATTAGGAAGGGACTAGGTGAAACGTTGTCTTCTGGACATAACCGAATGCGAGGCAGAAACTCTGGTGACATGAAGGAGGAGAATTCTCGGAGCCCTGGAGGTAGAAGGCGATATTCTCATATCATAGATAGGTATCACATACTTTGTCCATACCTTCACTCTGGGCAAGGACACCACACAGACGGCTTTCACAGACGGACTTATTTGATGTAGGTAGGAGGACTCAAACAACCCCAGGCAGCATGATTTCCCGTTGCACTATATTAGAAAGCTTGTTAAACTGGCATTTATGTAAAAATAAAAGCAAATAGACTTTTCAAGTTAAATAATTTTACTTCTTCCAGAAAATGCATAATTTGACATCTTACTTATTGCCATCGTATCTCAGGACACTAATCAATCTGAATTTAGAAATATATTTGACATTATTTGTTCTTGATAATAATTTGTGTTCTGTGTGTTCTATATGTGACCTTGTTCAAATCTTTTATTTTCAAGCAATTCAGTTTTTACTCATAATAAGTGAAGCAAAATGTTGATAATCGACAAGTGTGTGAAGAATAGTTTATATTTGATTTTAGAATTTGTGTTTTCAGAGGACTTGTTCTCACAATTATATTTTCTCTCGATACACTTAAACTTAGTTTGCATTCCTTTCATAGGGGAGCAGGAGACACTGAGGAGGATTTTGGGCACAGACAGAACAGTCTGGATGGACAAACAATACTTCATCATGAGAAAAACGCAATTTTAAGACTCACTGGTCATTAAGAGCTGACTGCACAACATACATACTTCTGCTCT
This sequence comes from Uromys caudimaculatus, assembly GCA_028551405.1. Taxonomy (NCBI): domain Eukaryota; kingdom Metazoa; phylum Chordata; class Mammalia; order Rodentia; family Muridae; genus Uromys; species Uromys caudimaculatus. The sequence goes on from CM052715.1 coordinate 8,944,367, forward strand.
CTCCATTTCCCCATTCTCCATAGAGTCCTATAGCAAATGGACAAATCAGCATCAAATTCCATAAATATTCAAGAGAAATGCATCCTACCAAACTCTTAGTATGAATAGAGTGCGCAGTCTTCCAGGAAATTCAGTGGTAAACCATATATTGATAAGCTCTAATAATCATTGTGGTTTATTCTCTATCCTTCTATGTGTCAGTAAATGGATGAGGTGGGTGACATAGAATTGTGAGAAAAGAGATGAAGTTAAAGAAAGAATTTTTTTATAAAGAAAGAAAAAACATAGTTTTTAGTATCACCAAAAGGGTTTCTATGGGTGACAGACAATAAATATTCTAAAGTAAATTTTCAAAAATGAAAACCAATCCAAGAGTAGAAATCAAAGAATGTGGCCAAAAATTCACTATTCTTATTTGATTTAAAGTATGATATGTATTAGCTGTCACCCAGCTGAGAGCACTTATTAACTATTAATGATTTCATATGCATTTTAATCAAGAAGAGAATGCACAACTATTGCATATTTCTCTTTTTCCCCAGACACTGAGCATTATTTAATTAATCAATGTTTATGATCTTATATACCACATTTGCATTTTGATCCTGATGCTGCATTTCAATAAACATATATTTAATTTACCATCTCATCTATTTTTCACCTAGACATATGCAGATCATTAGGTTTTCTATAATAGCATATTTGTCTAATTTTTTTAACTTACAGATAGGAGCTTTTCTTGCTTTTCTTTGGAAATAACATTGTTGATAAGTAAGAGACAATAAATATTCTGCACAATATTTGGTGACCTAGTTGAGAGATTCCATTTCTCAAAATAATTGCATTTTGTATCGTGTACTATCTGGTGTTTCCAATTACCTTTGCACACAAGCTTGACTTCCCCACTGCATGTCTTCTCTTAAGAGAACATAAGGAGTTAATCATGTTCTAAAAATTCTATAAACTCCTTAATAAAATTTATGCAACATTAAAGAGCATTATTGAAATAAAAGAAACTGATATAGCATATGAATTTATAGACTTTGATAAATATCTTTAATAACAGGAAGAATTGTTTTCAGAAAACCTAAGTAGAAACAGAAGCATGGAATTATAAACGTGAAAATTAATTTGAATATTTAGGACCCAGCATCTTTGAACTCTATGACAAACTTCTAGAGAAGGTAAAATATCCCCTGGCATAAAATAGTTATTGATTTTTTTAAAATAACATCCAGGCAAAATGCCAGGGGAACGTTCTGTATCCATTTCTTTATGTGCAGATGTACATCTATCCATCTTTATTCTCCATTTAAAAAACTGAAATCTTACCAATGCATCACCAGCTATCTGTGTTTCCCCAGCATGAGATTCAAGCTATGTCCCGCTTCTCTCTTCACAGTCATAGCAGTCATTACAAGCTCATGAATAATCAAATAAACTTCAAGAGTACCAGACTGTCAAGAATCAGAGCTTTAGCAAAGTGGGGGTGTCAGAGAGTTAGATCAGAGCACAGGGCTCCAAGGGAGACAGCCAAAGAACAGAGCTGGAGAGTAAAAAACAGCAGTGTGCTGGGCAGACCAGCCAGAACTGGCCTGGACATGAGATCCTGAGCCAAATCAACCAACTACTCTCAGAAGCAGGACAGGACCTTTGGATGGTGGTTCAGGTTCAAAGTTAGACAGCCAAAAATAGAGGTGTTTAACATTCTTTCTTCCTCCCTTCCTTCCTTCCTTCCTTCCTTCCTTCCTTCCTTCCTTCCTTCCTTCCTCCCTCCCTCCCTCCCTCCCTCCCTCCCTCTCTCTCTCTCTCTCTCTCTCTCTCTCTCTCTCTCTCTCTCTCTCTTTCTTTCTCTCTTTCTTTCTTTTTTTCCTTTTCTTTCTTTGTGGTTCCAAATAAGACTCATTGAACCATATGCTATTTAGATTTTAAATTGGTAGATAGGTAGGTAGATGGATGGTAGGTTTACAAGCACGCTGTAAACATAAAGGCAGAAGTATTGTTAACAACTGTGGTAGCTAATCTTAGTTGTCAGCATTCCTGCATCTGAAATCAAATAAAAAGCAAGATATTGGACAAACCTGTGTAGGATTTGCTTAATAAAATTCCACTCTAAATTTGGACCATGACTTCTAGTGACAACCCACAAGAAAGACATAAAGGAAGGAAAATTTTACGATTTACCTGCATTTACTCATTCTTACTGATTCATTTGTTCTTCGGCTGAAGTATCCTTTCACCAGCATTATGACTTCCTCTGAATTCTAAAGTAGACTAAGCCCAGAGCTCTCCAGAACTAGTGTCAGATAGGGACTGCTGAGACATCTAGCCTCGAGCTCTGTACAGCACCCTGATTCTCAGCCTGTCTAACATTGGACAGCCATTGTTGGACTACTGAAACATAGTCTGTAAGTCAGTCTAATAGATGATATAGGTATGAATGTAGATGTAGATGACTAGAGATAGATAATGATGATAGATAGATGATAGATGATAGATAGATAGATGATAGATAGATAGATAGATAGATAGATAGATAGATAGATAGATAGATAGATAGAATCTGTCATGTTCCTTTAGATAACCCTCACTAATATAAAAATTTATCAGTTTTGGAATATAGAAAGGAGGCAGAATGAATAATAGAAAAACATATTTGAGATCTTTGTCATTTTTAATATACATGTCTGTGAGTGGACACAAATAAAAAGCAAATTCAACCCGGTATATTGGCACACACTTTGAAATCCCTGCACTTAGAGGTTGAGACAGGAAGAGAAGTTCAAGATAGTCCTCAGCAACACAGTGAATCCAATTTGGGTCCTGTGGTAAAAAAAAAAAAATTAAAAATTAAAATAAAAAATTAAGCAGCAATGGACTAAAGATGACAATGACATAAACCAAAGATAGTTTAAAATAAAACCCCTAGAGAAAACTCCACTAGTTAGATATTTTTGATAAAATAGATAACACAAGAGAGCTACTCAACTAGAATTACCATCTAACCAGTAATAATCCTTAAAAGGTTACAAAACAAAAAATAGCAATTGCGTTTATGGCTGTACTATGTGAATAGTCTTCTTCAACACCAATTGCTTTTCTTCCCTTAGGGTTGTGATGGAAAGCCAGCCACGAAATCATTTCCTAGCGCCAAGGACTCTGAATCTCTTTTCTATTACACATGACAAAACACCTATCATCAAAATATATAGTTATTAATCTGCTTGTAATGGTTCTACACAGGCTATAAAGAAATAAGACAGTTTCTGGCCCTGCATCTAAGGAGCCTGTAAGTTACTGCTCTGTTCTAACAACTGCAAACTTGAACAAACTGTAAGATCAACAACTCATTTGATTCCCAAGGAAATAGAGGTCATAGGGAAACTTTCCCCACATTAACACTTACAGGTGAAAATAGAGAATTGTAACTTAGGTAAGAAAACTTAGTGTCTGATTAAGAACACTTGAAACTATGCTGGAGGACAAATGTGACCAAGTCAAGGAGGTGAAAATTTCAGAGGATCCAGACCCTTGAGAGACCACATATTTTGCTACTTTTAAAAACATTGGAAATGTAAATAAAGTATCAAAAAATAAATTAATTAATTTAAATATATAAATAAATAAATCAAATATTGTGATATCTATGAGAAAAAAACTTCTGGGTTCTAGCAGTCTTTTATACTGAATATCAGAAAAAAATTACCTGATACTTCAGGCAAGTGAAAGAGGAAATATACATGAGAGTTTTAACATTGGGGATGTGTATGCAGAGTTTTTTTTTTCCTCCTTTTTTATTTTTGATACTTTATATACATTTCCAATGTTTCCCCTTTTCTGAGTCTCCTCTTTGTATACCCCCCATCCCCTCCCCAACCCGCCTCTAGGAGGGAATTCCACC
>CM052715.1:8958815-9049392 GCA_028551405.1 Uromys caudimaculatus
CCCATTGTGAATTTTCTGCACTTGAATTCTGATATTGATTTCTAGTTCTACTATAGTCACAAAAGATACTTGTTATGATATCACTGTCTTTATATTTTGACTATTTAAAGCTTAATAGACAGTCTGTCCTGAAGAATATTTGTGTGCACTGGAGATATATGATATCCTGTTTGCTAAGTCCATTTGCTCTTTGGCGCTACTCAAGTTCGCAACATGCAGATTTATCTATCCACTCTTAGGAATAGGATGTTGGAGACTCTTCACTTGATAGCTGAATGATGGCGTCTCCATCACTAGATAGCTGAACATGCCCCTTCCTTTTAGAGGTTGCTTGATTCCTCTAGCTGCACTAATGCTGAATAAATAGAAGCTTACACTTGTTTTTCTTCATTGTGGATTGATCCTGTTATTATTACAGTATTTCTATACCACACTTGATACTTTTTAAACTTAAAGGTTATTTTATGCAAATATATCCAGCCTTGATGCTTTTTGCTTTTTGCTTTGGAAGAAGGTGCGTTGACATCAAAATATTCCTTGATGGGAAAAACTTTACTACTGACATTGCAACTTTTTTTTATTTGTTTTAGTATTTTGGATTCTTTATTTCCTTATGTCCTTGTATGGTTTCTTTTTTCTTTTGTCTTGATATATTTTTGTTTTCTATTTTTCTTAAAAATGGAGCATCGCTCACACACAAAGCTCTCCACTTAGCTTTTTCTTTGCAACCTTAGGTTATTTATGTCACTAATTACATTTCCATCTACACTGAATTAGTGACGGGCTTGTAAATATAATTTAATAAGTTTGTCTTCTTGCTTCTATACTAGAGTCGAAGTTTACCTGCTGGCCACTGTTACTGTACTGTGGCAGTTTGTACTCTTCTGATGTTATCACCCAGGAGCTTCACACTTCCTTACACCATGCACTGCTGTGTAGCACGTTTTCATTTCAATGTAAAGCACTGTTAGGCTTCTTTCAATATAACGTGCATCTAGTGACAGTGGACTCCACCATCATTTTCATCTCTTTTTTTGTTGTTTATAAACATCTTTATCTCTTGAGATTTGAAGATTATCTGAGAAGTAAATGACTCCTTGTTGATTTTTTTCTTTCTTATTTCTTTTGACCTCTATTTTCATGCTGAGTGTGATATTATTTGTAATAAGCATTATCAAAATCCTGTATTACATTCTTACATTTTCTACTTGATGTATGCACTGAATAGATATATTCACATGCAAGAATAAAAGTATATGAAATGCTCATCATAATAACACTCATTGTATTTTTGCTGTATTGGGTAATTTTGAAGATTTTAACTAAATAACTATGTTCCTGTTAAACAAATGTATAGATTCTTTTAGGAAGCAATATGATATCATATAGAAAAGACTTCAGAGAAAATGTGTAAATATATAGTAATGTTTAATAATAACTGTTGACAAATTAAGTAAGACTACAGAAAAATCCTGCAAAACTCAACGAAAATAAGTGTCAATGAAGTTATTTCCAAGATCTCCTATCTGATATCATTAAAAGTTTCAGAGTAGTAATCAATCAACTTTCATAGCAATATAAACGTTTAAATGACTCTAAGAAAACATGCTATTTAAGAAAATAAAATATAAATAAATAAATAAATATAATGCATAAAGCGTTTTTTCATTGTGAGAGTACATGTAGATCAAGTTCAGTCCTTTCATATATACATTTAAACATTCAAGTATCACTGATTTAAGGGTGACTATTTATTTAATATAATAAGTTAGATGTCTGTAGGGGACCTGAAAGAGAATGTCATGTGTTTGAAGTGATATGTAATATTTGAGGAGTAAAATATCTATTTAAAGTAAGTACCATAATCTGTGAAAGCACAGGTACCTGAGATGAAACTGGCTTAGAATCCTGATTCAGAATTTTTTATTTTTGACCTCAGGTAACAGTCAGAAACTTAGGAATGTGATGATCCTAGGGTCCGTTTTTAAAATATTACATAGTTAGCATTTAGGCATAATATCTGTAATTTAGCAAATACCAAATGGCCATTATGCATAACTACTAGCTTACTTTAAAATATAGCATAGAATAAATAGAAAAGAAATATTAACCCAAGTGCTGACAACCTAAACAGTCAGTGATTTTAATCACGTTAGGCATTTAGTCTGAGAAAACTTAATTTAATGGAGTCATTCTGTCATTTCCTCTTCCATTTAACTCAATAAAGACATGCGATGGTCCTGAGGAAATGGAGTCTGTTTCTAGGAAGCATTTGCTTTGGCTCCATGCTGTGAAAAGAGAAGGCAGAAAGGATCCTGGAAAGTGTAAGTTGAGACAGCACAATTTTTATGGGCCAAATAGAATTTCTGTGGCTGTAATGATTTTTAGAAAGTGACAGAAGGATGTCTGATACCATATTTCCATATTCTCCCTCTAAGAACATGAACCACAAAATTCCTAGCTCACAGCACTCCTAGTTGGTTGGGTTATAACTCTGAGCAGCTATACAGCTGAACTTAAATAAACCCACATGATTTGATGCTCTAAATTCAAGTTTTAGAATATTAATCTAAGGGAACAACAGAGGTTTATTTTATCCAAATGTGCTATTGGTCTCTTAAAAGTGTGCAGCACAATTCTCCGGTGGATGATTGAGAGCATTATATTGCCTTCTTGTCACTGTAAGCTCCATGAAAGGCAGTAACTCCGTAATGGTTATTTGTTCACCTGTCTCATCAATTCCAATAAAAAGCTGAAATAAATACACACTTGAATTGCTCTAAGGATTTATTCACAGAGAAATTATCTGTCAGGAAGTTAGTTATATCCACCATGCATTCATCTCCCTTCTCTATGTAGTAGGCCAACAGATGGTAGCTCTCCACAGCTCTCTTGGGCTGTGAATTGGCACTAATTGAAACATCAACACTCACTTCAAGGCTCCTATAGAGCATCTACTTCCAGATCTTCAGCTTCCCTCAGTCCTCAACCAGGAGTGCAATGCATTATATGTAATTGTTGTGGTTTTGCATATATATATATATGTCAATAACATATTCACAGAAAATCTAATGCATGCAGTAGACATAAAAAATCCTTGACATTTTTTCACTTACATTGTGCATAATTTTTCCTGATTGTGAATCACTCAAAATAGCATTTTTTTAAAGATAGCATAAGTCATTGCATGTATTATTCTGAATTGCTTTAATTTCCTTGAAGACACACAATATGCACACACACACACACACACACACACACACACACACACACACACACACACACACACACATGTGTATAACTCCTGTTTAAAGAATAAATATCACCAACATTATCCTACAAGGCAAACATTGTTATTGTCTTGGGGTACTTTCATGTTCTATCATCCTTCCCTCTTACTACGTCCTTCCCAAAAAAACATTACCCCTACACTTAGAATAAGATTCCTTCCCTGAATTGCTTTTACAACATGTGTTTTTATTTCCAATTTTTAGCAGATACAATGTATGTACTCATTTTTTGTGTGTATGGCTTCTTTTAAGCAAATAATGCCAAGATTTTTCTACAAAGTGTTTTTGTTCACTAATAAAATTTGAGACCTCACCAGGTTGAGTCATTTTCTATATTACTTTGTTTATTCTGGTATATAATCTATTGCTATATGACTATACTTCAAAATATGTATTCTTTAGCCAATGGTCTTTTGGTCATTTTTTAATCTTTCTCTGTTCCTCGAACAGTTCTGAGTATTCCTACCATATACTGGAGAACACATGTGAGAATCTTTCTATATAATTTTGCTTGAAATTTCTACTCAAAAAAAAATGAATGTTTATGCATTCAACTTTCATCTTATTAAATGAAGCCAAATTTTTTAAATTAGCCGTGTTAGTATAGAAATCAACAGGTAGTAGAGAAAATATTTTATTGCTCCATATGTCTTCTAACATTTGATATTAATTTTGGCCATGTGACTTTGTATGTGCAAACTTATATCTACTGAGCAAAATGAAGAGCTAAATTTACATGATCTTAACATTCTTATCCTGAATTCTGACAAAGTTCTGGTAAATGTTAAAATTTTAATCATTTATGATCTATCTCATGTTTGAAAGGGACTTGAAATGGTATCAAATTGTATGTGTTTTAATTGTCCATAGATATTAATACTGTCTGTTTTTAGTTAGCAAGTAGGATTATACTTAGCTAGGTCTCCAGTATTTATCCTAAGGAAAAAAGAATAGCAGAAGATACAAAAATAACATTGAGAGATGACTCAACTATCGAGAGCACCTGCTGTTCTTTGTAAGGCTCTCAATTCAGGCCCGTGATCATATGGCAGTCACAGCCATCTGTAACTATACATGTAGATTGTCTTCCACCTTCTTATGCTGTCTGTGGGAAGCAGGCACACAGGTGGTGTACTCACATAGATGAAGGCAAAATGAAAATACATTTTAAAAAAATCCAAAAATCATAAACACACACCCACACACGCGTGTGTGTACACACACACACACACACACACACACACACACACACACCTAGTCTTTGCATAGGGTAATAGAAATTTTACCTTTGTCTTCCCTGGGTTATTTACATCTCCCCCATGACTGGCTCCCAAGCTCTTCATAGCTTTTGCTTGGTCTTGATTAATTCAGTACATTCTAGTTCTTCTGGTAACTTGATACGACTTGCCAATGTATTTAGTGCATTTCAAGGACAAAAAGATTTTGTGATCCATTAATAGAATGCCTGTTGATGTGTCTGAGAGGCCACCTGCCAGAGTCTATCCACTCCTTGGCTTTTCCATTCTACTTTCAATTTGAGTGAGCCAAATAAAATAATCAAAATCATAGTTGTTGTAGGTATTTTGTATGCCATATCCCAGTTTGATCCTGAGGGGTTAAAATATTAAAATATCATTTATTAAATTGAAGCAAAATATCAGAAAATTGTGGATATATTATGCCAGGAAGTGGGGTAATTGGCAATTGAAACGCATTAAACTCATTTTTATGTCAGCTTTATAGGCTTGGGTTTAGATGTTAGGTGAAGAGAGAGTAATGACTGAAGCTTTTCTTCCCCTTTCTCTTGTTCCACAATGATTTCTAACGTTATGTCCAATGTTCTTTAAGCACTTCCACGGGGCAATTTGCATAAACACCTGCATTGTTCGTGTTGCTTCCACTTGGATCTCATTGCCCAAATCAGGACAGAATCTATGTAAATTTATAAAATTGCTAAATCATTAACATTATTTCCTGCAGATTAAACTCCACAAAACTCCTAATAAACCATAATATGGGTCTGTGGTAAGTCTTAATTCAGATGCCCTGTGAATGTGGCTGGTGTGTGTGACAAGCTCATTGAACTCCTTTTTGCAGCAATGGCATTTTAAGTTCAGTGCAAGGAATGAAAGTCTGCTTTTTCACACAATGCCAAGCCTTGAATAGTTCCAATTTCAGCCTAATCACACTGTCCTTAAAATTTCACTCTGCTTGAATAATGAAAAAGGGTGATATGAAAATTGTATGAAGCTCGCATGCCCCAGGACAGGTAGGGTAGGATGTAATTACATATGCTTCAACAGATAGAGCAGTGTGCTGTAAGAAAGGCTTTTAAGGTGACAGAAGTTAATTGCACAGATTTTAGGGCAGAAGAAAATGTCTGTGAAAAAACAAGGGGGAAAGGACACAAGTCCCAAGAGGGTACCATATCTAAAAATCTAAGAGAAAAAGGTTTTCTATTTTTTTCAAATTAGAATTGGACATAAAAAGGTAAACGGTGAGCCACTTTTATATATATATATAAAACAGAAAATCTTGACTGGATGGGAAGCCTTGTATTTCTAGCTAGCTGTCCAAGCATAAAGCTCTTTATGATGTACCTCATACAAAATAGGACAGCTTCCCATAAACCAGGGATATTTCCCTAGTGACACTGGTCCACAAGGCAGCTCAGCACAAAATAGCACATTTTCCTGAAGTATCTATAATGACACTGGCGTCTATCTGTGGCTACACATTGTGGGGCCATAGAAACCATCCTGCATTCAGTCATGTCTCCAGCTGCAAAATGCAAAGCTCTTGAAAGAGACCCTTCAGGTGGCATTTCTCTAATGAAGCCTGGATCTCTTTTTTGCAAGCTGTGTGAGTTTGTCACAAAGAAGAGAAAGAGCCTGTGTGTGATAGTAGGTATCACATTGAAAATAAAAGTTTCAGAAGCAAAAGGGAAGCAGGTTGTATTATCCATTTTGGTCTTATCTATCATCCCCAGAGGGCTACATTTTTGTACAGCAGGTTGGACAACAGTTACCTTCTTCACTGCTGGTGTCTGTTCAAAAAACACTATATCTTGCATGTACACACTTTAACTCCTAGATGTTTTCCAGGAGTCTAACAAATCATCCAATAATGAAACCATAGACACTGTATGACAATGGACTCTTCTATTACAAATGAATCGTAAAAAGTAATTTTAAAAAATATTCCTTATATTATAAGCCATAACATTGGCTCAAACACATTGCCCATAGTTCTTCCACACACGCTAAAAAATTAATTTCATGGCAACTGAAATAATAAAGATTCATAGAGTAAAGATTGCTTAATTTGAATGTCTACCTCAAATATGTCAAAGTAATGGCTAATTCTCCCCCACATTTCATTTTATGGACACTTGATTTGGATTAGCTAAATGTGTTTTGAAGACATTTCCTCAGTTTGCTGAAAAAGCCAAAATCTTTCCTGAGCTAGAAATGTAAACACAAGCGCTAAATCATTTACTAAATATCTGTCAGCAATTTACAATCGTGTAACCTCATTTCAAATTAAAATTTCTTAATGTGGCATCATTCTCTCCAGAGGGATCAGCTTGAAATTCTACAAGCAAACAAAATTCTCCTCCGGATTCAACTTAATCCTGATTTCTCATTAGAAGTCTTATTTAGAGTCGCATGATGTAATCTACTTCTCATTATGGACAGCTGTGTTTATCACCCTCCAGACATATTAAAAGCACAGATATATTCATTTACAATTTTATCAAATCAAAGGCCTATGTCCGTCATGATTTTTGTATGCCTTTTCTATATCATTGTATGACAGATTTCATCATCATTTTGTATTTTTCTCAGTTGCACACTCACCTCGCCCATGTGTAACTTTGAAGAAACAATATTTCAGAATGAATACATAATGCAGATTTAGCCTATCCTTGACATGTTTTAATGCATGAGTCACCCACACATGCACATATGTTTATATTTCTATTTAGATATGTATACATGCAAAATGAAATGACCATATTGTATTTATGAATCATAAATACTGAAATATAGGAAATTCATGAAAGTTGGTGGCTAAAGAAAATTAAAAATCAGTTTCAAATCTATCCCTGCACTAAGCAATACTGTCTTTAAATCACGAAAGGGAAATTCTTGAAAAAATTTTTATAGATTATCTCAAAAGGAACTACTCACTGGCCTATCTGCAAAAGACTCTTCACTACAGATTCAATAAATCTAGGGTATTGTAAAAGACATTTTCTTGCTTTCTTATTCTTTTGTTGATATTTATAATAATGAGCTATGAATTCAGAATATTAATCTTTCTCAAGCCAGATACCCAGCAAAACAAATCTGGCACTAGTTACATCCTAATGTGCATCTCTGTCCATTGCTAGCTCTACTCCAGATTTTATTGGAGTAGAGAACTAATCAGTAATCAGACTATTATGTCCAGCATCAACATCAGCAGGAGAGCCAAGGTGGCCCTGTACCGCTGACAAAAAAATAGAGCTTAGAGCAGACAGTATTCCAAACCATACAGAAAAAACATATAGAACATATAGAACAAAACATAAAGAAAAAAATCAGTATTGTTGTTTTCGTGTTATTCTTGTTTTAATCCCTTCTAGAATAAGTCCTCTTATGTTATTAATAAATGATATTTAACTGATCATATCCTCAATTGTGATTATAGAGACACTCATAATTCTAATTACTTAATTTGATTCTATTCAAGTTGATTAACAAACAAAAAAATATATGACATATTTCCTTTCTTTATAACCAAAGTACATCTGGCTGCATTATAAATGTTCACTTTATAAAGAATAAGCTTGAACACATGAGTATATGTTGGAGTATGTTTATTGGAGATATTTTAAGGACTCCTAAGAAAAAGGATGGGAAGCAAATGTTGTCACTGCCTTCTGGAAACCCGCAATCTATAAAACCAAGCAAAACCAAGGATATGAAGTGATGAGAATTCCACATGTATGTACTTATGTTGGGTATGTGTGGTAAATTTACACACGTGCTCATATGTGTGTACTCACATGTGTGTATATACTCAGAAGTGAACTATTATGTGAACTAGAAATGTATAGTTTGTAAACATTATGAATGCAAGAAAGTAACTTTCAAAGAGAAATAATAAGAGTTTGCACAAAAATGGTTGAAAATAAATCATAATATCTAAATTGTTTCTCCAAACTTTGCTATTTCTGCAGATTGAGATGACATAGCCTGCCAGAATTAAGTACAACATTTGATAAATGAAATTAAATAAATTGAAAAGAATCCACTAACAGCAAAATACCTAAACCCATTCCTTCCTTTTCTCTCTTTACATCCATTATATACAAAGTAAACATAAATACCTTCTAAAATCAGTGTTTAAGAGTATGTGTCCATTGTTCTTGGTGAACAACTACATAAAGGTACAAATATAAAAGAATTCATTTAGTCATCCAAATTAAATACTAAGCATTTCAAAATGAGTAACTAAAAGACATTTAAATATGAGTAAATGTGAATTGATTTCTAAATTGAGAAAATTACCTGGTCCACTAAATGATTAAAAGCTTGGGACTTTCCATGCCAAACAATAAACTCACTGTGCATTATTTTGTGAGGATGGACATCCTAAGCTCTGTGATTATGTCTGCAAAGCTTTAAAGGGATTAGAAAGATACGCATGCATATTTTGAAATACAAGCAGGAACACATGCAACAGTTTTGTATGGGTATGCAAAGTCTAATGCTGCTGCCTCTCACACTTGAACTGCAGATTCTGGCTTCCAATTCAGTATGTTCCCAGTAACCCTTACTCACCTTTCTAGCGTGGGTACTTGTTTCTTGGATCTGCTATATCTTAACCTGTCAGACTAACTCTTCCTGGAGTTTGTCAGTCTGACCCCACTGTCTCCTTTTGCCTCCATTTATCAAAGGTGCCCCTCTCCCACCTTTACCATCTTTATCCAAGAATCGTCACAGGTTCTCCATTCGTCTAACCTAGTCATCTCAACCTGTGTGCCGCAATGTCTTTGGGTGTTAAGCAACTCCTTTACACATGTCGCATATCAGATATCCTGCATATCAGATATTTACATTGCAAGTCATAACAGTATCAAAATTACAGTTATGAGGTAGCAATGAAGATAATTTTATGGTTGGGGGTCCCCATGACCTGAGGAACTATATAAAAGGGTAACAGCATTAGGAAGGTTGAGAACCACTGCTCTAAACCCATCAGCTGTGACTCTAATGTAAAAACTCATATTCTATGATATAAAAAATCTTCTCATGTAGTGCATTGCCTGGAACTAAGAAGAAGTCTGCTTGTCCAGCATGCATGAAGAGCTGGGTTTGACTCCCAGAAAAATGTAGACCAAGTGTGTTGTGGGAGGCCTGTTGTCCCAGAACTCAGGAGGTGGATGCAAAAGAATCATATTAATAATACATGGGTATATAGTAAATTCAGTTTGAGGTCAGTCTATGATACATGACATCCTATTATTTAAAAATAAAACAAACTTACTTGAAAAAGTAAAGTAGCTAAAAAAAAAACATATTAAAATATTAAAGCAATTGTTCAGGTCTTCAGAAAAATCAATCTCACAATAAAATGTGTATGAATATATATATCCATGAAAAATAATATTTGTATCTACATATGAATTACTTTTCATGAATTTGTGTTTAGTGGCTTGTGATATCATCAGGGTTGTAATTGGAGTAAGTATTAATCTTGACCTCCAAGGTCACTTGTGAGATTTGTTAAGATTTGTCTAGTGTAATTGTTAATATCCTTTGTTATTCTTCAGAGTGCCCCAGTATAGATGAGAAACCCCATGTTAAAAAGAAAGCTCTAGCCGGGCAGTGGTGGCACATGCCTTTAATCCCAGCACTTGGGAGGCAGAGGCAGGTGGATTTCTGAGTTCGAGGCCAGCCTGGTCTACAGAGTGAGTTCCAGGACAACCAGGGCTACACAGAGAAACCCTGTCTCAAAAAACCAAGAAAAAAAAAAAAAGCTCTAATTAAGGGAAGGATTGCAACTTATGGGAAGCAATGAGGTAGCATGAGAGTGAGGAAGGATCAGCACGCAGCACTGGGTCTGAGGCTACTAGATTTCCTAAGGATGATAGAGAGTCTATTTGCTGTTCGGAAGCACTGTGTTTGACTTTCAATGTTACAGAAAATGAGATCAACTAAGCAGAGAGAATCCCCGTGATTAAGAATTTTGAAGCCCATAATTTAGAATTCTAATTAGACTTTAGCCAGTAGTCATTTTCCTTCTTAAAAAAGGAGCTTTTCTAGCCAATTTATACTGATGAATTCTTGATTCTTGCTGCTTGAGAAAGCTTTAGAAGAAGGCGAGAGATTCTGAAATCAGCAGAAATGGCTGCTGTACTTGTCTAGACAAAATGTGAAGCCTGATTTTTCCTAAGCAGGCACAGAAGAGTAGGAAGTACAAGATTAAACTCTCTCTCTCTCTCTCTCTCTCTCTCTCTCTCTCTCTCTCTCTCTCTCTCGTGTGTGTGTGTGTGTGTGTGTGTGTGTGTGTATTCATCTGTGTGCAGGTGCTCATGCACATGCCTGTGTGTGCTGTGTGAACACGCATATATATAGGCCAGAAAGGTACTCCATGTGTCATTCCTTGGGCGCTAACATGTTCTGAGAAAGGATCGCTCTCTATCCTTGAGCTAGCCAAGTACACTGGGCTGACTAGGCAGTGAGCTCTCCTATTCAGCTTTTCTGGTTCCACTCTGATGGGATTATAAGTATGTACCAGCCAGTCTGACTTTTAACAAAAGTTAATTTAATTAAAATATGAAGGCATTACTTCCTCTCTCCCTCTCCTTTGCTCTCTCCTATTCTTCCTAGTAAAGGAAGAATTTCTTCTCAAGTAAATAGCATCATTTCATTCCTTCTCAAGTAAATAGCATCTTTTTCTCTGAATATTTTAGTGAAAAACACATGTAAATGCATAGATGTATGAAGGCAGTGTGTTGGAGCTATTTAGTGCTGCTGTGTGTATATCATTTCAGACTTGCTACAAATAACTAATTGTTAATGGATAACTAATTAGAGACTCAACAGTGGGAAAGACTAATTCTCCCCCTGTCAGTAATTCTTAGTGATCTGGCTGTTTTTGTGACTTCTATTTATCACGGGCCTTCCTGATTACAAGACAAACCTTTACTGACTCCCAGCCTTCAGATTGAAATATTGACAGTAGATACAGTACGTATGAAACAAAAGTAATGTGACCTCTAAAATACTACATACACCATATATTTATTTCTAAAGCTGGAAGTGAAAAGTAGTTGAACAATTAATATTATTCACCAAGATTTTTAATTTCAATGTATTCTATTTTTCATTATGTGGCTACTTTTAGCTCTTTGTTAATGAAATAAAACAATGTTTTAAATATATAAAATACATATTGTGTTATTCATATATTTATTATACATACAAGTCTTACCTGAATTTTGTTGGTGGTAGTAGTGGTGGTGAGATTTGCTGTCTTTGTGTTGGTTTGTTCATTTGTTTTTTTGTTTGTTTGAAGCAAAGACTCAAGTATTAAAATCTGGCTTAACCATGTACCTGAAAATGACTATGAACTTCTGTTCTCCACAACTCCATTTCGCAATTGCATGGATTATAATCATATGAGACTATGCCAAATTTACATGATCCTGGGGATTGAATCTAAGGCTTTGTTTGTGTTATGTAAGTACTCTGCCAATTGAGTTACATCCAATAAGAAAGATAAAAATAAATCTCGTTCATAGTATCCCTTGGCCTTGACCAGAGATGACGTATATACACAAGAACATTTAATTCATTTCATTTAATTAATTAATAATTAATGAGTGTAGTTCAGATAAAAACGCCACATGATACTGTCTCTGAGCATTTAGAGGTGGCTCTCACAGTGCTTTGCTTCCCTAGTCTATCAGCGCTTCTTAGACAAAACCCAGTTCTTAACCTATTTCTATATTAAAGCCTTTAGAAAGTTTCTAGGTTTTCTGTGCTGGTAGGTTTTATTTCACTGTGATCAAATATCTGACATAAGTTAAGGGATGGACATTCATTTAAATTGGATTCAGAGGACTAAGTCTGAAGCTATTGGATTCGTTGACTCTATGCTAATGACAAGTCACAATATCATGAGAGCAGGAGAATGCAGCATAAACCACAGACCATATGGTGAGCAGTGAGCAGAGACAGGAAGGGTCCAGGGTAAGACATGCCCTTCACTTTGTAATTCTCCAGCTATTTCCACATTCCAGCTTCCACAAACTTTAAGTTTTATATTCAATTTTTCTTTTCGAGTAGATTCTTCATGTCTTTTTTTTCCTCCAGCATTTTTTGATACTTTATTTACATTTCCAATGTTTTCCCCTGATCCAAGTCTCCCCTGCCTCTATGAGAGTATTCCCCCACCCGCCCACCCACTCCCATCTTCCCTCCCTGAAATTCCCCTATACTGGAGCATCTAAAACCCTCAGGCACAAGGGTCTATCCTCCCACTGATGGCCAACAAGGCCTTCCTCTGCCACATATGTGACTAGCACCATGGGTCCCTCCAAGTGTATTCTTTGGTTGGTGGTTCAGCACCTGGGAGTCAGGCCAGTTGACACTGTTGCTCCCTCCATGGGGCTGCAAACTCCCTCAGCTCCTTCAGTCTCTACTCCAACTCCTCCATCTGGGACCCCACACTCAGTCCAACGGTTGCTGTGAATTGAATCTTGGGTATTCTGAACTTTTGGGCTAATAACCACTTATTAGTGAGTACATACCATGTTCGTTCTTTTGTGACTGAGTTACCTCACTCAGGATGATATTTTCAAGTTCCATCCATTTGCCTGTGAATTTCATGAAGTCATTGTTTTAAATAGCTGAGTAGTATTCCATTGTGTAAATGTACCACATTTTCTGTATCCATTCTTCTGTTGAGGGACATCTGGGTTGTTTCCAGCTTCTGGCTATTATAAATATGGCTGCTATGAACATAGTGGAGCATGTGTCCTTATTACATGTTGGAGCACCTTCTGGGTATATGCCCAGGAGTAGTATAACTGGGTCCTCAGGTAGTATTATGTCCATTTTTCTGAGGGTCTGCCAAACTGATTTCCAGAGTGGTTGTACCAGCTTGCAATCCCACCAGCAATAGAGGAGTGTTCCTCTTTCTCCACATCCTTGCCAGTATCTGTTCTCACCTGAGTTTTTTATCTTAACCATTCTGACTAGTGTGAGGTAGAATCTCAGGGTTGTTTTGATTTGCATTTCCCTGATGACTAAGGATGTTGAACATTGCTTTAGGTGCTTCTCGGCCATTTGAGTTTCCCTAGTTGAGAATTTTCTGTTTAGCTTTGTTCCCCATTTTATGATAGGGTTATTTGGTTCTCTGCAGTCTAACTTCTTGAGTTCTTTGTATAGATTGGATATTAGCCCTCTATCAGATGAAGGATTGGTAAAAATCTTTTCCCAATCTGTTGGTTGCCGTTTTGCCCTCTTGATTGTGTCCTTTGCCTTACAGAAGCTTTGCAATTCCATGAGGTCCCATTTGTCAATTCTTGATCTTAGAGCATAAGCCATTGGTGATCTGTTCAGGAACTTTTCCCTTGTGCCTATGTGTTCGAGAATTTTCCCCACTTTCTCTTCTATTAGATTCAGTGTATCTGGTTTTATGTGGAGGTCCTTGATGCACTTGAACTTGAGCTTTCTACAGGAAGATAGGAATGGATCAATTTGCATTCTTCTACATGTTGACTGCCTGTTGAACCAGCACCATTTGTTGAAAATGCTGTCTTTTATCCATTGGATGATTTTAGCTACTTTGTCAAAGATAAAGTGACCATAAGTGTGTGGGTTCATTTCTGGGTCTTCAATTCTATTCCGTTGATCTACCTAACTGTCACTGTACTAATACCACACAGTTTTTATCACTACTGCTCTGTAGTACAGCTTGAGGTCAGGGATGCTGATTCCCCCAGAAGGTCTTTTATTGTTGAGAATAGTTTTTGCTATCCTGGGTTTTTTGTTGTTCCAAATGAATTTGAGAATTGCTCTTTGTAAGTCTATGAAGAATTGAGTTGGAATTTTGATGGAGATTGCATTGAATACGTTGATTGCTCTCGGCAAGATGGCCATTTTTAGTATATTAATCCTGCCAATCCATGAGCATGGCAGATCTTTCCATCTTCTAAGGTCTTCTTCGATTTCTTTCTTCAGTGACTTGAAGTTCTTGTCATAGAGATCTATCACTTGGTTGATTAGAATCACACCAAGATTCTTTATATTGTTTGTGACTATTGTGAAGGGTGTCACTTCCCTAATTTCTTTCTCAGCCTGTTTATCCTTTGAATATAGGAAGGCTACTGATTTATTTGAGTTAATTTTATATCCGGTCACTTTGCTGAAGTTGTTTATCAGCTGTAGGAGTTCTCTGGTGGAGTTTTTCATGTCCCTTAAGTATACGATTTTATTATCTACAAATAGTGATATTTTGATTTCTTCCTTTCCAATTTGTATCCTTTTGACCTCTTTTTGTTGTCTGATTGCTCTAGCTAGAACTTCAAGTACTATATTGAATAGATAGGGAGAGAGAGGGAAGCCTTGCCTAGTCCCTGATTTTAGTGGGATTGCTTCAAGTTTCTCTCCATTTACTTTGATGTTGGCTACTGGTTTGCTGTATATTGCTTTTACTATGTTTAGGTATGGGCCCTGAATTCCTGATCTTTCCAAGACTTGTATTATGAAGGGATATTGATTTTTGTCAAATGCTTTTTCATCATCTAATGAAATGACCATATGGTTTTTTTCTTTGAGTTTATTTATGTAGTAGATTACATTGATGGATTTCCAGGTATTGAACCATCCCTACATCCCTGGGATGAAGCCTACTTGATTGTGGTGAATGATAGTTTTGATGTGTTCTTAGATTCGGTTTGCAAGAATTTTATTGAGTATTTTTGCATCGATATTCATAAGGGAAATTGGTCTGAAGTTTTCTTTTACTGTTCTGTCTTCGTGAGGTTTTTGTATAAGTGTAACTGTGGCCTCATAGAATGAATTGGGTAGTGATTCTTCTGTTTCTATTTCATGAAATAGTTTGAAGACTATTAGTATTAGGTCATCTTTGAAGGTCTGATAGAATTCTGCACTAAACCCATCTGGTCCTGGGCTCTTTTTGGTTGGGAGACTTTTATGACTGCTTCTATTTCTTTAGGGGTTATGGGACTGTTTAGATGGTTAATCTGATCCTGACTTAACTTTGGTATTTGATACCTGTCTAGAAAATTGTCTATTTCATCCAGATTTTCAAGTTTTGTTGAGTATAGGCTTTTGTAGTAGGATCTGATGATTTTTTAATTTCCTCAGAATCTGTTGTTATATCTCCATTTTCATTTCTGATTTTGTTATTTTGGATACTGTCTCTGTTCCCTCTGGTTAATCTGTCTAAGGGTTTATCTATCTTGTTGATATTCTCAATGAAACAGCTCCTGGTTTTGTTGATTCTTTGTATTGTTCTTTTTGTTTCTACTTGGTTGGTTTCAGCCCTGAGTTTGATTATTTACGACTTTATACTCATCTAGGGTTTATTAGCTTCTATTTGTTCTACAGCATTCAGGTGTGCTGTTAAGCTGCTAGTGTATGCTCCAGTTTCTTTTTGGAGGCACTCAGAGCTATGATTTTTCCTTTTAACACTGCTTTCATTGTGTCCCATAGATTTGGGGAAGTTGTACTTTCATTTTCATTAAATTCTAGGAAGTATTTAATTTCTTTCTCTATTTCTTCCTTGACCAAATTATCATTGAGTAGAATGTTGTTCAGCTTCCATGTGTAT
Organism: Uromys caudimaculatus; assembly: GCA_028551405.1. Classification (NCBI taxonomy): domain Eukaryota; kingdom Metazoa; phylum Chordata; class Mammalia; order Rodentia; family Muridae; genus Uromys; species Uromys caudimaculatus. Next base: position 8,974,964 of record CM052715.1, read on the forward strand.
GTGGGCTTCCTGTTGTTGTTGTTGCCATTGAAGACCAGCCTTAAACTGTAGTGATCTGATAGGAGGCATGAGATTATTTCAATCTTCTTATATCTGTTGAGGCTTGTTTTGTGACCGATTATATGGTCAGTTTTGGAGAAGGTACCATGAAGTGCTGAGAAGAAGGTATACTCTTTTGATTTAGGATGAAATGTTCTATAGATGTCTGTTAAATCCATTTGGTCCATAACATCTGTTAGTTTCATTGTGTCTCTGTATAGTTTGTGTTTCCAAGATCTGTCCATTGATGAGAGTGGGGTGTTGAAGTCACCTACTATTATTGTGTGAGGGGCAATGTGTGCTTTGAGCTTTAGTAAAGTTTCTTTTATGAATGAGGGTGCCCTTGCATTTGGAGCATAGGCGTTCAGAATTGAGAGCTCATTTTGGTAGATTTTTTTCTTTGGTGAATATGAAGTGTCCTTCCTTATCTTTTTTGATGACTTTTGGGTGAAAGTCGATTTTATCTGATATTAGAATGGCTACTCCAGCCTGTTCCTTGGGACCATTTGCCTGGAAAATTATTTTCCAGCTCTTTACTCTGAGGTAGTATTTGTCTTTATCACAGAGATGTGTTTCCTGAATGCAGCAAAATGCTGGGTCCTCTTTATGGATCCAGTCGGTTAGTCTATGTCATTTTATTGGGGAATTTAGTCCATTGATGTTAAGAGATATTAAGGAATAGTGATTGTTGGTTCCTGTTATTTTTGATGTTATTTTAATGTTTGTGTGACTATCTTCTTTGGAGTTTGTTGAAAGATTACTTTCTTGCTTTTTCTAGGGTGTAGTTTCCCTCCTTGTTTTGGTGTTTTCTATCTATTATCCTTTGTAGGGCGGGCTTAGTGGAAACATATTGTGTAAATTTGGTTTTGTCAAAGAATATGTTGGTTTCACCATCTATGGTAATTGAGAGTTTTGCTTGGTTTAGTAGCCTGGACTGGCAGCTGTGTTCTCTTAGGGTCTGTATGAGATCTGTCCAGGATTTTCTAGCTTTCATAGTCTCTGGTGAGAAGTCTGGTGTAATTCTGATAGGTCTGCCTTTATATGTTACTTGACCTTTTTCCCTTCCTGCTTTAATATTTTTTCCTTAATTGTGCATTTGCTGTTTTGACTATTATGTGACAGGAGGAATTCATTTTCTGGTCCAATCTATTTGGAGTTCTGTAGGTTTCTTGAATGTTTATGTTCATCTCTTTAGGGAAGTTTTCTTCTATAATTTTGTTGAAGATACTTACTGGCCCTTTAAGTTGGGAGTCTTTATTCTCTTCTACACCTATTATCCTTAGGCTTGGTATTCTCATTGTGTCCTGGATATCCTGAATGTTTTGGATTAAGAGCTTTTGCATTTTGCATTTTCTCTGACTGTTGTGTCAATGTTTTCTATTGTATCTTCCACACTTGAGATTCTCTCTTCTCTCTCTTGTATTCAGTTGGTGATGCTTGCATCAATGACTCCTGATCTCTTTCCTGGGTTTTCTAACTCCAGGGTTGTCTCCCTTTGTGATTTTTTTATTGTTTCTATTTCCATTTTTAGACCCTGGATGGTTTTGTTCATTTCCTTCACCTGTTTGATTGTGTTTTCCTGTAATTCTTTAAGGGATTTTTGTGTTTCCTCTTTGAAGGCTTCTAACTGTTTACCTGTGTTCTCTTGTATTTCTTTAACACAGTTATTTATTTGCTTCTTAAAAATCTTCTATCATCATCATTAGATGTGGTTTTAAAACTGAATCTTGCTTTTCTGGTGTGCTGGGGTATCCAGGGCTTGCTGTGGTGGGAGAACTGGGTTCTGATGATGCCAAGTTGCCTTGGTTTCTGTTCCTTATGTTCTTGCCCTTGCCTTTTGCCATCTGGTTATCTCTGGTGTTAGCTGGTCTTGCTCTCTCTGACTGTGGCTTTTCCATACTGCAAGCCTCTGCATCAGTACTCCTTGGAGACCAGCTCTGTCTGAGAGGAATTTGGGTTTGGAGAGCTGTGGTACAGGATCAGCTCTGGGGTGCAGACAGAAACCAGAAGGATTCTGTCCCTAGTTATTCCTTGGTTTCTGTATCCTGATGGCTCTGCTAGGGTCCCCCTTGATTGAGGAATTTGAACAGAAGTGGTGGTCTTCCTGTGCTCAAAGGTGTGTCACTCCTAGGAGACCAGCTCTCTCCTGTCACTGAGTATGGAGCCCTGTTTCACAGCATCAGCTCCCAGGCCGCAGAAGGAAACTGGAAGCTGTATTCAACTTTTTAATTCATCAGTGAAATGATGGTCTAGTCTAATCTTTATGATCTCAGCTGTAAAAGTAAATTTTATTCACCAGAGATAATTATTGTCTCAGAGGCTTACTGCTGAATGAGCTCACCCTTTCTAGCTCTTTCTGAACTCTTGCTGGCTGATTCAACTCAGCTCTTCTGGCCCACAATCCTTTCCAAGAAGACTGATTTAAACTTGCTTCTCTCAGCTTCTGGCTGAATTGCTCTGCTTGGCCTCAAACTAACTCTGACAGTCTCTTCTCACCTTCTGGCTTATTCTCATTGTCTGGATAGTTCTTTCTTTCTTTACTTCTGTGTATAGCTTCTATTCTCTGAAACATGTCTCTATAAAACTGTCCCAGCAAAACTACCTCTTCTCTCTCTCTCTCTCTCTCTCTCTCTCTCTCTCTCTCTCTCTCTCTCTCTCTCTGTGTGTGTGTGCATGTGTGCATGCACTATTAAGAAGCCTTTTTTTGTGCTATTCTCTAGAGAGTTGGGTGTGTCCTGTCTCATTCTGTCAAACCACTTTGTTGGAGTATAGGAATGCCACACACTGACCACTTGGACAATGATCTCAGATATGATGAACATTTCCTGAACATTTAATTCAGGCTGATTAATCAGTGTCACAAAGAGGACTCCGGAGCTAGTTTGCTGATCAGCTCCATTGCTGATTTGTTCTTAAGGCAGTCTTTTTTAGGGAAATCAGGTGCAGAAGACAAGTGTGTGTCAGTATTACATTTTGTCTAACTAGACAAAGTATTATCAGCTGACTTTTAAGCTGGTTCTAAGTGAGGTAAGTGAAGCAGAGGTTAGGGGTTTTCTAGTGTATTGAGATAATGGTGCATAAGTAATACATCCATACCATTATGACCTTTTCGAAGAACTTTTCAGTGTCAACTACAAAAATAACTTCTGGGAAGCTGAGTCTGAGAACCTGAACTTTATTTCACTTTATAAGAAAAATAAAAACTAAATACAAAATGACTATAGTTATGTTAAAAGAAGCAGGCCTTATCATCCTGCTTAAATTTGCACCTAAAGCCAAATTGTTGACTTCAAATTATCACTTGTATCTACAAAAATCATAGTGGGTTCTCAGAACCATGAGTTTAATTGTTGAGGTTCTTTTCCAGATGAAGAACATGAGGGCATTGATAAGGCGTGGCCCCCAGGTTAGGAATAACAGTAATATACATAGGCCTGTAACTTTGGTTTTCAAAACCTACTTTTAGTGATGGTTCTTAAACACTTTAACCTCCCTCCTAGCCCACCACTTACCAGAGGTAGTGGAAAAGAAAGATGATTAGAATTCTGGGGAAGTGGATCTATTTCAAAATGGTTCTTTGGAGCAAATCCCATCTGTGTTGTCAGCAGTTCAGTGCATAGGCAGCAGCTGCAGCTTGATCCACTGGCAAACACTTTACAGAAACACAAGCAGTCCAGTTCATTAGTGTTGGGAGAGCGGTAGTGGTGGCACAACCTAGCAGGAACAGCCAAGCCTCAGCTGAATCAGCATGAGACAGCAGGACCACCAGGGACGCCAGGAGAAGTTCTCAGCTGTGCTTTTCTCAATGAATTGAAGATCAGTAAAAACTCGACACCAAGAATTTGCGAAGCTAGTTCTATAAGCAAGCCCCTTTCACAGTCATTGAGTCCTATTTATACTCCCTCCAAACATCATGTTATCCTCCACAGCTCTTGCCTCACCACTGTCTTGCCTCAGCATGTGAGTCTGTCTTAGCAAAACTCCACATAAGTCTCTATCAGCAAGCATCACTCTGCCTACTGGCCCAAGTCCAAGGAAGCAGCAGGAAGCTGCCAGAGCACCAGCAGAAGTTTTTTGGTGTGTTTCTCTCAATGGAGTCATGACAAATGGAGCTCAACAACGCATATAAGGCAAACCAATACATACTGTTGTTAGCGAAGAATAGCGAGGCAGAGCAAAACAAACCAATGCTCCCTCTCCCACTGTCTGTGGGATCATATTTATACTCCTTCATCACATGTTCTTTCACATGTTTGCTATAGCTAAACCTCCTTTTATGTGTGTCTGTTTCAGTAAAACATTCTTTTTATGTGTCTGCTTTAGCAAAACATCCTTTCACCTGTGTGCCCCAGCACATTTGACATAACTGACATTCTAGAGAAACTAGAAATTTCTACTTCAAAGACCCATTAGGGCAATAATTACGGATGTTAATCAGGAGAACAAATTCAATAATTTTTCAATGAAATTCATATTTTGTTGTTGCTCTCATTCTTTATTGAGGAGGTTAGTTTTGACCTCAACCGAAGTATTTTTAATCACTCTGGAATGGGTGGCAAAAAGCTCCATAGTTCTCCTGGGGTCACACTTGATCCTCCTTCCTTGAAGAACAACAAGTCTAGTGCCCCAGCCTGGGGGGTTCAGCAGGAACCTGGAGAGGGAGCGAAAGAATGAAAGACAAGAAACACAAGGAAGGAGAGCAAGATGTGTATTCTGATCAAGCTCTCAAGATTTATTTCAGGACAGCAGCTTAAAAAGACAGGCAGGCAGAAAGGTTACACATGGTCCAAGGCCAACCCACTACTGTAACTGGTTCTTTCAATTCCTGGGACCCGAGCAATTCCTGGGACCCGAGACCTTTCTAACCTTGCACTTTAACTGACTAGGCATCACAGAACAGCAGGTAATTTCATGGGTTTGACTCTCGACATCTCATGGGTTTGGCTCCCGACAGTCTAGTGTCCATCACTTTTGCAGAATCACTTCAGACAATGAATTTATGTGCTGCTCTAGGAATGAGGTGGCTGAGTATAATTGAGTCAGATCTTTATCTACCTGTTCACTTCATTGTCAGAGATTTTGTTCCCATGTGACTAGAGCAGCATTCTCCAGGGCTATTGATCCTGTGATGCCCATCCCACCCAGTGTTGGCGTCAAGATGGTTATAGCCCTCTATGGGAAAGGGCAAGGATAAAGGCCTATGTGAGCTTGTCCTGCTGCTTGGTTGTATTTAGTCTAGAAACAATGAGGAGCCTAGGTTGTAGAGTAAGGGGGATCCATGTAGTAGTAGAGGCTTGGGGACCTTGAAAGCAGGAAGTATAGTCTGAGGAGAAATATGGGGGGAGAAGTAACATTAATCTTGACCCTGAGGAGTTGTGGTGTTTATCTTTATTGTGGGACTGGGTTTTGGGATTTGTGCCAGTGGTCCAATTGGGTATAAAACCTCAGTTTTTGATAATTGCTGGGTTGTAAAGGACATTCTATGGTCTGGTCCTGTCATATAGGTTCTGGATCCCCAGGTGTGCCCTGCCTTCCCAGTCAGCATAGGAAGGAAACTGATCCCAAGATTTAAGAGTTATAACCAGGGGCTTACAAGTTCTAGAAACATCACAATTTAAGTTACAAGTGAGTTCTATCCCAATATAAGGGTCATGGTCCATGTTCCATGCTGGGGCCAAGGTTTCACATCCACAGTGGTGGCAAGTGTAATCACTGGAAACTGAGTACATGAGGACCCTGTTTCTGCAGGGAATGCATATTTATCTTGTCCCAAATGGGTTTTTTTTTTCTTCTACTTTATTGGCCTAGCACCTGGTGCCCCATTCTGTTTCTCTGACATAAATATTCACTGGACTATAGGCCCAAGTATTAACAGGGACAGGTACTTGCCTAGGTCAGGCCAGAGTTCACATAAATCAGTAACTTTTTTGGGAGGCCCAGCATAGTTCCATTGACAGAGTTCTATAATGACCCTGCCTTTCTGGGTGTCTGACAACCTCCAAAGCCATGTTTTAAGTTTGTAATTATTAGGTCCCACCAGTTCTATGGTTGAGGAGGAAGTTACTATAAAAATAAAATAAAAGGTAGTGATCAATCTTTAACAAGTCTTACCTTTAGAGCATCCTCTGCGTGTGGCCAGTCTGTCCACTGTTGTTCTTGATCTTGGTATTTCCTTTCAGGCACTATCCTTAACTTGAGCAGGTCTTGTGGATGAGACTGGATTGTCCATCCTTGGTCCAGGCCCTGATGTTTTTGAGGAGCAGGCTTCAGAAAAGAATTATGGATCCAGGAGATAACCTTGTCAACTTTAATTGCTGTGGAAGTAGTCAGGATCAGGGTGTAGGGTCCTGTCCAATGAAGAGCCAGGGATTCCCTTATTGCCAGGCCAGAACCTGTGAGGGCTGGCTGAGGGTAGTTCATGTAGGTGTGAAGATTGATCTGGGTCCTCTGGAGCACCTGTATTGATTTCAGATGGGCATGATTAGAGATATCAGCTAACAAACCTGCCCTTGTATTTGAAAGATTAGGAGGGTGTCTCCTGAATATTATTTCATATGGAGTAACTTCCTTTATGTATGGTGGGTTTCTGACTCTCAAGAGTGCAAAAGGAAGGAGGATCACCAGCAACTGATAGTTTCTAGGGTTAATTTAGGTAAGACCTGCTTTAAGTTCTGGTTTAATCCTTTCTGCCTGTCCTGAACTTTGAGGTTTGTATATGCAATGTAGTTTCCAATTTACTCCCAATGCTTTTGTTAGTTTGACTGACCTAGGAGATGAAAGCTGGTCCTTTGTCAGATCTCAAGGCAGTGGGAGTTCCAAATCGAGGTATTGTTTTCTTGATAAGGTTTTCACTTACAGTTTGAGCTGTTTCTTTCTTGGTTGGGAATGCCTACGTCCATCCTGAGGAGGTATCTATAAACACTAAAGGACAATTTGTAACAAAACTTTCCAGGTTTTACTTCCATAAAGTTTATTTCCAAGTAGACCTCCTGGTGAGGTTCCTTTCTCTCTTTGCATAAGCGACCTCTGATGTGAGGCTTGTCAGTTGGCAATCCTGGCATCTAGTGACAATGTCCTATATATCTTTGCTCAAACTAGAAATATAAAACCTAGAGGAAACTAATTCTTTTAGTTTGTTTATTCCTAGGTGTTTTCTGGCATGCAATTTTTAATTAAGATGACACTCAAAGTCTTTGGGAGAATTTTTTTTCCATTCATGACCTATCTCCATCCGTTCTTAGCATATATGTGTGGCAGAAGTTGGCACGCCTGGTCATCCTCCTTGGTATATGTTGACTGTTCAGGCAGAACTGGGTCTGGAAGAGTCACTGGTAAATTTGGGAGATGCCATCTGGCTGCCTCTTGACCAATCAAGTTGGCCTTCTAGTTACCAATGGCTTCTGAAGTCTGTTGGTTTTGGAGTCCTGGGCAATGTATGACAGCCAATCTCTTAGGGCTGTTAAGAGGTCAAGGATCTCTTGCGTATTTCTAATTGTTTTTTCCTTCAGCAATTAACCATCCCTTTTCATGGTATATTGCCCTGTGAACATGTGCTATTAGTTCTGCCCTTTGGGTTGATGTTGTAATGCTTGATTCAAGTTCACCACTACTGCCCCTTCGTACTTAGTACCATCTTCTTTGTAGCTCCTTCCATTGGTGTACATGGTCTGTGTTAAGCCAGGGCTGGTGGGTCAGGTCTGGCCCTGTCCTGTGTACTGTTGCAGGGTTTCCAAAAAGTTATATATCATTGGGTTTTCCAAGTTCAGATTAAGTAGCAGAGTGGCAAGGCTCAGTGACATGCTGGGAGCAAAGAATATTTGGGAATGGTTAAAGAACAGAGACTGATAGTGAGTTAGTCAGGCAGTGGATATTGGTTAATGGGGTAGAAGGGCTTTTTAAAACTCCCTCTATGGCATGAGGGGTAGTTATGGTCAGAGGTCATCCTAAGTTTAAGTTTTTGCATCTTTAGTGAGCAGGGCAGTGAGTGCTATGGTCTTCAGTCAGTTCAGCAATCCTGCTGCTACTGAGTCCAATTTCTTAGTCCACATGCCGCATGGTGATACATGGGTAAAATCTTGTGCCTGTGGCCCCTTGGACCAGAATGGATTGATTTGTTATGCATTTCGAGGACATTTGGTGGACTGACTGATGTGTTCCAGTGTCAACAAGGAAGTTTACTGGGTGTCTAACCACTGTTAATGTTAACCTAGGCTTGGGAGTGGACTTTGAGCCCTGCTGGGTTCAGTCTGACAGTCCCATAACAGCCTTAAGCTCTTGTTTTTCTTTTTGTTTTAGGGGGGAGTCATTCTTCCAGTGGCCCATTTCCTTACAGAAGGCACATTGCATTTTTGAAGCCTTGGGTGAGGCTGGGATTGGCTAAACTGGTTGGTTTTGCTCTTATCATTTAGGATTGTTCAAGGACCTGCACCTTGAGGCTTCTGGGATTCGACCGGATTTTTCGCCAGTTTGTTTATTTGTCTTCTTGACTCTTTCTATCAAAGTCTTTTCAGCAATCTCCATTAATTCTTACCTTTAAAGCCACTGATTTTCTAAATCTTCTTTCAAAAGTCAGGGACTGATTGACCCACAAAGGCGACATTGATAGCTCTCTTGATGCTCTGGTGGCTCAGGGTCAGTTGGGAGGTAGGTACAACAGGCAAGCAGGAGCCTCTCCAAGAAGGCAGCTGAGGGATTCCATGGGGGTCCTGTACTACCTGACTTATCTTTGACAAATTTGTGGGATACTTAGCAGCTGCCCAGAGACATCCCCCATAAGAATCTAGTGATAACCTTTAACTGTCTTCCTTCCCTCATTCGTTTTAGTGGTCCAGCTGGGGCTGTCTGGAGAAAAAGCAGCATCGATGATTGCAGGCTTCTCGGTGTATCTGCAATTGTCGCCAGGAACAAGTTTACAGGTCTCTCACCCAATGTGGTCCCATTCTTCTGTGGGGAAGAGGGTCTGGAGAAGGATATAATCTCAGGTGTGCTGGTGGGTATAAAAAATAGTCTCCAGGAGAGAGAGAGAGAGTAAAGCCTGGATTTCTCAGAAAAGGGCAAATTTTGACTTTCAGTTGTAGATATCACTAGTGAAGAAAGGTTAATAGAACAGGAAGGGCATTTCTCCCTCCTATGTAAAGGACAATGGCAGGTAAAGGGAAAGCCTATGTTGAAGAGCTAAAGATGGCACCTGATTGAGTATGGGGTGGAGTAGTTATAGCAAACAAGGAGTTGCAGAAGAGGAGGGGGCAGAGGTAGAGACAAGGCTGAGGGTGCTATATGTGCCACTAGAGCTTTAGGTACTGGGGCCTCCTGTGGCATCTGATAAGGAAGTGGGATGTCATCCTCCTCAAGTTGAGAGAGAATGGGAGGTGGTCAAAAGTGGCAGACTTGACAGAATCAGTGGAGAAAGAGTGAGGATGGTCGATGGAGTGGCTCAACCCTTCAACCAATGGGCAGTGTCCATTAACATATCCTACCAAGCAATGACATAAGAGGCCTGATGGAGTGACCCAGATGACAGAGAACAATAGCCTGTATGAGAAGGCCATCCGAGATCGACAAGTGTCAAGGGTAGATGAGGATTGTCCCGTAATAGACTTGAAAGTTACATAGAAAAGAACAGCACCAACAAACAAAGCAAAAGCAAAAGACAGACTGTCAGAACTGGTTTTCAAAAACAGGAACAATGCTGTGCATTGGGACTCCCAGACCAGTGTCCTGACCAAGTCAAAAGGGGTTCATTATAATCTGTCCCATTTCACCCAGAAGGGCTCCTGAACTTGGTCCTTCATCCCCTAGCTCAAAGATCAGTCATTCTTCTCTTCTTTGAACCTGCAGAGGTCTAGACAGCACCAGAAGCAAAACCAAGACAGGAAAGAATAATTTACCTCCTACACAGAGGGGCCAGCCAGCTTTTCTAGCATTCAATAATATCTGAGGGGTGGTCTTGAGAGTAGAGGGCTATTCCAAATGAGCCCTCTAATGTTGGGTTCTAGGAATAGCTTTACACTCACTACTCAGATATTGATTTCAGATATGATGAACATTAATGCTTAATTCAGGTTGATCGATCAGAGTTGCAGAAAGGAATTGGGAGCCAGACTGTGACAATGATGTGTTCTTAGGGCAGGCTTTTTTTTTTTTTTTTTTAATAGAAAAACCAAGTGCAGGAGACAAGGGGAAGCAGTATTACATTTTGGCTCACTAGACAAAGTATTATCAGCTGATCTTTAAGCTAGTCCTAAGTGAGGTGGTGGTTAGGGGCTTTCCAGAGTATTGAGATAATAAAGCACAAGTAATATACCCATAATCTTATGAACTTTTAGGAGAAATTTTCAGTGTTAACTACAAATAATAACTTCAGAGACTGAGAACCTTAACTTAAGTTCAATTTATGACCACAATGGAGACTAAATACAAAATGGCTTCAGTTTTGTTAAAAGGAGCAGGCCTTGTCATTTTTTGCTGATTTAGTCACATCTTTTTATTCCTCAATTAGATATCGCTTCCAAACATGGCTGCTTCCTTCTACAAGCTAACTTTATCTTCATTGTTTGGGACTAAAAGTGTATACTAAAGTGTCTATATTCCAGTCAGATGGAGTAAAAGTGTCATTCCAGCCTGATCAGACTTAGAAGGTCTTTGGATGTGATCCCTTTCCAGAGCAGCCATGTTGCTCAATCAAAAGTCCTCTATACTAAGCAGCTCTGGAAACGCCCTTACAGACACATTTCAAAGAATATAATTTGCTCATCTTCTAGACATCTCTCAGTCCAACCACTGACAGTCAAGATTAAGCACCACAAATGTTCTTTGAAAGCCCAGGTCTAAGACAGCACCTTGGATAGAACTGGAGTGGAAAGCCAGGGTGGGATTCTATTCCTTGCCTTTATGTCTTCGCTTTGTCCAAATTTTAAAAATTGTGAAGAGAAGAGTAGCATCAAAGTGTCTTTGTGAATCTCTCTGGCTTATTATCCTCCCTGTTAAAGAAATCATTTACAAACTTGAAATACTCTTCCAAACCTCTCTCTAGTAGGACATTAAATATGCAAGTCTTTTTCATGGTTTTCAGAACTATAAAATTTCAGAGCAGTAATTCAATTTCTCATTGTACATTGTTTTCTGTTGACATAAAATATCCTCCCTTTACTGTTTGTGTAAGCCTGTAAATTTCTCCCCAGATTTTACTGCAAATATCCCCAAGTGATCTCCAATGATGTAGCTTCTACAAGAACTTTACAGCATATTATATAATTTTCTACTCCCTGAGCCTTTCTTATGTGTGGGAGTTATTCAAAGAGATAAATAGCTAAGTTTCTAACAATGATAAGGACAGTGGCGGTTTGAATAAGTATGGCTCCCATAGATTCATGTGTTTGAATGATTGTCCATAGACAGTGAGACTACCAGACTTGGTTCCTCCAGCACCAAATCTGCCTGCATGCTGTAATGCTTCCCACTATCATGATAATGGACTAAACCTCTGAAACTGTAAGCCATCCCCAATTAAATGTTTGCCTTTATAAGAGTTGCCTTAGTGATAGTGTCTCTTCACAGCAATAAAACCTAAGACAGAGAACAACTTTCATTTTCAACCATGATTTTCCTGCTTCCCTGAATATAACCCCATAGGAAAAACAATATCAACCAACCAGACTCGCCAGAGCTCCCAGGGACTAAGCCACCAACCAAAGAGTAAACATGGAGGGACCCATGGCTCCAGCTGCATATGTGGCAGAGGATGGCCTTGTCAGGCATCAATGGGAGGAGAGGTCCTTGGTTCTATGAAGGCTCAATAGATGCCCAGTGTAGAGGAATTCGAGGGCGAGGAGGTGGTAGTGGGTGGGTGGGGGAAAGAACACCCCCGCAGAAGCAGGGGCAGGGGGGATGGGATAGGGGGTTTCTGGGAGGGGGGAGGAACCAGGAAAGGGGATAACATTAGAAATGTAAATAAAGAAAATATACAATTTTTAAAAAAGGTTATTTTCCTTTGAACCCTACTCTAAAAGCACATTGAAGTTAACTTACTATCCCAGTTACTAGCATAGAATGGTCAAAAAATTCAAGTCTAAGACTAGATCATGAGAGCATCTCTGTTTAATACATGTAGCTTCAAGTTTAGTTTTTGGAGGTTTACACTCCTTATATTTTATTAGTATTATTAAGAACAGAGGCTAAATAGAGCTGAGAATCCTAAAGATAGTTATTGGGCACTTCCCCCAAATCATATGAACAAGTCATATGAATTTTCCTTTTGCTGATAAACATATTTTAATAGCTGTCAAATTTTTATCTTAAAGTGTTGCCATTGCAACACAATTGTTGGAGAGGAGACTCTCCACTCTATACTGCATGTATATATCCTGATGGGGCTATTGGCAGAGAATAAAATTGCCTGAGAATAAATTAGTGATTCAAATCACTTTCTAATATACATGGAAGATTAAGATGTTGAGTCAAGCATATGTACTGTGGACCCTCTTGGAACTTATTATTCAGAAAATTCAATAGATTAAAAACTTTGTGGACATTCATAAATATAGATTCAAAACTAACAAACTAAGAATGGTGTTAATAAATTTTAATGTGATTCCCAATGAACAAAATGTGATAAAGCATTTTCTTAATGTTTATTCACTTTTGTGATAATCCAATTATTTATTCTCATTTTCTTTGTATGCAAACATAACATTACATACAGGAGTGATATAGTTCAATTCATAGAATATTTGCTTATCATCCATAAAGTCTGAAGCTTACCTCAAGTACCATATAAGCTGGACATTAGTGATACACACCTGCTAGCCCAGCACTCTGAGGTAGAGATAGGTAGATCAAAAATTCAAGGCCAGCCTCAGCTACAAAGCCAGCATGAGCTACCTGAGCCTTTGTAGGAAAAGGCCTCATACATGCTGTAGTCATATGCAATTCTACAGCATAAACTGCCAGAAATGGTTACATTATTTGGCAAATACAGAATTTCTCAAAGTAAAGTCAAAAGATCTCTAGGATCATCCAAGCAGGTTTTTGGGTTTTGTTGTTCTGTTGTTTTTGTTTTTAGATATAAACATTTGTTCCTTTTTTCTCTTACTTTTAAAACTTCATATCTTATATTTAAGATATGAAAGAATAAAGGATTAAGCTTCTGGTTCCTTAGTGTGAGCTAAAGTGAAGAAAAAATAAAAGTAATTGTATTGCTTGTCACTACCTACTTGTATGGAAATATCACTCGTCAGAGCAGCAGCAGTGACCCATTTTGTGAAAGACTGACTCTTCAGTGTGGCTTCTTTCTTCTTCATACTGATAGCTGGAGACTTACACAGAGGAAATTCTCAGTGAGCCTAAATAGCTCATGGCTGATACAATGACTAATGTGTATTATACCTTAATCTAGTCCCTGACACTGCAAAGAAAGCAAAAACAAGCATGAAGGAAAGTAAAATAATTTAATGAAAAACAAACCCTCTTATGTGAATTGGCAGCTTTGAACCAAGCCTTTCATGTAAAATGATATTTTTACTATAACAACAGTTCTGCTGCATAAGGCTTATTATGTTTGGTTATTTGACAAAATAAACAAACTAACGTGTTATTTTAAGAGAAAAATAATATTAATTATTACTGTAGATAAAATTCAGGCTTTGAAACAAAAGCCAATTTTCAAAAACTATCACTGTAAAAATAACTTCTCAATAATTAAGATTGGTAAGATTGACAGAGATAATTTTAAAATACACTAAAAATGAGATGTGACAACATCTAGAAAATCTATATAAGTCAATGAATTAATATTTTACATAATTAAAGCACAAAGCTGAAAAATCATCCTACATAAAGCACCAACTAAACATGAATGATAGCTCAATAGATTTTAATATGGTACAATTTGAAAAGTTTATTGATATGCTTCCAGATTCCACATTATTACTAACACTGTGGAGATAATCACTTATCAAGCCTGGAGAAAAATATTTATAATTACTGAAAAGACAGTTAAAAATTATTCTACTGTTCTCCATATAAATTTTTTCTTTTGGTGCCTGATTTTCTTCACATAATTCAAAGCCATAGATCATGAAATGGCATGAAAAATCTGACCTAAGACACCAGAGAGATGTGAAAATATGAAGCAGCATTGTTCTTCTGCAAACATATTATGATTGGGGGAAAAAGACATATTTAGTGTCATGACACAATATTATTAGACTTAAATGCATTACATATGTTGAATATTCTGGATTTAATTACCAATAAACTCCATATTTGCAGACATGATCCATCTAAGCAAATTTTTTAGAACACTTCTTTTATATTTTATTGAAGAGTGTCTCTTTGTGTATACGTGTGCATGTTTGTGTGTGTGATACAGGTGTTTGTGTGTGTGCCTGTATATGTATGTTTGTATGTGAGCATGCACATGCAAATGTGCCCATGCATAGGCATTCATGTGCATATATCAGTGGACATGAGAGTCATCACCTGTATTAGAAATTGTATCGTAGTCTTTCATTCACATGAGTCCAAGACATGGAACTTGGAACAAGTGCCTTTATTCCCTAAGCCATCCCACAACTCCGGAATTCTCAACCATTTTTAAGAGAGTAAAGATCCTGAAATAAAGTATTTCAGGAATATGCAATGATTAATGGAAATCTTAATTAAATTAATCTTTGCAAGGTAGTATGTCTGTTTTCTCAGGTCATCAAAATCCTATGTAATTTTTTTAAGACAAAAATAACAGAGAGATTTTAAAAAAATAAGAATACAAAGGTTCATAGGCTCCAGAGGTTGTAGGGATGACAGACTGTATATGAGAAGAACGACGGACAGCAGGAGTACTCTTGTAGTAGTTCAGTGGTAGACACATGTACTTACACCTATGAATACAACCTGAGGGTGCAAAACACCAAGGTGAAGCTTCATGTGAACTACAGACTTTGGTTGGCAGTGATATGCCAGTAGGGCATCATGAGCTGTGAGGGTGTGTTCCAATCTAGCGGGTGATGGTGACAGGAACAAGGACTGACACATGTTTGCTGAACAGAAGGATATGAGACATCTCCATTTTGCACCTAAAACCCTTTAAAATAAAAATCTGTTCAACCATCATAAAAAAAAAAAAAAAAACTCAAGCCCAAATAAAATTTAGCTATAAAAAAGTAAGGAAATCACTCGAACATCTTTTTAACTCTGGAACTGAGACAATTTACTAAACTTAGAAAGAATGGGAGAAACCACAAAGGACATCATCAGCAAACTTGCCAACATAAGTGCTGTAGCACATGAGGGCTAAAAATACACAATTAGAAGACAAGCAGAAACCAAAAGATACTTCAAACAAAGACGAAAGCCATATAGGCAAGCATCTAAATGGATGCTATTTTGACTCTAACAAAATTAGTAACAGCATCGGTTATTTAATTAGTAAAACTAAATTTAATACTCAATGCACACATTGTACCTAGCTTCTAAACAAGCATTTGTGCACAGTTTAGTTATAGTGATTGTAAAAATAAAAAAAAAATGAAAAAGATACAGATATTGGAAGTTAAATATTGATACTAATCTTTCATGGATGAGGATTCAAATAACTGTATTTGGTTTGTAAATTTTTAAATTAGGAAACCAGAAAAACATAAATATGTACTAAAATAAGCAGGCCCTTTATTGACAACAATCTTATTTGTAGGAGAATAGTTTAAGACAATGACTCAAAATATGGAAAGTGTCTATGTTTTTGTCCTTACAGAATGGAGTTAAGCTACATTTGCACTAATAAGAGGAGTTGGTTAAAACATATTTTCTTGATATACATTTCTCTACACTTAAAACATCTTTGGAGAATAAAATCATAGACTGTAAGTTGAGACTGCATTTTCTTAGTTAAGAAATTGGCTATATATGTACTGTAGACTGTAGCTTTTCAGAATAGAAATAAGAATATCACAAAGGCTCCATATGACAAGGAGCACGAGAGAGCTTTGAAACGAAGCTGAGTTGCCCTTTTGTTTGATTGATTTTTTTCTCCAACTTTATTCTTGAGATAATAATATAATTACATTTTCCCTTTTTCTCCTTCCTCCAAACCCTTCCTTATACCCCACTTTACTATCCTCAAATTATTAGTCTCTTTTTACACCAATTGTTATTATATGCATATTTGTATATGTGTATACATTGAAATTTCTAAATATAAGCTGCTTGGTCTATATAATGTTCCTCATATGTATGTTTTCAGGGATGACCCTTTGGCATGGAACAACCGATAAATGTGTTCCTCCCTGGGGAAGAGAAATTCTCCTACTCTCAGCATTCTTTAATTGCTGGTAGTTCTTTGCAAAAGATTGAGGTCTTGTGGGCTTTCCCCCACTCCCTTTGACGTATCTATTGGTGTCATTCTTCTTCAGCTCACATTGGGCAGTCATGTTTGTACGGCTTTATGGATGCAGCTTTTGACACTATTAGAAGACACAATTTCACCTCCAACTCTCCAATTCTTTGGCTCTTACGATCTTTCCACCCCTTCTTTTGCAAAGCTCCTTAAGTCTCAGGTGTAGGAGTGTTTTATAGACATATCCATTGGGACTGGGCTCAACAACTCTACATTTTGATTGGTTGTGGTTTTCTGTAGTGGTGTCCAGTCCATCTGTTGCAAATAGAAGTTTCCTCAGTGAGAGATGAAGACTACATTTATTGGTGGCATAAGGAGAAATATTTAGAGTATAATTAGAGATCATGTTTTTTTAGTAAAATAGTGGTTGCAGATTCTCCAATATGCATTATTTCTCTAGCACATAGCTAGGTTTCCAGTAACATGCATCATTTTCCTAATGCTTCTTCTAACATTGGCATTTTCTTTTTTTTTTATGATAGAGAACTATTTATAATGTTTCTAAAGTGAATAACAAAAACAGATAGAATTTAGCACTATTTGTAAAAATGCTACAGGTACCTATATATGTAGCAGATGTGCAGCTTGGTCTTCATGTCTTCCTGAAGATCTAGAGTGGGAGCTATCCCAAAGGCTGTTGCCTGTACATGGAATATGTTCTTCTAGCTAGGCTGCTTTGTCTGGCCTCAATGGGAGAAGAAGTGCTTAGCCTCACAGAGACTTGATATGCCAGGGTTGGGGGGAGAACCAGAGGGTCCACACCAGCTCAGAGGAGAAGAGGAGGGGATATGGGGGAAGGGTTGTAGCAGGAGGGACTGGGAGGGGGATAGTGAGCAGAATGTAGAGTGAATGAGTAAAATAAATAAATTCTTCTCCATACTTTACTATGATCATCCATTGAGGAAAGTGGATTATTACTCCATAATTTTTCTTATGATTTCCCAATCAACTTGCCATATATGATTGTGATACAGTTACATTCTAAATCAAATATATATTTATAAAATATTCCTGTTTTTTTAAAGGTTTTTTTTTTAAGTTTTGATCAAAGAATGAATTCTTCAAGATGAAGTTATTTCAAAGACATATCCAATAGATTTTGTCTAATTATGAAATTCTATTTAAAAATAAGAATTATTTTAAGTGTTACATCAAGTTACAATTAATTTTAATTGTTCATTACCTCAAAGTTTGTGAAATTATTAAGAATTCAAATAAGCTTGTACTGAGACAGTATTTCTACAACAATTGCCTGAAAAGGTAGTAAATGATTTAAAAGTAAAAATATGACTATAGTGATAAATTATATTTAATACATTCTTTTAAGCTTATTTAAAAATTTTGTATACTGTGGTTTCACTGAGAATGTCCCTCCATGGCCTCACATATTTGCTTAGCCCCCAGTTGATGACTCTTTAGAAGATTTAGGTGTGTCCTGACTGGAAAAAGTATGTCCTTGTTGGAGGAGGTACATTGCTAGGGATGGCCTTTGATGTTTCAAAAGCACATGCCAGGCCCAGTCTCTCTCTCTCTCTCTCTCTCTCTCTCTCTCTCTCTCTCTCTCTCTCTCTCTCTCTCTCTCTCTCATCTATCTATCTATCTATCTATCTATCTATCTATCTATCTATCTATCTATCTATCTATCTATCTCCCTATCTCTCGGTATAGATGTAAAGCTCTTAGCTGCTGTTCCAGCACCAGAGAAATCTGCTTCCTGCCATAAAAATAACAGACTAGCCCTCTGAAATTGTAAGCCAGCCCCAGTTAAATGCTTCTTTTTTATATGAGTTGCCTTGGTCATGGTGTCTCTTCACAGCCGTAGAACTGTTTAGTTTTTTATGTAAGAATGGCCTCTTGAGAGTTGAGGGATGCTCTTCTCTGTGGGTATAGCAGTACAAAAGTAAGGATCATTTATTGCTATGTTCCTTGACCCGACTAATAGCAGTAGGTTTTCCCCTGAGGTCATGACCTATCTAGTCTTGGGTTCTTGACCATATTAGTAGAGTCAAGTATGAGTTTCATTTCATCATGTGGGGTTCTAAATCCAATCAGAAAATGGTGGTTCATTCCCATAACATCTGTGCTACAGTTTCACCATTATATACTTTACAAACATGTTTTTGATGTAGACTGCAAGGTTTGTAGCTGCGTGAAATTTATTATTATTTTTCCACTCTGGTAGCATGCAATGTACCTTCCAGTATCATGAACAGCAGTTAGTGAGGGCAAAGTTTCTAATTAAGCATCAGTTCAATTTCCTCATTTTTAATGGAAAAAGTAAATTGTATCTTCAACAATAGGCCCTTATCATCAGGTTATGGTGTGTAACCAATAAGCTCTGCAATAGCCTGTGATGTCTGGTAAGGTTATGGTACCTGTGGGCAATGGCTGATCTAACCCATACTTGGCAGCAGAGGTTCTAATAATGAAGAGGGGGTGAGAGGGAGAGAGACAGGGACAGGGAGAATGGGAGGGACAGCAAGAGGGAGAAGGCAAGGGAGAAGGAAAGGGAGAGGGAGAGGGAGAGGGACAAGGACAAGGACAGAGACAGGGAGAGGGACAAGGAGAGGGAGAGGGAGATATTAAGATTTAAAATTACTAGAAACATAGTGTTATAAGAACAATTTTAGCAGTGCATTTGATTGGATAGGAGCCTTTCTAAGAGTCCTTATTCATTAATCTGAAAATCACCTCTGGAGTGAGGAAAGTGCTGTCTAACTGGATAGAAGCCTGATAACATAAACATGTTCTCTTGTTCTAAAATTAGTCACACTGAGAATGCTATTAAAATTTTATTGAAGATGTCTAAAAGCAATAAACTGCAATAATAAAAATACATAGGACTCATATAAGGTGAAATACATTTTTGAAATGTGTTGAAAAGTCTGGCTAGATGATAAGAAAACAATGTTATGGTGTTTTGTAGCTATAAATAATTTGTACACTTAATGGCATCAAATAAAAATGTAACCAAATGTTCATCAAATTTGAAGGGAATATTCTAGTGTATACCTTAAAGAGAATATTTGTCACAGGAATATTAAACTCATAAATTCACAGCAGCTGATGTTGTCTGTCTACAAGACTCCACCCCCAACTAAAAGCTATTGGCATTTGATGGCCAATTGGAAGGAGTCGGATTTCTTAGGGGTGTGGTTCCTGGTAGGCTGTCCACTTTTCAGTGTATGGCTCTAAATCCACATTCATAGATGATGTTATATGTAAGAATACACTTCCAGTAGCTGGAGAGAGAGTTCCGTAGTTAAGAGTGAGCACTGCTCTTTCAAAACCCACATTTAGTTCCTCAGCACCTACGTGACATTACTGCAAGGGCACCCATTCCTCTGATCTCCGTGGGCTTCTACGTTCATATTTACATACCCACACACATAGCATGCAGATACATGTCACTGAAAATAACAAAAGCAAATCTAAAATAGACATTTCAAGAGAATTAAAATACTGGAAATTAAAATTAACATTTAAAATCTAGAAGGATTGAAACAAAAATAGCAGAATGTTATATGCTTTTATGTTTAAAAAGCAATGAAATGAATTACAGTATAAAAGAAAAATTTTGTTTGCATATTGTATCTGTTTCTGTGAGATGTTAACTCATAGTGGGGATGTGAGGAGAGACATGTAATGCTGTAAATGTAAAACATAAGAAAATAATGGAGCTAAGAGTAAATATTAAGAACGTGTTTGGCACAAAGAGCTCAACAGCCAGCAAGCTAACACAATGACACATGATTTTGCAGTACATCAAAGTATTTTTAAACAGCAATGTCCAAGGTCATGAAATGGAAACTGACACTATTTCTAACATAATCTCACAATTGTATCATTATGATCATGTTATGTGTGACCTTGTCAACAGTCCCTCAAGTCATAATAGGTTGATTCAACAGATTTTGAGTTAGTGGTGATGCTACAGCGTACCCTACAAAGTGCTATGCTACACTTTAAATGGAGTACAGTCAACGAATTGGGAAATGTATTTAGTTGATATTTATGAAAATAGGCCTTTGGATTGTTAGTGTAAAGCTAGCGGAGTGCTGTTGTTTCCTGTGAGGGAGGCTGGACTAAGGAGGCTCATTCAGAAGTTAGATGTATTGAATGCAGTTGAATTTAAATTATTTTCAGTTCAAGAGGGTTTTAGCAGGATGTATCCCATTATACGTCAAAGTTAAAGCAACTTTTTGCATATGCGAGAAAATCCTACTGAAGATGTCACTTTTTCCTATGCTCAGAGAAGAAAGAAGAGTTTGTTGATGATAACAAATTGGTGAGTGGCAAAGGAGGTTTTTTCCTTTCTTTTTTTCCTTTCAATTGTTTTCTGAGTTTTATCTCTGTTTAGTTTTTATTTTAAGTAGTTAGCATACAAAGTAATGGCTTATTGTGACATTTTATTATGTATATATTATTATGCTCTGGGGGAAAGTTGTTACCACTCCTTCCTTCATCTCACTTCTTCCTTGTGACACTTTTCTTCTTCTCTCATAGTTCCCCTTTTACTAGAATGATAGATTATGATGATAGATGATAGATAGATAAATAGATAGATAGATAGATAGATAGGTATAGATAGATTGATAAATAATATATAGATAGATATATAACAGATTGATAGATGATATAGAGAGATAGGTGATATACAAAAGGTACAGATAGATGATAGGTAGGTAGATGATGGATAGATAGATAGATAAGATGGAGTATAGATTGATTTATAGATAATAGATAGATTGATAGATAGATAGATAGATAGATAGATAGATAGATAGATAGATAGATAGGAAGGATAGATGATAAATGTAGAGACACATACATACCCCATATAGAAACATGATGTTTCTCTGCCCAACTCTGGTTTATTTCCCTCAGTATTATGCTCTGTAGTTCCATTCATTTTCCTGAATATTCCATTTTTTACAGCTGAACAAAATACCACTGTGTACACATTCTACACTTCCATTACTCATGTCTCTGTTGATGGATCTCCAGGCTAGTTCTAAACATTAGCCTTCGTGAATAGCACAGAAAAATAAGCATGAGTATACAAGTATCTTTGTAATATGCTGGTTTGGAATCCTCTAGGTACATACCCAGGAATAGGAAAACTATAGTGTGTGGTAATTCTGTTGCTAGCAATATGGGCAAAAGGAAATCACCATACTGATTTCCATAGTGGCTCTAAAAATGACATTAGCACCAGCAGCACATAAGGTTCCTATTTGGGCACACCCTCACCAGCATTTATTATTTTTCCCAATGGTGATATGGACATGACTGTGCTTATATAGAAGCTCAATCTTGTTTGAATTTGCATTTCCCTAATGGTTGAGGATGGTGACAGTTTTCAAATAGTTACTGGTCATTTGTATATCTTTCTTCGAAAACAACCCATTTAATTCATAAGCCATTTATTTGACTGGATGATTTGGTTTTGATGTTGCTTATTTTTGGATTTCTGTATAGTTTGTAGTTATTGATTCAGTATCAGGTATATTATCGGCAAAGTTTTTTTCCCCACCATGTAGACTATTTTCACCCAGGAGATGGTTTTATTTGCTCCACAGAAGCTACTCAAAATCAAGCAAAGACGTGTCTTCAATAGTTAGTATTTGTCTTATGCTATTAGTGTTTCTACTCTTTCCGTACACCTTAAAGTGTTTGTCTAAAATTTCCTCTAGCAGCTTTAGATTTTAAATTAAGGTCTTTGGTCTACTTTGAATTGTAATTTGTGAATGGTTGAAAAAGAAATCTAGTTTCATTAGTTTTGCCAGCCTCACTTGTTGGAGGGACTATCTTTCCTCAAATGTATGATTTTGGTACTTTTTTCAAAGACTGGGTGGCTCTAGTGTTATAGGCTTATTTTGGTTTTCATTTTGGTTTTGATGGTGGTGATGGTGGTGGTGGTGTGTGTGTGTATTTGTGTGTGTGTGTATGTGTGTGTGTGTATGTGTGTATGTGTGTGGGTGTGTAATTAACATGCCAGCTTTACTTTGGCTCTATAATATCACTTCAGGTCAAGTGGTTTTTGCTGACAGCATTGCTCTTTGACTGTTCTGAGTGTTTTGTGTTTTACATACATTTTTTACTACTTGTGTGAAGACTGTCACTGCAGTTTTGATAGTGGTCCATTAAATCTGTATATTATCCTTGGTAATGTAGCCATTTTCACAATATTAATTCTCCCTACTGATGAGCATGAGAAGCCTTCTCATCTACTGTCTTATCTAATTTCTTTCTTCAGTGTCTTAAGGATTTCTTCATAGAAGGCCTTTACCTCCTTAATTAGGTTTATTCGCTATCTGCCTGCTTGGAAACTATTACAAATAGGACTTTTTTTCCTTCCTGATTTCTTTTTTTGTTTGTTTGTTTGTTTGATACTTTATTTACATTTCAAATGTTTCCCCCTTTCCAGGTCTCCACTTTGGAAACCCTCTCTCCCCTCTCCCAACCCCTGGCCTCTATGAGGGCATTACCCCACCCACCCACCCAACCACCCACTCCTGTCTTCTCACCTTGTCATTCCCCTATACTGGGGCCTCTAACACCCTCAGGCCCAAGGACCTATCCTCCCCTTGATGGCCAACAAGGCCCTCCTCTGCAACATACGTGGTCCGAACCATGGGTCCCTCCATGTGTATTCTTTGGTTGGTGGTCCAGTCTCTGGAAGCAACTGGGGATCAGGCCAGTTGACACTGTTGCTCCCTCCATGGGGCTGCAAACTCCCTCAGCTCCTTCAGGCCCTTCTCCAACACCTCCATCTGGGAACTCACACTTAGTCCAACGGTTACTGTGAAGTGAAACTTGGGTATTCCGAAATTTTGGGCTAATATCCACTTATCAGTGAGTACATATCATGTTCGTTCTTTTGTGACTGAGTTACCTCACTCAGGATGATATTTTCAAGTTCTATCCATTTGCCTACAAATTTCATTACGTCATTGTTTTTAATATCTGATTAGTATTCCATTGTGTAAATGTACCACATCTTCTTTATCCATTCCTCTGATGAAGGACATCTGGGTTGTTTCCAGCTTCTGGCTGTTATAAATATGGCTGCTATGAACATAGTGGAGCATGTGTCTTTATTACATGTTGGAGCACCTTCTGGGTATATGCCCAGGAGAGGTATAGCTGGGTCCTCGGGTAGTATTATGTCCATTATTCTGAGGGTCCACAAAACTATTTTCCAGAGTGGTTGTACCAGCTTGAAATCCCACCAGCAATGGAGGAGTGTTCCTCTTTCAACACATCGTCCCCAGCAACTGCTGTCACCTGAGTTTTTGATCTTAGCCATTCTGACTGGTGTGAGGTGGAATCTCAGGGTGGTTTTGATTTGCATTTTCCTGATGACTAAGGATGTTGAACATTTCTTTAGGTGCTTCTCAGCCCTATGAATTTCCTCAATTGAGAATTCTCTGTTTAGCTCTGTTCCCCATTTTTAAATAAGGTTATTTGGTTCTCTGGAGTCTAACTTCTTGAGTTCTTTGTATGTATTGGATATAAGCCCTCTATCAGACGTAGCATTGGTAAAGATCTTTTCCCAATCTGTTGGTTGTCATTTTGTCCTATTGACAGTGTCCTTTGCCTTACAGAAGCTTTGCAATTTCATAAGGTCCCATTTGTAGATTCTTGACCTTAGAACATAAGCCATTGGTGTTGTGTTCAGGAAATTTTCCCTTGTACCCAAGTGTTCGAGATTTTTCCCCACTTTCTCTTCTATTAGATTCAGTGTATCTGGTTTTATGTGGAGGTCCTTGATCCCCTTGGACTTGAGCTTTGTACAGGAAGATAGGAATGGATCAATTCTCATTCTTCTACATGTAGACCGCCAGTTGTACCAGCACCATTTGTTGAAAATACTGTCTTTTTTCCACTGGAAGATTTTAGCTCCTTTGTTGAAAATCAAGTGACCGTAGGTGTGTGGGTTCATTTCTGGGTCTTCAGTTCTATTCCATTGATCTACCTGCCTGTCACTGTACAATACGTTGTAGTTTTTATCACTATTGCTCTGTAGTACAGCTTGGGGTCAGGGATGCTGAATCCTCCAGAAGTTCTTTTGTTGTTGAGAATAGGTTTTGCTATCCTGGGTTTCTGTTATTCCAAATGAATTTGAGAATTGCTCTTTCTAGGTCTATGAAGAATTGAGTTGGAATTTTGATGAGGATTGCATTGAATCTGTAGATTGTTTTTGGCAGGATGTCCATTGTTACTATATTAACCCTGCCAATCCATGAGCATGGGAGATCTTTCCATCTTCTGAGGTCTTCTTCAGTTTATTTCTCCAGAGACTTGAAGTTCTTGTCATACAGATCTTTCACTTGTTTGGTTAGAGTCACATCAAGATACTTTATATTGTTTGTGACAGTTGTGAAGGGTGTGATTTCCCTAATTTCTTTCTCAGCAAGAATTTTATTGAGTATTTTTGCATCAATATTCACAAGGGAAATTGGTCTGAAGTTTTCTTTCCTTGTTGGGTCTTTGTGAGGTTTTGGTATCAGTTAACTGTGGCCTCAGAAAAGGAATTGGGTAGTGTTCCTTCAGTTTCTATTTTGTGTAATAGATTGAAGAGTATTGTTATTAGGTCTTCTTTGAAGGCCTGATAGAATTCTGTATTGAATCCATCTAGTCCTGGGCTTTTTTTGGTTGGGAGAGTTTTAATGAATGCTTCTCTTTCTTTAGAGGTTATGGGACTGTTTAGATGGTTTATATGAACCTGACTTAACTTTGGTATTTTGTATCTGTCTAGAAAATTATCCATTTCATCCAGATTTTGCAGTTTTGTTGAGTGTAGGCTTTTGTAGTAGAATCTGTTGATTTTATGAATTTCCTCAGAATCTGTTGTTATGTTTCCCTTTTCATTTCTAATTTTGTTAATTTGAATACTGTCTATGTGCCCCCTTTTTAGTCTGGCTAAGGGTTTATCTATCTCGTTGATCTTCACAAAGAACTAGCTCCTGGTTTTGTTGATTCTTTGTATAGTTCTTTTTGTTTCTACTTGGTCGATTTCAGCCCTGAGTTTAATTATTTCTTGCTTTCTACTCCTGTTGGGTGTATTAGCTTTTTTTTGTTCTAGGGCTTTCAGGTGTGCTATTAAGCTGCTAGTGTATGCTCTATCCAGTTTCTTTTTGGAGGCACTCAGAGCTATGAGTTTTCCTCTTAACACTGCTTTCATTGTGTCCCATAAATTTGGGTATGCTGTACTTTCATTTTCATTAAATTCTAAGAAGTCTTTAATTTCTTTATTTCTTCCTTGACCAAGTTATCATTGAGTAGAGCATTGTTCACCTTCCATGTGTATGTGGGCTTTCTGTTGTTGTTGCCATTGAAGACCAGCCTTTATCTGTAATGATTTGATAGGAAGCATAGGATAATTTCAGTCTTCTTATACCTGCTGGGGTTTGTTTTGTGACCGATTATATGGTCAATTTTGGAGAAGGTACCACGAGGTGCTGAGAAGAAGGTATATTCTTTTTATTTAGGATGAAATGCTCTATAGATATCTGTTAAATCCCTTTGGTTCATAACATCCGTTAGTTTCACTGTGTCTCTGTTTAGTTTGTGATTCCAAGATCTGTCCATTGATGCTAATGGGATGTTGAAGTCTCCCACTATTATTGTGTGAGAGGCAATGTGTGCTTTGAGCTTTAGTAAAGTTTCTATTATGAATGTGGGTGCCCTTGCATTTGGAGCATAGATGGTCAGAATTGAGAGTCCTTCTTGGTATATTTTTCCTTTGATGAGTATGAAGTGTTCTTCCTTATCTTTTTTTGATGACTTTTGGGTGAAAGTTAATTTTATCTGATATTAAAATGGCTACTCCAGCCTGTTTCTTGGGACCATTTGCCTGGAAAATTGTTTTTCATCCCTTTACTCTGAGGTAGTATTTGTCTTTATCAAGTAGTTGCGTTTCCTGGATGCAGCCAAATGTTGGGTCCTCTTTATGGATCCGGTCTGTCACTCTATGTCTTTTTATTGGGTAATTGAGTCCATTGGTGTTAAGAGATATGAAGGAATAGTGATTGTTGGTTTCTGTTATTTTCAATGTTATTTTTGTGTTTGTGTGGCTATCTTCTTTGGAGTTTGTTGAAAGATTACTTTCTTGCTTTTTCTAGGGTGTAGTTTCCCTCCTTGAGTTGACGTTTTCCATCTATTATCCTTTGTAGGGCTGGGTTTGTGGAAACATATTGTGGAAAGTTGGTTTTGTCATGGAATATTTTAGTTTCCCCATCTATGGTAATTGAGAATTTTGCTGGGTATAGCAGCCTGGGCTGGCATTTGTGTTCTCTTAGGGTCTGTATGAGTTCTGCCCAGGATTTTCTAGCTTTCATAGTCTCTGGTGAGAAGTCTGGTGTAATTCTGTTAGGTCTGCCTTTATATGTTACTTGACCTGCTTCCCTTACTGCTTTTAATATTCTTTCTTTGTTTTGTGTGTTTGGTGTTTTCACTATAATGTGACAGGAGGAGCTTCTTTTCTGGTCCAATCCATTTGGAGTTCAGTAGGCTTCTTCTATATTTATGTTCATCTTTTTTAGGTTAGGGAGTTTTCTTCTATAATTTTGTTGAAGATATTTACTGGTCTTTTAAGTTGGGAATCTTCACTCTCTTCTACACCTATTATCCTTAGGTTCTGTCTTCTCATTGTGTCCTGGATTTCATGGATATTTTGGGTTAGGAGCTTTTTGCATTTTGCATTTTCTTTGACTGTTGTGTCAATGTTTTCTATGGTATCTTCTGCACCTGAGATTCTCTCTTCTATCTTTTGTATTCTGTTGGTGATGCTTGCATCAATGACTCCTGATCTCTTTCTTAGGTTTTCTAACTCCAGGGTTGTCTCCCTGTGTGGTTTCTTTATTGTTTCTATTTTTATTTTTAGTTCCTGGATGGTTTTGTTCATTTCCTTCATCTGTTTGATTGTGTTTTCCTGTAATTCTGTCTGTTTGATTGTGTTTCCTGTAATTCTGCCTGTTTGATTGTGTTTTCCTGTAATTCTTTAATGAATTTTTGTGTTTCTTCTTTAAGGACTTCTAGTTGTTTACCTGTGTTCTCTTGTATTTCTTTAAGGGAGTTATTTATTTCCTTCTTAAAGTCTTCTATCATCATCATGAGAAATGATTTTAAATCTGAGTCTTGCTTTTCAGGTGTGTTGGGGTATCCAGGGCTTGCTGTGTTGGAGAGCTGGGTTCTGATGATGCCAAGTAGACTTGGTTTCTGTTCCTTATGTTCTTGCCCTTGCCTTTTACCCTCCGGTTATCTCTGGCGTTAGCTGGTCTTACTCTCTCCTCCCTCCTGCAAATCTGTGTCAATACTCATTGAAGACTAGCTCTCTCTGAGAGGAATTTGGGTTTGGAGATCTGTGGCACAGGGTCAGCTCTGGGGTGCAGACAGAAACCAGAAGGATCTTGTCCCCATCGGTCCCTTGGTTCCTGTGTCCTGATTAGCTCTGCAAGAGTCCCTCTTGATCCATTGAATTTGAACAGAAGTGGTGGTCTTGCCTGTGCTTGAAGGTGTGTTGACACTCCTAGGATATCAGCTCTCTCCTGGCACTATTTGAGTATGGAGTCCTGTGTCACAGGATCAGCTCCCCGGCTGCCGAAAGAAAGCAGAAGCCCACTCCTCAGTCACTGTGTACTGGGACTCCAGGTGGGTCTCTCTGAGCAGACAGGCTTGTCCACACTCATGGGAGTCTAGCTTCCTCCTGGCAATATTTGGCTATACAGCCCTGTGGCCCAGGATGAGGTCCCCAGGCACAGATGGAAACTGAAAGGCTCCTGTCCCAGGCTTTTTCTCAGTCCCTGCGTCCCGAGAATTCCGGGTGGTTCCCACTGAGCAGTGGTGTTCTTCTTAACCCCACTCACAGCTTTTCCACACTCCTGGGAGGGTAGCTTTCTCCGGGTGCTATTTGGCTATGGAGCCCTGGTGGCCCAGGCAGAGGTCTCCTGCCACAGATGGAAACCAGAAGGCTCCTGTCCCTGACTTTTCCTTAGTCCCTGTGTCCCGAGGATTCCAGCCTTTTCCTGATTTCTTTTCACCGCATTTATTACTGACATACAGGAAAGCTGCTATTTGCTATATGCTGATCTTGTGTTTTGCTTCCCTCTGGGTGGTGTTCATGAACTCTGAGATTTTTCAATTTGTTTTTGATGTGATTTAAGTGCCAGTCATCTTCAGATAGGTAAACGCTGACTTCCTTCTTTCCTATTTTCATCTCTGTTATTTTCTTCTCTTGTCTTACTGCTCTAAGGCTTTGAACACTATGTTCAACAAGATCAGAGAGAATTGGCACCCTTTCCTTGTTCTTGAATATAAATGAATTGCTGTCATGTGTTCTCCATTTAATAGAGTGTTTATAGGTTTGTTATATGTAATGTTCATTATGTTAATGGATGTTTCCTCTACTCCTGGTTTTTCTCAAAGATTTTATAATGAAGGGATGAATAGTAAACTTTATCAAAGATATTTTCTTAATTGAAATTATCACCAGATTTCTGTCTTTCAACATACTTATGTACACTTATTTATTTATATTTATTGAACTTAGAATTCATATTTTACATTGATGAATACAATCAAAATAACTTTTTTTAACTTTTCATCCTATGCCAACAGTTGGAGTAGGTGACAGAAAAAATGATGCTAAACAGAAAGTCATGTAGCTCCATTATTAGTTGTATTTTTTATTTAATACTTTTTTACATTTCAAATGTTTTCCCCTTTCCAGGGCTCCTCTTTGGAAACCCCCTGATTAATTTTATTTTTAATAAACTAATTGATAGGCTTTTGAGGAAGTAACAAGAAATACCTAACAGAAGCACCAATGTCTGTACCTCATAGCTCATTGATAACTCACCTATTAGTTTCAATTGTATTGTAGGTATTATCATCTGATTATGTTTGTGCATGATATGTGTAGGTGCTTTCTGGGGTCAGTTGTCTTCTTCCAGCTCAGGCCTATGTCTCAAGTACTTTTAGCCATTAAGCAATCTCTCCAGGCTAGTGGCTCACGAAATCTAATACAAGAGATCTCAGTGCAAAAAAATGACATGCAATGCTATTGGTATAATATTAAATCAGGTAGTGGATATGCACAGCCCAAACATAGAAATGCATATTTACTATTAATTCAAAAATTATATTAAAGCTAGAATGTAACAAATAAAATTTTTGAAGCAATTACTGGTGCAATAATATTATACCACATTTCCATCTATTTAAAAAAAAAGTTCTCTAATATCATTTTTCTCAAATTAAGGTCATTTAAAATATAAAATAAACAGAAAATTGTATTATAGAGCACTAGTAATTATCCAAAGTGGTAATTAAAAGTATAAGGCATTAAAGTTTGATGTTAATTTATATTAAGATGCAAGCACTTGTAAAATGAATATTTATCAGCTTTTATCTATATATAATGAAGTGGTAATAACCACAACGCTGTGAGAAGATGGTGAGCTAAGAGTCACAAGCTACAGTTTGTGTGATTTTTCTGCTAATAGCTAAGTTTGAAGAAAATTTCTCAGACTCTGTGTTCTTATCTGTAAACTGATGAATGTGAACTAAATTAACAGTTTTTAAGACCTCGACATTTCTAACAGTCTATGGAAAATATGAAAGAACATTTTTAAGCCTATGAAAAGCTGTTATTACTGACAGCTATTCCTAATCACATTTGCATTGTAAAGTTAACCTCACTTAAAGTGAGTTTTTTATCTGTAAACTTTTATTCCTCATTTTATGTTCAAAGTATATTTTATGGGTCATAGATAAATTAAAGAGCAGACAATTATAAATGTCATAAAAATAGTAGATTAGTTATCCTCAGATTAGAAAAAAGAAAAGAAATCTTGTATACTTTTATAAGACAGTGTTGTTGTGCTTAAAATAGTTATTTTAAAAACTGATGTGTGTTATTACATTCCTGAGTAAAATTCACAACTAAAATCTCCTGAGTAAAGGTTTCCCAATCCATAGAAGGCTGACATTGAACTGTGACAGCCTGGCAGACACATCTGAAGAGACATTATCATTGTATTGTGGGAAAAGCCAAGGATGACAGGCAAAGCCATGTCGTTGTACTATACATTTTAATTCATTCAAGAATTCTAAACAACCATTTGCAAAGAACACTGAGTCCGTAAAGCATTATTCATGTGGAAGACCCATGGTGACTTTAGTGCACAGGGGGCCTTTGTGTAGATGTGGCTCCATACGCACGCAGCATGCACTTGCTGAATTCTGATACAGTAAGCAATTCAGAACTGAAGCATAAGTTTCACTCAGATGCCTACACGGGTCTTGACAGTCTATGGCTCTCAGAAAAGAGATTGGAATGACACACTTGTCAGTTAACATTTATGGAAGCCTAGGTTTCTTATGTCTGCTCCATGAGTAATATTACTGCTAAACAGTTAGACAGGAAGGACAGGGAGATGTGAGGTAAAACAGAGAGGGAGGAGGATGGAGGGAAGTTTGACCAAGGTACAGAGTCTACTTGCAGAAAATTTCAAAAAAGTAAAATAAAAGTCTTTTTCAAAATATAGTATTTAGAATGCAAACTTAGCAATTTAGTTTATGGAGATAACCAAAAGGTTATATAACAATAAATGCTTTAATTTTCAGGATTAATAATTGGATTATTTGATATGTGACCATTTTTAACCATTTTTTTTCATAAAATAGAGTAATAGAAGCAACAAATGGACCATAAAAGAGTGGGCTTGTCAGGGAGATATATCCAAACATAGCTATCAGTATTATTCCACACAGAAGAATTTCAGAAAAAAACATAGGAAAGCAAAATCATTGAGTTTTTTAAAATATTGAGACTAATAGCCACATAGGAAAAGGATATTATGTAATCCAAATACATGGGTGTAGGAGCCATGAGAGAGTCACCCTTAGAAGTCTTTATAACTGCTAAGCTGCACTCCTCAGAGAGCACAATTATCATCACAGCTTCAATACTAAGCAAGTTTTAAAATGAAGTATTTTCCCTTACCTTAAATAATATTCTATAAATCAAATCATATTGTAGATTTATGAGGTACACTGTGAAAGTTAGAGAAGAGAAATGAATGTTAATGCAGTAATACTCAAAGCTGCAGATATCCTGGTGCTAAGTGAATATATTGTAGATGTTTTTGACATTCTCCGTCTTGAGATGTCTTTGAAAACATATATTCTCTCTATAGGCAATTCTGACTTTATCAGTCACATCATACTATCTTGACCCTCAGTTACCAGGAGACTCACTCAAGTTCTCTTAATTTTCCCCATCATTCTGTCCTGCCTCAAGGTCACTGTTCATTTGCATATCCAAAAAAAACGTAGTGACTGGTAAACAGTGAACTGGCAGGCTCTGGAAGTGTCTGTATGTTGAGTATTAATAATGGTTTTGCAGAGCCTTCTAGCTCAAGATCCTTCACATACTCAGCCAACATGTCAGCCAGATCCTAAGACACTCAGTTTTGTCTAGAAATTGAGGATCCCTTTTACAAAAATCTCAATCACATGACTGATAAACTGATGTTGGCAGGTATCAAAAGTTCCTCTGTTCTCTTAAAAGCATTCATGAGAATCATTAAAACATGGCAGCCTGCTCGCCATGGAATTATGAATGAGTTTCAAGGTAGAATTCACAATGTGTGAGAAATCACATGGTTACTTCCACTGCAATGTAGTCCTTAAAGCAGCAATCATAAATGAAGCCCAGTAATCCTGGCTCTTTGTCTGGAAGACAGGAATGCCAATGAATTTGTGGATGCATGTATACGTTTTTTCTTAAGGTTCTGAAGCTCAAACACGAGTGATCTACTACTGAGCTATAACCTTACTCTGTATGTATATTTTAAACTCTTTAAATGTGCATAGTTATTAACTCATGAACTGCACTTCCCAGAGAAGACTGGCATTTCTTAAATCCTCCCCAAGTCTGACTGAGTGACTAGGACATCAGATGGAACATTATAAATCGGGAGCTGAATCATCTTGTGTTATCATTGGTCCTCTTAATGCTCATTTGTTGCCAATCAGTGTGATAACAAGAAAAAAATACTTCTGAGTACTAAGTAAGTATTTTTGGAATCTGCACAGACCACTAGCATCTACATATCCAAAGAATAAGAACCTCATCCTATTAAATCAGAGGCCTATAAAAGAGATCACCCAGTTTTTCTGTATCGTACTGTCTTAGTCAGGGATTCTATTCCTACACAAACATCATGACCAAGAAGCAAGTTGGGGAGGAAAGGGTTTATTCAGCTTACACTTCCATGCTGCTGTTCATCACCAAAGGAAGTCAGGACTGGAACTCAAGCAGGGCAGGAAGCAGGAGCTGATGCAGAGGCCATGGAGGGATATTTCACACTGGCTTGCTTCCCCTGGCTTGCTCAGCCTGCTTTCTTATAGACCCCAAGACTACCAGCTCACAGATGGTACCACCAACAAGGGGTTCTCCCCCCTTGATCACTAATTGAGAAAATGCCTTACACCTGGATCTCGTGGAGGCATTTTCTCAACTGAAACTCCTTTCTCTGTGATAACTCCAGCTTGTGTCAAGTTGACACAAAACCAGCCAGTACACCTACCTACCTGATGTTTTCACCAATATGATTTTGAAATACTTTGATTGATAACATTTTTCATTCTGTTCATATTAAAACTGCATGTGTTACCATGCTGGAAAAGGCTATGTAAGTATCCTAAATAAGCTAGCAGTACCTTTAAAGCAGGGTTCTCATCCTGTGGGTCGCAACCTCTGTAAGGTTTAAATATCAGCTATATTGTATGTTAGATATTTAGCAAAATTACAATTATGAAGTAGAGACAAGGTGCTCTGATGCTTGTTGGTTCGTCACAACATGAGGAACTATTTGCAAAGATTCACAGCATTATGAAGGTTGGAAACCACTGCTTTAAAGGTTGTGTGTTTGTTTATTTATTTGTTTGTTTTCATGAACAAACTAACTGTATAGGACCTAAGCCACTGAAGTTGCCACTTCAGGGAAAAATAAATGAGGTTTTTGTAATCTAGGAATAAAATGGACTACTTAATTCTTTGACAAGATATTTCCGGCCGGGCAGTGGTGGCGCACGCCTTTAATCCCAGCGCTTGGGAGGCAGAGGCAGGTGGATTTCTGAGTTCAAGGCCAGCCTGGTCTACAGAGTGACTTTCAGGACAGCCAGGGCTACACCAAAAAAAAAAAAAAGATATTTCTGCATGCTAAAACTTTCTCTAAAACTTATCAGATTATCATCCATATTTTCCACTTTATTTTGTCCATGAATATACATTATGTGGTTAAGG
Source organism: Uromys caudimaculatus (assembly GCA_028551405.1). Taxonomy (NCBI): domain Eukaryota; kingdom Metazoa; phylum Chordata; class Mammalia; order Rodentia; family Muridae; genus Uromys; species Uromys caudimaculatus. The sequence goes on from CM052715.1 coordinate 9,008,713, forward strand.
AAGCTATTACTAATGAGTCCTACCTGTATTGCAGGCATCCATGAAAACCTTCAGGGAAGCTTTGCTTAAAATATAGATCCTTGGGTTCTAGTTCATTTTAAGTAAGTTAGAATATTGGATATAGAACACTAGAATATTCCATTTTGAACAAGCTCCTGAAAATAATCTAATTCAAATGGTCCCATGGGATCTGTGGCATGGTTTTTCCTGAAAAGACAAGAATAACCATCTACTCACATCAGATAGACAAAAACAATAGGCCAAAGAAGTAAGTCCACCCAAGCCCAGCTTAGAGAAATCATGGTTATTACAGTCCAGTGAAAATTGTCATCATAGGACTACAAATTTGGACACTTGATCCCCAGTTAGTTGTGTTGTTTGGGAAGATGCTGGATCTTGTAGAATGTAGAGCCATACTGGATGGTGCCCTCTGAGCTTTATAGCCTCTCTTCTCTTCCTATTCATTCTCTTCTGCTTCTTATATATCATTGAGATATAATCTCATGTTTTCCCAACTAGACATCATGCTTTTCCACCATTGTGGATATCTAGCCTATGGAACTGTTAGGCAAAATAAATAAAGTGGGTTTTTTTTGTCATGATATTTTATGACAGGCATAGAAAAGTAACTGATGCAATGAGTTCATTAGGCTTAAAGCAGCGTGGCTAACTCAGAAACAAATACATGTTCAAAAAGTCAATTATCATGGGTGACAGACTCATGAAAACTTCATTCTTTACTATTGAATCCACCTTCAAGTAACCATCCATCTCCTATGTGCTTTAGCACCTCCCAGGATTGTGTACCTGGAGGTAGAACAAGAGGAAGAAGTGGAAAGAATCCTGGATAAGATGCTGTGAACCTATTCCTTCTACTTGGATGTGTTAATAGCCCAACTACTATTCCCATAGATCTTCCTATTCATTTATCATTCCACTTATTTCAGTGCCATGGCTATGGGGTCAAGCATCCTGTAAGTTGCCATAAGAATCTGTGTTATATTATCACCTTATCCCAACAGGCCCAAATAGAAAGGATGAATAAGATTACATTTTGGTTTTACTGGAAAAAAAATCTAGGTGTAATTCCACACCATTGAGTGCTGGTTAATAAGACTAAGAGAGAGTTTAGACAGTAAAATTATTTGTCATACAAGCATGGGGACCTGAGTTTGATCTGTGGAACACAAGTAAGAAAAGCTGGGCACAGTAGCATGGGCTTCTCATTCCAGCACTGGAGGGCAGAGACAGGCGCGTCTTTGCAGTTCACTGGCCAGTTAACCTAACTTCATCTTCAGGTTCCAAGGCAACTAAAAAAAAAAGATAGATTGTACTGAGGAATGACACCTGAGGTTGTCCTATATCCTGCACAGGCATTGACACACACAAACACATGTGCACTTGAACACAAACATGCACCTGTACACACATGAGCTCACACAAACACATGCTAAAATTAAAAGCTGATTAATGAAAACATGATTATATATTATTTCTAGCCTATACACTACAGAAGCTAATGGAAAGTCTGGAATGAATGTGTGTCTGTTTTGCACATGTCTGTTTCAGCCCTGTAACCCCGGTGAGGCAGTGGTGACAGGTTCTTCATGAAATTAACTTGGAAAAGCTTCAAGGAAAACAAAAATATCAGAACACTGAAGATTTGGCTTCCAAGTTACGAAGCAGCAAAGGAAAATAAATCACGTCACTCGAGGCCACTTGAAAGGATGTTATGGAAAACTGCTTTGTGGCAAGGAAAGAGGGGGGAAGTCCTGACTGTGACACTCCCTAAACAATGGTGACACTTGAAATAACCACTGTGAAGGCAAACCAGTGTTTAACATTTATAAAATGCCTGAGAATAATTAAGCACACACCTCTAGCTTTATTACATTTCAATTGTATTGAAATAAGTTTCCTTTCATGTGATCTTAAATTACTTTAACTAAATTTGAAGCCTCATGAAAGATGGACTGTTCCTTTACCTTTTTAAAAATAATTGATTTCATAGTGCTGGAGAAATGCAGAGGGCATTATAAGGCATGGAATTACAGTCTTGTTTATTTGTTTTTCTAAGGGTCACCGTCTGAACATGTATCTAGAAAATACAGCCTTATTATTAGAAGCTTTAGGGAAAAGGTCTGGTTGGGATCTGAAAAAAAAAAAAAAAAGCTAGGCTCAGAAACTCACCCCTAATATGTGTTAGTTAAAAAAGAAATAATTGTGGAAATCAAATGGCCATATTGGAAAGAGGTAAAAAGTCATCCAGGGTTCCTGAGCCCATGAGTTCTAGGTTTATATAGAGAAAGAATCTCGGACAAGAGTGGAGCAGATGACATGTATAATCAATCAATCTTAATAGGCTGAGGTGCAGTGTGGTTAGCCATGTTCTCAGTTCTCACTCAAAGAGGTTCTTATTTATCCAAAGGAGTGGTTACTGATGTCATTGTTGAAGGGCTCAACTCTGCTCAGCGGGTGACCTCTTCTTCTCTAGGGTAGAGCCTAGTATCACAGATATTCTTCTGTGCAGGTTTCTGCATCGTGAGGCCCTGCTATTCCAGGACCACCAGAGGTAGGACTCCAGAGGAAAGCTTAAGGACAGTGATTGATCTCCATGCCTGCAGCCTGTAGCAGGTCAATGCATTCTAGCAGAAGAAATTTCTAACTGTCTGCTTCAACATTTTTTTTTTTTTTTTTTTTTTTGGTTTTTCGAGACAGGGTTTCTCTGTGTAGCCCTGGCTGTCCTGGAACTTACTCTGTAGACCAGACTGGCCTCGAACTCAGAAATCCACCTGCCCAAGCGCTGGGATTAAAGGCGTGCACCACTACTGCCCAGCTTGCTTCAACCTTTTAAAGTACTAATTTTGCCACATTATATACTTTTCTACATTATTACACTATTACTTGCTTATCTCATTATTGTGACAAAATAACTGACCAAAAAGAAATTTAAAAGAGGAAGAGTTTTCTCAGGTTAATATTTGAAGGGATATAGTCCTCCATGACAAGGAAAGTATGCAGGCCAGAGTGTGATGTTTCTGGTAAAAATGCATGTTTAGTAGGGAAGCAAGGAACCACAAGTGCTGGACTCAATTTGCTTTCCCCTTTTTTATTCCATTAGGGACTCCAGTCCATGTGGTGCTGACCCCATTCAAGGCACCCCCTTCAATAAACCTTTCTATAAATGTCTTCATCATCATATACCCAGAGGTGTGTCTCCATGGTGATTGAGAATCCAATTAGGTTGACAATGAAGATGACCCATCACATGTGCCATTCACATTTTTATTAGTTACTTTCGCAACAGTTTGTCTATCATGCATAAAACAAACGGCATGTAGAAGGTTCAGATATGTATCCAGAACAAAAGCTACTAATTCGGTACTAGTACCAGAATTTAAACTTATGGTCTCTAAGCCACAATGTCTAGGATATTGTGGGAAAACTTTGCTCATTAAGGTTCAAGTCTACCATTATCTGATAGACTTCTGGGCTCAGCCCAATATGGAGGACTCCCTTCATTTGCAGGACTCCCTTCTGACCTTGTCTGGGAAGTTCAAAAACCCTCACACTTCTACCTACAGAAAGCCACATAGCTTTAATTACATTACAGGCTCAACTTCCTCTCTCCTGATAAGAACCCATTCAGCTAGCACAGGAGATTCCTGAAATGCTTCCCCATACTAATGAGGCATTTCCATACCCTAAGCCTTCAGCCTATGACCTTTACCCACCCTGGATGTTGCTACTCCCAATCCCCCAAATTGTGTAAGCCTTGAATCACCCCAAGTAAAGTTGTTCTGACTCCCCACAGAAGATGATCTTTCACCATACGTACCCACAGGGCTTCCAAACCGACATTTGTCATCTCTGCTCTCATTGTCCTCACAGAACAATATCTGCATATGTTTTCTGAGGGCAGAGTCACAAGCTATATCCACGTTACCACCCCTCCAGTCAGTCTCACATTTTACCCCAGTAGGTTTACCCATTAGAAGTTGTTGGAACAAACCTGGCACGGTGGAAAGAAGCCCCACGTGTCTGTCCTGAGCAATGAGGCTCTGGGTGGGACAGGAGACACTTGGGAAGTGGCCATGCATCTTTCCATAGTCTGACAGGCAGGTGAGGGCTGTGGGAAGCCTTTGTGGGCCCTGCCTGTGGGTGGAGGAGGGGGCCATTCTCGAGGAACACGGGCAGCCTTCTCTGTGGGTTCTCTAGCCTGGGGCACCGCAGTCGCTGCAGACAGGCTAGCTGGAGAGCAGCTAAGGTTCCTGCAGAGACCAGGTTTCAGCAGCTTGGGGCGCCAGGGTAGCTGCTTAGGCTTGGGTGAATGGGTACCGTCTGGGAGCGTTGGGAAGCCCTCGGCGAGAGCTTAGACACAGCTCCTTAATCGAGGGCCGGATCCCTCGCTTCCCTCAGCAGGTCCAGATGAAGAGACAGTCCATAATTCTAAGATGTTTATTGCCATCGTGTGGAGAGTGGCATGGATGGAATTGTACCTCGTAGCCTCTGGGAGATGCAAGGCAGATATAGCAACTGGGAAGGGGTGTGGCTAACCCCCTAGGTGTCTCATTAACATGGGGATGGCTTGGAGATGTGTGGCCACACTTCTATCTGAGGAGGAGTGGTACATGACCTTGACTGGAGCCAAAAGCCTCCCTGGAGCATTCACATAATGTTTTCTGGTCCCTTGAGGAACAATCCTTGCTCAACCGGGTGCCAGATTGCCTGTCATAGATCACTGCCCCACAAGAAGTCATCATCATTTTATCCCTGCACATAAATTATTTCCCCTTTTCTTCTTTTGTAATTGGTATTTCCTTAGCAATAATTGGAAACTATTTTCCAACACAAATATCATTTTGCATGGGAGCTACATATCTTTCCACAGAAAAAATACAAATGGTGCTATTCAGGGTAGAAATCCCTTTTTGCTAATGTTTAGCCATACAGTCATTAAAATGCCTTAAACTTTGTATAGATATTCTGTGATCCATGTCATGCTATACACATGTGTAGCTTTTGTACTAGGCACAACATCTCTTACTAACATCAAAGAACCAGTTAGAATAGGTCATTTATTAAAATTGCAATAATGGAAAAGCACTCCTAAGATACAGATCACATCTTGAAATAAAAACATCCATTTTTTACCTCTCATCTGAAAACCACTTCAGCTCATTTGTGACTGTCCTATTGGGAAACATTTTTTTGTGGTTTTTTGGGGTTTTTTTTTTTTTTTTTTTTTTTGGTTTTTTTTTTTTTCCTTTTCAACACTTCCTGACTACATATATTTTAAGGTAAGTAATTAGCCACAAGTGTTAATTAAATAAATGAATTAAAAATCTACTCTCAAGTTATACATTACTGCAGAGCATACTATCCTAAAACACAGTAGATTAAAACAATGACTATATTAGTTTTTCTAATAAAAAGATGAGTCAAAAATTCAGTCAGCACTCAGTGAGTAAGATTTTAGCTCATGAATTTGTACTGATATTGCCACCAGTCTCATTAAGTACAATCCAGCTTCATACCTACTGATGAAAGACTTCTCCATCACAACAGCAATGGCCTCCTCTCTTGTGTCCCTTATAGCTTGCTCATTTTCCAGGTGAAAAACAATGATACCTTTAAAAAAAGACTGAGCCATCCCAACTAAACTATGACTTGAAAAGATGACCACAGGTCAGACAAATGTAGGGGAAATGTAGGAAGTGGTCTGTGTTGAGATCTGTTATGGAATAGTAATTTCTCTTGGTAATTTATGGCTGTTTTATAGGCTTTATTTTATTCCTTATTTCTTTTTAATAAGTCCTATTGCATGAGCATGTGTCAAAAAAAAAAAAAAATGGAACCTGAAGGGGAGCTGAACTACACTTCTGGCCCTAGGTGAAAACACAACTTTCTGAACTACCCAAAGGATTGTGAGACTACTGTTGTTTTCTTCTATAAGGAGGTTTTTCTGATAAATAAAGATTCCTGCTCTAGTGATTTCAAAAATAGTATACAACCTACCTGAAGCTCTGCACAATGGCCCCTTTAGGCATTACCTAATGTACTGCTTGAGAGTGGCTCACAATTCTATAAATAAATGCAGCCTGTCTCCTATAGTATGTTCCATTTTGTCTAAATTCATTCCACTGATCACAAAGACCACAAAGCCAAGTGTGATTCCCATAACAAGGTCACACAGCCACGAATGGCTGACAACTTATTTCTCCAGGCAAGTGAGTCTCAAATGGATAGGTTAGACTGGAGATTCTAAGGTAGCCTCAGTCACATGTCACAAGCCTTGGGTAAAAGACTACCACAGGCAGGATGATTTACCAATGAGCTTTCTCGTGGTCCCTTCTGCATAGCAACACCAGTGCTGTTGAATTTTTCCATAGTATTTCAGAGTTCCCAGGAAATATGTGCAAAGAGAAAGAATATGGAAGTTTCTGACTTCTTTAAGACAGAGCACAATGTCTCTTCTACCATATTTTATAAGGCATGACAGTCGGATGCTTCTAAGAGTCAAGCTGGAAAGGGTGACATTGATTCAAGCTGTCAACAGGCGCTATATGGATTTTGCAGTCATTGTAAATATGCCACAATTACAAAAGACTCCTTTGGTCAGCATAACAGAAATCTAAGCTCAGGCTTGCTTAATATGGAAAGGCTTATTCACACAACAGAGGAACCTTCAGGGTTTGAATGCAAATGATCAGAGATTTGACCTCTGTCTCTAGACACTGATCACTTTGCAGTTTCTGACTCAGTCTATACCAGCCCAGCAATACATCCTAACAAGATTCTTGCTCACAACTGGAAACCACAACCTCTTGGACCTATCCTAGAACCAAAGAACTTACTTACCTGTACATCAAAACAAAAAACAATACCTAGGCTGGTACCGAGTGTGCTTAGTCAGTCGTTTAAGATGGGCATGTATTTCTAGCCAATTGATCAGCATTAGTTCCTTAGGTATGTGACACACATGGACACTCCTCAAGCCATTCACTTGAAAACATCAGTGTGAAAGGAAGAGGAGCCGCTCTGCAGAAGCAAAGTGGTCCATTCTTCTCAGAGAGAACACATGCTGGCAGCAGAGCCCCAAACATTCATGGCACACATGTGACTTCATACATGATATGCAAATATGAATGCTTATGTTTTTAAAATAAAAAAAGTAGAATAAGAACATTTAGATATTCTACATTTCCTCATTTTATGATGAATATCTATACTCATCAGACCCTACTGAAACAGAGTCCAGATAAGAAAACAAGGATAAATAGGAAGTAGACTACAGAAGATACAGAGAAAATAGAGGGAACCAAAAACCTCAATGAAAAAAAAAAGTGAATGAGAGAAACATGGAAGAAAAAGGAAAGAGGAGGGTGGGATGAATGGAAGGAAAGGGAGGAGGAAGGCACAAAGGAATCCTGATGAGCATCTTCGTGGGGCTTAGTACTGTGTGCATAAAACAAGAATCAGATTCTACGGTAACACTGAGTCCAACCACAAGCCTAAAGTTAAGAATCAGAGTTTATAAGATGGTTCAGAGGATAAAGGTGCTTGTTGCCAAGCCTAATGACCTGGCTTGATTCCAGAACCCACATGATAGAAGCAGAGAACTAACTCCACAAAGCCCTTCTCTGATTTCAATATGTGTGTCATAATGGCACGAGCGTACACACACACACACACACACACACACAAAATAAATAGATAGATGTAAATAAAGTGTAATTCAGAATTTTAAGTAAACAAAAATAATATAAATAATTTTTAATATAAAGAATGTAAGTTTAAAATACATATGGTTAAAAATATTTGCCACTGGCTGGTGAGATGGCTCAGTGGTTAAGAACATGGCTGCTCTTCTGGGGTCCTGAGCTCAAATCCCAGCCACCAATGAAATGATGGCTCATGACCATCTATATGGGGATCTAATGCTTTCTTTTATCATGTTGGTATATATGCAGACAAAGCACTCCTGCGTTTAAAAAAATAATAAATAAATTTTCAAAAACTGTTTTTAAAAAATGGACTAGAGCTATGGCTATTCTTCAAGAGGTCCTGAGTTTAATTCCTAGCAACCACATGGTGCCTCACAACCATCTGTAATAGAGTCTGATTCTCTCCTCTAGGTGTGTGTGGAGACTGGTAACTCTACATTAAATAAATAAATAAATAAATTTTTAAAATCCCTGAAGCTGTGTTCACTTTTGAAAATTCCTCTGGAGAGTAAGACAAGCAAGGAGCTGTGATATTAAATTTTTCTGTTATGTTTAATATTTTTAGCCACATGTGTGAACACAATTAGCATTTAAATGAAAGAATAGTTTCTTATAGATTACATACAAGGAAAATAAAGAGCTGAACCATAAAATTGGCTACATGTCTACACTTTTAAATTGATTGTCTCTAGAATACGATTATATGAGAACATAAAATAATATAGAAAATACACGTTTAAGCCCATGCCTCTATACTTTGTCATTAACTATAATGAAGAAGCCATAGGTGATACAAAATCTTAGAAATAAGTGACTGTGTTCATTAAATGGGCAGTCAGCACAGCAATAGATAAGTAATGAGACACCTAAGGTCCAAGGCAAGCTTCCTGTCATTCCGGCTGTGAACAAGTTACTTTGAAATTCAAGGGTAATATTTATTGCTCCAAATGTGGCAATTAAACAATTGGTGTCTTCAAACTGCTTAGTCCTAGGTCTACTACATATATACATAGACAACAATGAGTAGATGCCATTTAATTTCTCAGGAACAAGACGGGTGAATTTTAGTGCTTACTCCTGGTCTTTACACCTTGCCTCTTCTGTGTGTCTTCTCATTGTTCATGAGTGTTTTCTTTGCCTGGACCCATTGTCTGACCTCAAGTTCTGATCTTTGTGTTCCTCTGACTACAGCTTAGTCAGAGGCAATGACACTCAGATATATTAGCTATGCTGTAAATGATAACCATTGAAGGATCAACAAATACTTGAAAAACACAGGCTGTCCACTTCTTTCTTCAGCTGAGCTTGAGAATACAAATCTATTATTTATAAAGAAAGGAAGAAAATGTGTACATGAAGTTCATTGACAGTATAAAATAAGAGTTTATTTCAAGGAAATACTGCTGAAAATTTTCAATGAATGTTTTACCACCATAAGTTATACAAATTTCATAGATCAGAGAAAAAGTTATTCTTGTTTGTATATGGTATTGTTTTTTCTAAAAAAGAAAGAAAGAAAGAAAGAAAGAAAGAAAGAAAGAAAGAAAGAAAGAAAGAAAGAAAGAAAGAAAGGAAGAAAGAAAGAAAGAAAGAAAACACAGTCCAGGAATACAGGAGGGAGAAGAAACCCAGGTCAAAAGCACAGAAATGTTTTCAATAAAATTATAGAAGAAATTTTCCTAACCTAAACAAAGAAATGCCTACCAAGTTACAAGAAGCACACAGAACACCAAATAGACTGGGCCAGAAACAACATTGTTCTCAGCATATGATAATCAATCCACTAAACGTACAGAATAAAGAAAGACTATTAAAAGCTGCAGGGGTTGGGGGAAGCCAAATAACAAACAGACTCATTACAATAACAACTGACTTCTCAATGTAGACTCTAAAAGCCAGAAAGGCCTGAACAAATGTCCTACAGACCACAGATGCAAGCCCAGAATACTATATTCAGCAAAATTTTACATCACAATAGATGGAGAAAATAAGACATTCTGTTATAAAACAAAATGTAAGCAATATTAGCATTCCAGCCCTACAGAAGGCTCTAAAAGGAAAAAAATCCAGTCTAAGAGGTGAACCATATCCAAGAAAACACAAGGAATAAATTAGATGCAGAAAAATCCTTTAACAAAATCCAACACTCCTTCACAATAAAAATACTGGAGATACTGGGGATGCAATGAACATACTTCAAGATAATGAGGCAGTTGGCTCTAAGCACATAGCCAATATCAACTTAAATGGAGAGAAACTTAAAGCAATTCCACTAAAATCAGAAACAAGTCAAGGTTCTTCACTCTCTCCATATCTGTTTAATATAGTGTTTCAAGTTTTAGCTAGAGCAATAAGATAACTGAAGGAGAACAAGGGGATACAAAATGGAAGGAGGAAGTCAAAGTATCTGTATTTGCAGATGATAGGATAGGATACGTTAGTGACCCTGAAATATCCACAGGGAAATTCTTCCAGCTGACATTTCATGAATGGAACTGGACACAAAATTAACTCACAAAAATCAGTAGCCTTCAAAGATACAAATGATGAACATGCTGAGAAACAAACCAGCAAACAACACCTTTCACAATAGCCTCAAATAATTTGTTATCTTGGGGTAGCTCTAACAAAGCATATGAAAGATCTGTATAATAAATACTTTAAGTCTTTGAAGACAGAGCTTAGAGAAGATAACAGAAAAGGATCTCCCATGCTCATAGGTAGGATTAATAGAGTAAAAATGGCCATCATACCAAAAGCAATCTACAGATTTAATGTAATCCTTATCAAGATTTCAACAATTCTTCACATATCTTAAAGAATAATTTCAGTTTCATATAGGAATATAAAAAATGCAGGATAGCTAAAACAATCATAAACAATAATGAAACGTAGAAGTCATCACCCTTCTTAATGTCAAATTGTACTACAGAGTTATGCTAATTCAACAGTATGATAGTGTCTTAAAAACAGATATATTGATCGATGAAATCTAACTGAAGATACAGACATAAATCCCCACACCAATAGACACCTGATTGTTTTTTATCAAGAAGCCAGAAATATACACTGTGAGAGAAAGGCAGCATCTTCAAAAACATGATGCTGGATGGCTGCATGTAGCAGAACGCAAACAAATCCATACTCATCGTCCTGCACAACACACAAGTCCAAATAGACCAAGGACCTCACAGTAAAACCACCCACGCTGAGAGTGACAAGAGGAAGTGGGGAATAGCCTTGAAGTCATCGGCACAAGAGAAGACTATGAACAGGATGGAATAGGCACAGGCACTAAGAACCACATTAATAAGTGGGACCTCAGGAAACTGAAATGCTTCTGCACAGGAAAGAACACCGTCATTCAGGCAAAGTGGTCGGCTACAGAATGGGAAAAGATTTTTACTAGCTACATATCCAGTTGAGGGCTATATCTAAAATATATAAAGAATTCAAATGATTGAACATCAAGAAAACAAACAACCCAATTTAAAAGTGGGGTATCGATCTAAACAGAGTTCTCAGAAGAGAAAATGCAAATGGCTGAGAAAACTTAAAGAAGTATTTAACAACTTTAGCCATCAGGGAAATGCACATCAAAAGATTTCATCTTGTCTCCAATTGATAACTACTTGCAGTTTCCTCTGAGATTTTAACTGGGGCAACAAGCTATTGTAAAGGTGGCTCCATGCTCAGCAGGAGATGGAGAACAGAAAACAAATTCAACAACATATTTGAAGGTTCTTTGACTCATAATGTCATGGCCTAGCTTTATTTTTTATCTTATAGTTTTATTTTATTTTAATTTTGTATTTTACTTTATAATACATATATTTTTCTCTTTGTTTCTTACAGGTCTATTGTGTACATCTTATCATTATCAGTTTAGTGTTTTTATTGGATTTTTGAGGGTGTGAACAAGTGGGTCTCTGCATCTTTATCTTTATCTTGTGTCTTTTCTTAGATTCTTTTCCTTCTGTTTGTTTTGTCTTATTCTGATGTGTTAGGTTTTATTTATTTTATTTTATTATTATCACTTAGAAGCATGTTTATTTTCTTTTAATTTTACTTTCTATTGATTCTCTTCATTCACCCCATCCCACTTATCTTCCTGTCCTTCGGTATCCACTTTCTGCCCTTATAACCCCCACCCCACAAAAATAAAATTAAAAAAAAAATAAGTCAATGTTTTCCACTCTCTCTAATCTCCTCAATATAGTACTTGAAGTCCTTGCTACAGCAATAAAACAACTAAGAGAAATCAAGAGGATACAAATTGGAAAGGAAGAAGTCAATGAATTGCTATTCACAGATGATATGATATACATAAGTGACCACAAAATTTCTACCAGAGAACTCCTACAGCTATTAAACACCTTCAGCAAAGTGGCTGGATGCAAAACTAACACACACAAAAAAAATCAGTAAGCCTCCTTTATACACAATATACAATAAGCAGGATGAGAAAAAAATTAGGGAAACCACATTCTTTACACTAGCCACAAATCATAAAACATTGTGGTATAACTGGAACCAAGCAAGTGAAAGACCTATTTGACAAGAACTTCAAGTTTCCAAAGAGAGAAATTGAGGATATCGGAAGTTGAAAAGACCACTCAGCTCTTGGATTGGTAGGATTAACATAGTGAAAATAGCCAGCTTACCAAAAACAATTACAGATTCAATGCAATCCCCATCAAAATTCCAATCTAATCCTTTACACGCCTTGAAAAAAAATTCTCAGCTTCATAAGGAAAAACAAAAAACCAAAGACAGCAAAAACAATCCTATACAATAAAAGAACTTCTGGAGGTATCACCATCCCCGACTTCAAGCTGTACTACAAAGCAATATTAATAATAAAAAACTGCATGGTGTTGGTATAAAAACAGACAGGTAGATCAATGGAATCAAATCAAAGACCCAGAAATAAATCAACACACCTATGGACACTTGAATTTTTGACAAAGTCAAAATTATACGATGGAAAAGGAAGAGCGTCTTCAACAAATGATGCTGGTGTAACTGGGTGTCTGCGTGTAGGAGGCGGCAAATAGATCCATATTTATCACCCTGAACAAAATTCAAATCCAAGTGGATCAAAGACCTCAATGAAAACCCAGATACACTAAATCTAATAGAACAGAAAGTAGGGGACAGCCTTGAACTCATTGGTACAGGAGACAATTTCCTGAACAGAACACCAATGGCTCAGGCTCTAAGACCAACAATTAATAAATTGGACCTCATGAAACTGAAAAGCTTCTGTAAGTCAAAGGAAACCATCAATAGGACAAAAAGACAGCCTTCAGATTGGGAAAAGATCTTCACTAACCCCACATCTGAGAGGGCTAATATCCCAAATATATAAAGAATTCAAGAAGTTAGAGCTAATATCCAAATAACCCAATTTTAAAAACTTGGGATACAGAGCTAAACAGAGAATTCTCAACAGAGGAATCTCGAATGGGTGAGAAGTACTGCAAATATGTCCTTTGTCATCAAGGAAATGTAAATCAAAATAACTCTGAGATTCCACTTACACCCATTAGAATGACTAAGATAAAACATTCAAGGGACAGAATATGCTGATCAGGATGCTTGCACACTTGTACAACCACTCTAGGAATCAATTTCGTGGTTTCTCACAAAATTGGGAATAGTTATACCTGAAGACTCAGCTATACCACTCCTGGGCATATACACAGAAGATGCTCCACCATCCCACAAGAACACCTGCTCAACTATGTTCATAGCAGTTTTATTCATTATTAGCAGAAGCTAGAAACAACCCAGGTGTCCCTAAACTGAAGAACTGATAAAGGTAATATTCATTTACACAATGGAATACTACTCAGCTGTTAAAAACAAAGACATCCTGAATTTTTCAGGCAAATGGATGGAACTAGAAAATATACTGAGTGAGGTAACCCAGACCCAAAAAGACATAGTATGTACTCAATTATAAGTGGATATTAACCATAAAGTACAGAATAACCACATTAAAATCCACGAACGCAAAGAAACCGAATAGCAAGGACTGTCTAAGGGAGGATGGTTGAATCTTTCTCAGAAGGGAAAATAAAATATATATCAGAGGAAGATGAGGGAGGAACCTGGATGGGAGAGGCGTTGCAGAGGGCAGCCAGGTGAGGGAAGAGATCATGTATAGGGAGAGACAGCCGAAATTGGTGGTGGATGGGGGTAGGGAGATTTCTCTAGGACTCTAGGATATGACAGAGACCTGGTCTGGGTGGGAGGCCCTAGAGTGTCTATGGGGGTGACTCTAGCTGAAATTCCTAGCGGTAGGGCGTATGGGTTCTGAAGTGGCCAGACATGGACTGTAGCCAGGCAGGACACTCAGGAAGGGGTAAGGACACCAACCCACACATGAAACCTTCACTCCAAAATGTGTCCTGCCTATAAGATGGTCAGAAACAAAGATAGGAGCAGAGAGGGAGGGAATGGCCAACCAATGACTGGCCCAAAAGAGACCCATCCCATGGGCAAGAATCAATTTCTGACACTATTTATGGTAATCTGCTATGCTGCAGACAGGAGCCTAGCAGAACCGTCCTCTGAGAGGTTCCAATCAACAGCTGGCTGAAACAGATGCAGAGATCCACAGGTAAACACTAGATGGAGCTCAGAGTCTTATGGAAGAGTTGGGAGAAAGATTAAGGGGCCCCAAGAGGATAAAGACTCCACAGGAAGACCAAAAGAGTCAACTAACCTGGACCCTTGGGGGCTCTTAGAGACTGAACCACCAACCAAATAGTGAGCATGGGCTGGACCTCGGCCTGCCAGCCCACATATATAGCAGATGTGCAGCTCAGTCTTCATGTGGGTCCTCCAAAAACTAGAGTACTGGCTATTCCTGACTCTGTCGCCTGCTTGTGGATCCCATTCCCCTAACTGGGCTGCCTTCTCTGGCCTCAGTGAAGAGGATGCAGTGACAGCAGGGGAAAGTCCCCCTTCTCAGAGGAGAAAGGGACAGGGAATGGGGAAGAACTGTGAGAGGAGAGACTGGGAGGAGAGGGAGGCTGATATCAAGATGTAAAGTGAACAAAGAAATGAATGAAAAAAATAAATAAAAATTAAGAAACAAACAAACAAAAAGCATAGGAAACATCATGGAAGCTGCAGCTTTGAATCTGCAGGACGGGACCTCCATCACTTTATAGATGAGGTAGATGTCCGGGTCGGTTCTCCTGCTCTCATGTCCTGGAGGCCAACTCACCTGCATGCACCCAGGTCACCAGAGTTAGCTCTTCTGTACTGCCCAGTCAAGGCACAGGGCCCACTCTCCAGTGGGCTGCAGACAGCAACGGGCAGGGCCAACTCTCCTACTCTCATGATCCCCAGAGCCATCTCTCTCAACAGCCAAAGGTGACAAAGGTTAGGAGTGGGGTCATCACCATGGCACCCACGTGACCGACCTCATGGCAGGCAAGTTGTGGAACCAGATTCCCCATGCTCACGATTGGGGCCAGCTCACCTGCCCCTCTGCCACCAGCACCAGTTCTGCGCTGCCCAGCGGAGGTGCAGGGCCTATTTGCCTGAGTGCTTCAGGCAGTGAGGGGCAGGGCTAGCCCTGCAAAGCCCTTGGACATCAGCGAGGCCACAGGCGATATAGCCCAAAACAGAGACACCCGCATGATCTTAGTGGCAGTATGAGCAACAGACACTGACACAGACCCCTGCTGGTGCATAGCCACAGACCCAGACGCAGCAAGTTATTCCTCTTCACCCTCTTGTCTCCAGGTCCATGCCACTTTATAATACTTGAACTGTTAGGTTTCTCTTTCTCTCTCATCTGTCCACCACATACTTGCACATTGTAGTAGCTCTGGCTGCAGGTGGGCCACACAGCTGGTGCAGCTGGTGGGCCTCTGGTTGTCCTCTACACCCACCCAAGTGGCATGGAGGCAGGTGGCCTCTGAGTTTCTTCCTCTGCTCAGGCAGTCTTTTTGTTTTATAATGAGAGACAAAAAAGGGGGTGAATCTGGATGGGAGAAGAGGGGGGGAGAAACTGGAAGAAGCAGAGGAAGGGGAACGTTAATCAGGATATACTACCTAAGGGAAACATATTTTCAATAAAAGAAGAAAATTTTCATTTTATTATAATCATATAAGTGTGTGTCTGTGTATGCATGGTATGATATGTGTGTGTGTGTGTCTGTGTGTGTGTGTGTGTGATGTATGTTTGTGTGAGATGTGGAAATATACAGTAAAAGATGCACTTTGAGAGAAGTAGCATTATTGTTGTAATATTTAAACATTTTTTGAAGAGTTGTACATTATAATCGCACATATAATTATATTAATGAATCATTTCAGATACCCACATTGACTATTTAAGAATAGCATTAGGACTGAAAGCTAATGAGTTTTAGGCCAGTATCTGTCCATTCAAGTTTCTATAGCAAACACCCACTAATTGCATTGATTTCCCAAAGTTCTGGTAGCCAGGAAGTCCAAATTCAGGCTCTAACTGATAGTGTCTCTCCTGTTTCTTCCTCTCTGTTCCCACATGACATTGTCTACCTGTGTTATATATTTTGGGATTACAGATGTGGGCTTCCACATTGAGCTTTTAGTCATGTGTGTCCTGGAGATTTGAACGCTGGTTCTCATACTTGCCTGCCAAAGTTTTGTCCACTGAACCATTTCTGCAAGCCCTCTTTTGTTCTGCCTTGTTATCATTTTCATAATCTTGACTCTGTGAGCTCTTCCTCAATAGCACATGTGAAGACTAAGATGAATTAGCTAGTCAGCAATGATGTCTTAAGACCTTGTAAGCTTCTTTCCTAATGAGAAGAAAGTAAAGCCCAGAATCTGGAAGAAAGCAGGCTCCTTGTTGTCTTAGGAGCTCCCATCTCAGCCTCAGAATGCATCACAGCCTTCCAGCACTGCCAGACTCACCCTAGAAATTAGCATACATTTTATTTTTCTTTCTCTAACATTAAAAATACATTGCAATGAATAATATAGCAGGGCTGTGTATAAAAGTAAGCCTCCCACGTCCTCTTTTAAACGTTTGTTCTTCAGCAGAGACCCTCTGAGGAAAACATATTAAAGGGATGAACAGTAATTTAATTTTTTATCATAAGCATTAGTGGCAAATAAAGGACAAAAAAGGATGAGAAAGTCATCAAGGGAAAACGCTGCCTTCAGATCGACCACTGGGTCATGCAGATCCCTTCCCTTTCAAGTAGAGAAATCGCATGATTAATATGCAGCTCCTGCAGGCATTGCATATATATATATATATATAATGTAGCAAATATCAATCATAGTTGCTCTACTTTTCAGAGAAAAATTGAACAACTTCTAATTTTAAAATAGGAGGACTACACAGCATTTCCATTATAATATGAATCTAAAAGTCAAAGCTTCACTGTTTTCCAGTGTCTCCTGAATTATATTATCATTTCTAAAGCTAAAATGAAAAAAAAAAAAAAGATCTATTCTCAAGTCTGATTGTTAATTAGGAAAAAAAACCTAAGTTTTGTCTGGTGCCCAAAATCATAACACTGTATGATACTCATAAATGAATTCCTTTCTTTTGGTGAAAGCTTAAGAAGTCCAATAGGTTAAAGCCAGGAGATTTTCCCCAATAGTGCTTTAGAGTTTTGGAACAGTGTTGAAAACATTAAAAATAAAACATTGTATATTCCTACAGGAAATTTAGAGATTATCTTGTACTTGACTATTATGTTACTGTATATAATGTTTGACATATGAGTAATGAATAAATATTCAATTCAGAAGGCACTGTGTACTCTTAGGAGAGGAAAGCCAGGTGCACGTAGTAAGACCTCCACTAAACAATCCTATACTTAAAGTGTTCGTCTAAACTCAAGCTGAAGTCTACATTATCTGTTGTGGCAGTCAGTTGTACAGCCATGTGTAAGAATAAAATGTAATACTGGTATTAATCACCTTCAGATTCTTCTCATGCTATGCCCAGTTCTAGTTTGGGAGTTTTAATCTTATGTCAAATCTTATGGGGGGTCTTTAATTCCCCAATATCCTTGGTCTATGTTTCTTTTTAACGCTTCAGTCATTTTCAACGAGGCTTGGCAATTTCACTTCTCACAATATGTTGTATCTACCAAATATTTCCTACAACTTAGCAGATGTTTGAAAGATAATACATATACATTGAAAGAATAATGATACTTCAGTATTTTAAAATTGAGTTTATTACCAATGGGATGTACATTTGTGTCAGATAGCACCACACAAATTCTCAGTCTGAGCACTTTCTTTTAAATTGTATTAATTATTTACTTTAAGACAAGTTTTCACACAACCCGCATGGAGCTCATTAAAGAGCTGGGAATGACTGAGAAATCCTGTTCCTTTGGGCTGAGAATGAAGGTGTACAGCCAGCTTGAAACTTACTTTTTATTACATTATTACTTCTTATCATTAACAAAGTAAAAACAAAGCCAAGGAATCTTCATGACTTGATAGAACTGGAGGGAATGTAGTAATGTAGACTTAGCTGGTAGGAGGCACACGAATAATCTTAAGCTAATAGCTCTCCCTGTATCCAACAATGTGATGGGTGCCAAATAGTGAATAGTCCTTAAAAGTTTTTACATTTCTTATAAAACCCCTGACTAGCTTCATTTCTGTGATAAAATACTCTGACAAATATCAACTCAAGAGAGAGTTATTTTAACCCAGATTTCCAGGATATCACAAGTCCATCACTGTGGGGAAGTCAAGGACGGAGTCTGAAACATCACGCACAGTCAAGAGCAGAAATAAATACTGTGACACACGAGTAGGTGTTCACAGGACAACTTAGACTTTTTCAATTATCTGTGCCTGTGAAACTTTAATGATATTGCATTGGTTTTTAAATATCTTGGTTTTCTCCTTTAACCAGCGACTGATGTAGACACCTAGATGTTTTGCAATCATTTCAAATAACATTGAGCCTCCCTACATAGAGAAAGACAGCATATATAAATGTTAAAAACTGTGTTTAGTGCACACTTTCCTAGATATGCATAAGATAGGAATAGCATGGGTGAATCATTCTTCAGATCACCCTTCTAAAGCAGTGAAGCAACTGAAGTCAAATTCCAGAATACGTCCCCGTTGACTATATTTTTTTTTCTTCTCTTCAGTAAAGAATGATTGTGATGATAACAACCTGATCAGGAGTTTAATGGGAAAAAGAAAAGAAAAACAAAAAACAAAAAATCAACTGTGGGGCTTCATATTATTCCTAACCAACAGCACCACCTTCTGTCTGCCTTGGAAAAAATTCTCTTTGCCATGTACCGTCCTAGGAAAGTGACAAAGTCCCATCTCTTGCCTTGCCTGGAATCAATTTAATCATTGATTAAAGCTGAAAGCTTCATTTTTTAAAGACAAATGAACTAAGAAGAAAGTTGAACCAAAGATTTCGCATGATAAGGTCATGGTCAGAAAGAGTCACACTAGGTGGCCGAGTTCCCCCCAGTATCTATATACATGTTCTTTGTACATGGAAACTCTTCAAGAGAGCATACAAAATGTACACATCTACGGGAAATTGGGAGAGCCCTGGTACTTCAGGAATAATTTACAAACCTTGTGTCAACTCGTGTCACAGTCTTGGTCATGTCACAATAAGTGGAGAAGTAAATTGATTAGAGGAATAAATGAAATCACACACCAGTTTTAAATGTGCACACTCATGAAAGGCACAGTCATTACATTCTGCTCTCTGTTTCAGAAAACTGAAACAACTGAAGCTTTGAGCAATTAAAACATTTATAAAGGAGAAACTAATTTGAGACCAAACTCATAAAATGCATGAAGTAGTGCAATAAATAGCAGAACACAGGGAGTGGAGGGGGTCATGGCGTGAGTCAAAGTCTTCCCTCCACATATCTAGGAAGTCTATAAAGTGCTTTCCTTAAATGCCGGCCCTTGAGAGGACTCAGAGAAATTCCCCTTGCATGGAATGAACTCTGGCACTATGCCATGTTACCCTCAATGACACAGAAGGATGATTCTGATGGCCCAACTTCACTCCTTATATCTGCCTCACAAATGACTACTGTGAAGAGCAGGAAACTCAGTAGAAATGAGGCATGACACTACAACTTTAGTATGTTAAAACACCACCATACAGACCTCTCTAATAGGAGGGGGTGAGGGAGGGAGAGAGAGCACCCTGTTCTCCGAAAAGCATTTATTTTTGATGGTGAAAGTGAAAAATCTAGCTTTAAACATGGCCAGCTCTGACAGAATTCTAGACAGAATCTAGAAAGGACACGGGTTATTGATAGTTACTGTTCCTGAAAGATCTTAAATCATTTAATCAATCATTTCATCACCTTTACATAGTTAAAACATAGAAAGTTATGAGAGAATTTAAGATGAATTCTTTGACAGAAATGACATTTCCCCTTTCAAAGATACCTCCATTAGTGCTAACGCCAAACAAAATTCACTAGATGGTTTCCACAATGCATTTAGTTTTATCTGAATAACTAGACTTTGATGTCATTAAAGGTGTAATTTTTTTTACTTGCCTGAAGACAGGTAAGTGGGGAAAAATGGTCTTCAATCTCCTTGCTAGCTGAGATTCTATTTGTTACATTGATTTAAACTTGCTAGATAAACAAGCTCCAATTAGAGTCAGTAAGTTTCCTAGTAAATGAGGGGTGAGTCCTTTCTCACCTAAAGGCACTGACTCCGCAGGGCTGTGGCACAGAGCCAGCATGCCTATGAATGCTAGAGAGGCCAAAGCTGTTGCTCAGTGTGAAAGGAATGCCTGTAATGCCAGTATACAGAACCAGGGCAAGAGAATGAAAATTTGTCATTAGTCAGCCTAAGCTGAATAGTGAACCCTATATAAAATACTCTTTCCTCTAACAACCCCCAACTTGCTGTATGTGGAGAAGCCCACATACTGTGAGAGAAGTCTGAATGGCAAACAAATGTCCATTGCCACAGAAGAGAAACCTGCAGGTGTTTCAATTACTGCAACTCAAAACTTAAAAAGTTGTTCGACCCAGAAACCCACTGATCGTTGAAAAATAACAGTACCTACCAGGCAGAAATATTCGTGAAGTATTTATGCTTCATAACTCTCTTTAGTCTTTACTGACTTCATTTAAACCCTATCAGAGCCAATGTTGATAATGCTTGCTGTCCTCTTTTATTTTGCCATGTCTTCCAGTCAAATTATTCTCTTTGTAAATGTCACTTTAAGAAGCCGGAATCTCAGAGATGCAATTAAGGAGAGATATGAGTGTGGTTCTGGGGAAACATATCTTGAATGTTCCAAAAAGCTGACTATATTCAAGCTATCCATAGCATAAAATGTAACTCGGAGGATTTTGTATATTTATCTTCTATCTGAACAAGCACCATGCAGCACAGTTGGCTGCATTACAGATTTACACTGATTTAAGTACTGTATGTACTGTTTCTGAGACAAGGTTGCTCCATGGATTATATTTTAATCCTTTCACCATGCATCCATGTTTTATTAATCAGGCAACAGGGCCACAGTTAGTCTTTGTGCATTCCCTCCCTCTGCTTCCTGTAAAGGCTGATCTTCATTGTTGGCTTGATTAAACTTGGAATCCCCTAGCAGACACACCTCCAAGTGTGTCTGAGGGTGTTTAGAGGTTTAACTAATGAGAAAATACGTGCCATAAATGTAGCTATTACCATCATCCCATGGCATGGACTACCAGAATGAATAAAAGAAGAAAGAAATTGGAAGCCCGCCAGACATCAACATTTCAGGCTCTCCTCAGAGTCTGTCCAGAGGCATGACCCACCGCCCTGAGTTCTGTCACCCACTCCTTGCCCTTACTCCTTTACCCTCTTAAACTATAAGCCCAAATAACTCCCTCCCTTGCTTTCCTGCTTTCTGTCAGCTATTTGGCCATGGTGATTAGAAAAGAAGCCAATACAATGGGAAGTCTAGTTTACGTTGGGTTCAGCGTTTTATTTAAAGTTGCTCCTGTGGACTTTAGTTATATCCTTAATGTAAAATTGCCGCAGGAACAATTTATCCAATTCAGAAGGCAAAATGCGGTGTTTCTAAGTCCTCTATGTACCTATACCACGACTTATTTGACTACTACAGGAAAATAATTAAATCTATGAATTCCTTCTGCCCAGAGCAAGGGCCCTAATGTTTTAAAATACTTAAAATCTGTCCTGAATATGCTTTTGTGTCATGGAAGTGGGTGATAGAACCCAGCCCGTCAACATCTACCCCCTAAAACACAAGACTTCTATATAGATTAGACTCTACTAGATAAAAAGTAACTCTAATCCACTAAAGACAGATACACTACCACCAAAGTATCAATTCTCATTCCCTTGCATATTGTTCTTTAATTCATCTCATACAATAGCCTAGTTTGTTACTTCCATAAATGCCTAAGTGTGCTAGCAGTTATAGACATCTACTGCTCTTGTAAAGGACCCAGATTAGGTTTCTAGCACCCACATGGCAGCTCACACCTGTCTGTAACTCTAGTTCCAAATGATCTGATGCCTTATTCTGACCTCCTTAGACACCAGTCACACATCAGGTGCACAGATATACATGCAAGCAAACATTCATATACATAAAATAAGAATAAATAAATCTTTATAGTTTCCTCTATCAAAACTGAAGAAAATCAAGAATAGAGAAGCTCATCAAAATATGTCCTATGACATGACTATTCCATAAATAAGATGGCTTTTGCAACCAAAAGGCCATATGCCAAGGGCTTTTTTATCACTTTCAAAATACATACAAACAATGTCACAGATTTGATTGAAATCCAGATTGGTTCTTATGAATTTGGTAATTATTTAAGTAACTTCTCTTTTGTTATCTTCACTTATTTCCTTTGTTTCTGCTTGCTTGCTTGCTGGTCTGGAGACTCTTACTGTATAACCCAGGCTGACCTATAACCCAGGCTGACCACACACTCAGTGTATTCTTCCTACCTCAGCCTGGAAAGTGCCCTATTAAAGGCACATGTCACTGTGCATAGCATCAAGTAACTATCTTTTTCTTAATATAGTATTAATATTTTTTTTCATTTTTAGTAAAAACATAACCTTAGCATAAATAGAGAATCACACTGCCAGGATTTATTCCCCTATTGGCACTAATTTGAACAGCAAAGGTATAATAGAACTGTCCCTGGCATGCACTTATTTAAGTAACGAGTTATGAATGGGTAGCCATCCGGAGAACAGAGCTTTTACATGTAGCATGGTAAAGGCAAGTTTTGGCTTAAAGAGAAAACTTCAGAACTCCTTGAGGTTCAAGAAATCAAAATTCAATTGTTCCTAAGTTCTTAAAGCTTCCATGCTAGATTTTTATGTATTGTGTACAATCCTTCCTACTTTACCAACTTTATGTCTATGTAAATAAATATTAAATGCATTTCTCATATATCTTCTTCTAATCTTTACCAAGATATGTGAGCTGACACTTTGGAATAGGCTCCTGGCATCATAAAGTCCAAAGATTTTTTTGTTCAGACCATCTGCTAAAAAATTTTTTCTTCTCTGGCACAAAGAAGAACTGCAACCAAAACTCAGACATGAGTCATTTTGGAAGACAGAGGATTATCCATTTACAATTGGATTATGAAGAGAATCAAGTCAAAGTCATGGGATGTAAATGGGAGTCGTTTTTAATGCAGGGGAGCTAAGAGCCTGAAAAATCATTATAGCATATTTTACATTGGAGAATTGGGAGGTCAAGCCATTAACTTTGTGAATTTGCAGAGGTTTCCCAGAAGCTTGCTCAAATTCACTCTTAGGCCAATGTGAAACTTATTCTACTCATTAACATAATGGCATAAATGACCACTTGCAAAATGAAGAATGACAAGAGTTTCTAAACCCTGCTGGTGAAACCTCGGGGTTACATTGAAAAATGATAAAATGATAAACAAGCATCTACACAGCACAGATCCAGATGAGAAATAGGTGGCTGCTTCTGCTCTCCCGCAAGACATGGTCGTCTTTTCTCTCCATATGAATTTGCCTTATGAGACATTTAATCATTGGAATTTGAACCTTACAGCTTGAATAAATAATAAAACGGATGTGAGCTAATAAATAAATAAATAATATACTTGATTAAATATTCTAAAACCATGTAAAAGTTGGTTTTTTCTTCCTTGGAAATTAACATAGAGAAAAGACTGAATAAATATATTTTATTTATTTGTTTGTTTATTCACTTGCGTTCTTTAAGGTAGGATTTCACATAACTAAAGCCAGCCTCCGTCTCCTTATATAGCTAAGAACGACCTTGAATTACTGCTCATCCTGTTTCAGCCAACCAAATGTTGAAATTATAGATGTATACAACCACACTAGGTTTAGATTTTAAACAAAGCAGTGAGTTGTTTCTATGAAGCTAAGACATACTGGCATTTATATTAAAAATAAAAAGAGAACATTCAGCCATGACAACTGCTGCAATTCATAAAATTGCCAAGACAAAGCTCATATACTTTTTTCAAATATATGTTCTATACATAATTTTTACAGCCAAACATCCAGTATGTGATCAAAATTATTTTTAAAATGTTCTAAAATGCCTAGAGAGAAATACACACAAAGACGTAATATTTATGCATGACTTTGTCAAATCACAGTATTTATGAGGACCATATTTCCATTTAAAAGCAGGACCTTTATTCAAGACCTTCGATCAGAAATGATGGCAGACACACATTTGTATTTTATGAATTATGCAGAGATATATTCCAATGGCCTAGATTCTGATATCAGCTGTATTGCTTATCTCCTCTGACTGTAGTTGGGATTCAATTAAATACTATAGATATTTTTGGTTGTAAGCCTAGCCTTTAATGGCTGAGCCATCTCTCCAGCCCTTGAATACTATAAATAAAGCATGCAAAGCCCATTTCTGCAAATGAGAGGATGATGTCACATTCTCCTCTATTTCTCATGCCCAATGGGTGTTTAAAGACTCTTTTTTAGCCATTGTCTTGCTAGGCTATATAGGGCTACCAAGCTGGTACATGATAGCCCTTTTTCTTAGAGGATGACAATGAAGATGGTCAGATAAAAGTTGTGGCTAAATTATATTTGAAGTGCATAAGATGTGTAGAAGATTAGATTTATTAGTCAAGGAAACAACAGAAATAATCCTGGAAAAGAGCATTAGGGTAAAATTTTTAAGTACTTAAACCCCTCACAACTCTTTCAATATCAACCCTCCTTTCCTATGGTCCAACTTTGTATCTTTGTTTACTCCATCAGGACCAATTTGTGCTGCCCAAATATCCTTGAATGTGTAGGCTTCCACTGCAGTATGATCAACTTACTAGGAGCTATACTCTTAGAGAAAAGTGTCTCTCCCTTCTCCACCAACTAATAATTGCTAATAGCTCCACAGCAAGTGTTACAATTTCATGTCCAACTCCTATCTCCATGCTGGAATTTAGTTGATCCTGGACTTTCAACAGTTTAAGCATGTGTTGTTTTGCTCTCTGTCCATACTGTCAAAGCCACTGTGATTTCATGTCAGTTGCATTGCTGTGTTCTGAAAAAAAGCGTTCCCTTGTAGTCACTCACAGCCTCTGTTCCTTAGACTCTTTCTACCCTCCCTCTTCCTCAATAACCCCTGAACCTTGGAAGGAAAGGACATGGTATCTATTTTATATTTAGGGCTGAGCAGTCTCCAGTCTCTTATTCTCTGAATCATGGTCAACTGTAGGTCATTGTGTTAACCACTGTCTACTGAAAATCAAAGCTTCTCATAGGAGAGCTGAGAGATGCATTGATCTATGGGTATAACATTAAATCATTAGAAGTCAGTTTAATACTGTGACCATTTAGTAAAGTAATAATAGTAAGTTGTTCTATAGAGCCTATGACCTGTCTAGGCATTGGTTCTTGCCCTAATAATGGTGCCCTATATAGGGTTTATCTTATAGAGTGAGACTTAAAATCAAGAAGAAAGTGGTAAGTGACTTCCATGATACCCACCACACTATGGCAGCAGTGGGCATATCTTACCAAGCCTAACATTATTACAGCTTGAAGAGTTCACAGATTGGTATTGTCTTAGTTAAGGTTTCTATTGCTGTGATGAAACACCATGACCAAAAGCAAGTTTTTGTCCACAACTGGAGGAAGTCAGGACATGAACTCAAACAGGGCAAGAACCTGAAGGGAGGAGCTGATGCAGAGGCCATGGAGGAGTGTTACTTACTGGCTTGCTCCACGTGGCTTGCTCGGCTTACTTTCTTTAGACTGTAGGACCACTAGCCCAAGGGTGGCCGCATCCACCAGCTTAATTTCTCCATGTTCTATAACTCAAGGATGTGATACCTTCAGCAATGGTGTCATACCCATTCCTGATACTAGATATTTTATTTCAAGTGCTCTGTGTCTAGGAAGTACATACTTCCCTCCTCTTTCCTGATCTTCCATTGTCCACCTCAGTTTAAACTTTCTTGTTTCATTATTCCATTTGTAAACATCATAACCTATCCATTCTCCCCTTCCTTAAAAGCCCCTTCTCATAGACCTATGGGAATTTTCTGACCTTTATGGGAATGGATAAGTGACACTAAAGACAATTCAAGAAAATCATCTGAAAACCTACTACTTATAGAAGCTTCCACATATATGGAGTTATTCTATAACAGAGCAATAAGGCCACTTCTAATCATCATTTCTAGAAGTATAACTGGAATTAGCTCCTAGGAATAAAATCTTGGGTGGGCCTGTGTGTCATCGAAACATTAGAAGAAATATCCCATACTCTGAAGCCACCATATTGGAAGAAAGCTCAACCACACAGAGAGACTACAAACAAGTGTCACACACTAAGTCATGTCCTTCATGACATGTCTCAGACATGCAAGTAGACAAGGCTTCAGTGAGCCAGCCTCTTGCTTTCAAGCAGTTTTTAAATTCCAAATGTTCCTCTCAGATCTTAGATATTGTGATACAGAAACAAAGTGTAGCTGCATGTCCATCCAAATCCTGACCCCCAGATTCCATGAGTATAAGAAAATGCTTGTTTGGAACTGAGAAAAATATCATATGCACTAGCTTCGGCACAAAATGAAAAAGGAATGATAGGTGTGTGGGCCCTCTCATGCTCTTGTTTTAGTCCCCAGATCTGAAGATGAAATAAGCTTTTGTCACATGCAGGACCAACAAAACAATACAGACTTTTCCTTTTCTTTCACCATTGGGTCATCCATCACTCACTACAATCATTTATTATATAAAAATATTGTTTTACTTTACCGGTGGAAATACATATGTAAACTTTACACAGCCAGCCTTGTCTCTAAGGATTACAGAACCAATCAACATTCACATGTCTTTACATTTTCATTCTACTGCTCAAACACGTCCGCCCTGGTCTGAGTCCACCTCGGCCTAACTACCTGTTATTGTAGTGTGTTGCTATAACTGAATGACATAGACTAGGTAGCTTATAAAGTACAAAAAATTCTTTTGCTCATTCAAATATATAGTGTTGGCTGTTGACAGGACCCTTCGTACTGCACCCAAACATGCAGAGAGCATCACAGGGAGGGAAATAGCAAGTGAGTTTCGGAGTTTGCTTTTATAACAAGGCCATTCCTCTAATAGCTCATTAACTCATTAATCAATTAAGGAATTAATCCATTTTTGAGGACAGAGGCCATAATACCAAATCAAATCCTGATGGCCCCACATCTCAACACTGCTACACTAGAGCCCACGTTTGCATTTCTGACACATAAACTTTGAAAAAACATATTGAGGCCATAGCATAGTCATTTAGAAGCTATGTTTTCATTTATAAAATTGGGACATGAACTCCTAGGTCACAGAACCATTAAGACAATTGTCAACTAAATGAAGTATACCAAAGGCCAGAACTTCTTTGTGGCATGAGGCAGCCCCTCTGATTATCTCTCACTCACTTACAACCCACACCTTTTACTCTCATCTGCTGCTCTTGTAGCTCAGTTGGAGTCCATGGTTCTGCTTCTCATTTACTATGATGAATTTATGATTACCTTGATCCACCATACTTAAAATCTATATGGAACTTTTCTGTCCATGAACTTAAACACAAACAACATTCAAAATATGTACTTAATTCTCTACTGAGAAACAGTTTGATTTGTCATCTCTGCTGCCATCATCTCCATTTGGCCATTACAAAGCATTGCTATTGACCTTGGCATGTTATATGTGTGCAACTATGTGTAGACATAAACATAGCTGTATATATGCATTTATCCATGTCAGTCAGTGGTGGAGTTTATATAAGATTCTAATGAAGCTAAAATTACTATTAGTAACACTGCAGCTGATCACGATGCACAGATCAATGTGTCACTAGTATCTGTGAAAAGCTGACATATAAGACTGGAAAACTGTGATATATACAATTACGTGTAGCCACTCAGTTTTGGGAATGTCAGTAATGACTCCATTAGTGATGCACATATTTACAACATAGTGATTTTTATAACTATATATTGTATGCCTATTATACTTAGTTTGTAAATTTACATTAGCATAAAGTGCCATGTTACACCAGCGGCCACATCATAATCCCACATGTACTACCCCTCCCATACATCATATCACCACAGTGAAGAATTGACCTATGCTATCGAGTTTGGATAAGGACATTCTATATATTCACAGCCTGGTTGGCTCTTCTAATATAACACATTCCTCTCATGCAGCAATGAGCACATAACTGTATCTGCATGACTATACACACAGAGAGAATGATGATTTTTGAAATGAAAGACATAAATTCCTGTTGTAGTTCTGAGGCAATGTGATGTCATGTACTATGAATAGTAATTTATACTTAAAATGTTTGCTGAATTATATACTTATGTAGTTATAATAGGACTTATAATTCACAGGACCTTGTAATGCACAGAAGTTCTCACTATGCCTTTTAGAAATGCATAAGATTTCTCTTGCCTATGGCCTACCTCCCTGAATGTTCCTGATTTCACCTGAACCCAGAAGCTAAGCTGAGTGGTCCCAGTTATAGAATGCTAGCTTGGGATATATGTCCGTTGTTAGTGTACCTGTCCAGCATGCCAGAACCCCGGCGGTCTATAAACCAGCTGTGGTGGCACATGCCTATAATTCTCTAAGGAATTGGAAGCGGAAGGATCAGAATTTCAAACTCACTCTTGGCTTCATATTAAGTTCTCTGCCAGCCTGGGCTACATGATCCCCTGACTCAAAATAAAACATAAAAAGACACATAAAAGTTTCAACACATTTGTGGTTCCAGTGGCAATTCCATCCTTGTTTCTTTAATCCTGTTGACTCATTACACAACATAGAAAGGTGCCTTTCTGCCTTGCTTTCTCTTACTGCGAGCCCACTATATGACATCTCTTTGCCATGACTATAAAACCCTAAGAGGCAAAAGGATTGTTTGTTTTCCTCTCTGTCTCTGTGATCCCCTGAGGTGCCTAGGGCTCTGAACAAATTGCACACTAGATAGAATTTATTAGTTGTCACATTCACTTATCTAAAATATCTTATAGCTTCCCACACCTGACACCTGTAAAACCTTACTGGATCCATAATGCCAACAATCTGCCATGGCGTGGGGAGAGAGACAATTACATTTTGCCAGTGGCCAAGTGCTGCTGGGTATTGGGTCTGTCAGGTTTTCTTGCAGGAAAACATTTTGGTGGTATTAATGAAATCATATTAATTATGTTAATTCACTTAGATATGCTTGTCCAAGCCAATTTTATTACTAATAGAGAAAATTGCTTATGAAGTCACAGGATAAATGCTTGCCTAAAATAACCCCAAAATATTAAGCTGTATTATTCCACTTGTCTCCAGAACACACGTTCCTATTGCCACGTTAATGAAGTGCACAGACACCTGATGGCAGTCCCTCCGTAGATGCACGATTAGCGCTTCTGTTCTCTAACTATCAAGAGTCTGTGGTGCCCACTTCTGAATTATTTCATTTCTCAATCCATGCTGTATCTAACCATCATTCGACATCAGATAAACAACAAATGTTTTCTAGCCACCAAAAAGTGATTTGAAAGCAAGGTAAAATGGTTTTTTTCCTCTCAGGATCATGAGGTAGATCTCCCAATGTGCAGAAGGAAGAAACTCAACTGTGTGCATATTAAAACAAACTCAGCCTAATGTGGGCTTCAGCACTAGTTGAAATTTGATTTGCTTCTGGCAAAATGAAAACAGGGCCTTATAATTAAAAAAATTATAGTTGACATGAAAATGTAATAACTGCTTTAAAATATAATTTAGTTCTGTATTATAGTCAATAAATTTGGAGAAAGAAAAAGTAGAAACAAGAGATGCAAGGATTTTTAAGACCACAGAAACAGATGAAAGTAAGTGAAGAAGAGATATTTGAATAAAATGCGATCATTGAATAGATTAATTCTAATTGCCTAAAGCATTTAGAATTTCCTGCATTCATAAAAGTGCTCTCTCTCTCTCTCTCTCTCTCTCTCTCTCTCTCTCTCTCACACACACACACACACACACACACACACACACACAAGTTAAATTCTAATTCTGGACACATGATCAATTGATAAGGGACAGTGAACCATGTACAGGAATTGAATGATGCAAAAGCAAACTATCTTAGCATTTTTAATAAGGCTAATTGTATTTTTCAGTTATACTGGCAAATGTTAACACTTGATTGGAGCAAGCAATAAGTTAATTATTGAGTTTATGGGAATATATCAATCAAGACTGCGACTGAAATGCAATTAGAGAAAGAGGATAGACTTGATTAGGAGCGAGTCAAGAGTTACGAGAGACTAAAAGCAAACAAAATCCAATTAGAGGAATAGTAAAAGTAAGCTTCGTTAGTAATATTTACCCAGACACTGGAAGGTTTGCCAACAAAGAAAGTATAAAAGGAGGATGCATAGAAGGGCGGGAATCCAGAGATTTTATCTCAGAAATGAGAATTTTCTTAAATTTTGGAAAGAAATTACATGCTGAGCTTGGTAATAGACAATGTATATTATACAATAGACCCATTCCCCTAAAATCACCTTTGAACAAAACCCTCTATTCTCTGTGGGTTTCTGGGTAATAGATGCTGCCCTGGGAAAGTTCTTCAAAATTTACTGCAAATTAAGTCTCAAAGGTAAAACACTGACATGATGGCTAGATATAGAAGCAGCCATTAGAAACTAACAGCATTAGAAAAAAATAAACAGAAGGGAAAAGAATTATGTATGAACCTAAGGATAGGATGATTGGCCATGAAATGAAATACCTTCCTTAGATCCCATGAACTACTACAGTCATTAACTCACAACAACTGTGGTAACCTACACTGGACCTACTCAGGACTGGCTCTGTCAACAATCAGCTGAGGAACAAGCAGAAGCTCATGAGAACCTACCCTTCACTAGAGAATGACTGGCTAGTGGTGGATTCTGGGAGAGGAAGAACCATTCTCTTCAGCTGTGCATTTGCTGCTTAACTGCTCACCCTACTAGACTCCATAGACAACCCTAAACCATGGTCACACTGAGGGCCATGGTTAATCTTGGTGGATCACAAGGAAAAAGGAGTATATATATGTGTGTGTGTGTGTGTGTGTGTGTGTGTGTGTGTGTGTGTGTGTGTGTGTGTGTGTATGTATATACATATATATATATATTCTATTTTTCATTCTTTGTGATCCACTGACATTTATTTAAATATCACTGCATCCTCTCAGTTGGCCACAATGGCTACACAAACCCCTGCAGCATGACCAAACAATTAAACAGGCTCCTTCCTTACTCCAGCGCCTGCTTAAAGGATTCATTTTAGAAAACGTCCAATGATAAATTATTCTCTGCCTATAGTTGTAAATCCTCTTCTAGCTTTACAACTTAGAAATCTTTACTCAAAGATCTAGGAACAATCTCTTTGAAATGCAATGATCAAAAGAGACATTGTCCCTATGTCTGTCACTGCGGAACAAATGACCATTAGTGACTGTAAGTGACAAGAAACAAACACAAATGTCAAATTGTCCAGGTCCCTCCTAGGATCTGCAGCCCTTTTCACTCATTTACACAGCGGAGCTGAGTTCAATTACTGTCCATATTGGCAGTATTTTGAAGAAATGTTTTTTCTTGTCTGATAAACTACCCTAGCTTGACATTTCTTTGGCAAATGATACCCAGTTTCTAGGTGTAAGCAGGATACATACATTTTTAATATATGTTTTATTTTATGTGTGTGGATGTACCACCTGTAGGTATATACATATGTGTACCGTGTGTCAGCGTCCCTATAGAGTCCAGAAACGGGCATTGGAACTGGAATTATAAGGAGCTATGAAACTCCATGTGGGTGTTGGGAATTTAACCCAGGTTCTCTGAAACAGTAGCTTATGCTCATAACCACTCTCTAGCCCTCAGAGTAGAGAAGTGATAGTTTAAAGGACTCGTTTAGAGTAATTTATTAATGCCAATTTTATGTTAATTAATAAAGTGGAGAAAAAAACATAAAAACAAAACTTTAATTCACAGAATAGGTATTATATATGTTCCTTCTCCCAACTAAGAGCTTGTCCAACTTCAGTCATCATTTGAGCAAGATCACCTAAGAATCTGAATGCTTCAGACCTTCTCAGGACTCACACACTTACACATGCATTCACGTCCACACGGCTCCTGCCATACTTCACTTAAAATACTAAATGCTTTAACATACGACACCATTTAAATTGTAAGTCAAAACATTTCAGTGAAATAATTTTTCTTAAGATGAAAATAACCTAAATGTTTAATGACGTCAGACTTATTTTTCTACTTATGAAAGTATCTTCAGACCTTTGCAAAAGGTGGCAGACTGAGCACATGTATTATTTACCAACCAACTGTACTCAATAAAATTTTATCAACAAAATCTTATTGAAATTGAACTTAAAAGTTCTGTAAATGAATAAATAATGGCAGCACAAGAAGCAACAGGGACCATATAGGGGTGGAGTTGGCAGGCTAAGAGGTTGCAAGATTCTCTATATGTGCAAGTTGTATCAAGAAAAAAGTCAGGATGAAATTAAGACAGGTCCATATTGCTAACACTGAGCAGTATTTAGCAGTCCTGAACTCTTAGCCATCTTCCAGTGAGAGATGGAACGCTCTGCCTCTTTCAATAAGGATTCTAGGTCCTAAACTTAATGTGTACTAATAATGGGGAGAGGAGACTCGTGGTTAAGCATTCTTAAGTTGTCATGGACTAATTATTAGAGTGTGAACTGTGACGCAGACTCCCACCATCACAGATGAGCATAATTCTGCAAGTGATGGACCCTTACCCAAACCTTGGAACTGTAAGATATGCACCTTAAAAATCCAAATTTCCTGATCCTAGGAGAAAACAGAACAAGAGACAATAAAACCCCAACAGCCATTAAATAAATACTAAATTAGTAATAAACTTGTCCTGTCTTAAACAAAAAAAAAAATAATAATAATGGGGAAAAAAGCACAAAATAGTAAAATTTGTTAGCCCTTAAGTGGAGTCTTATTTACATGTAAGTAGCCTGGTTGTTTGCAAGGTTGTTGTTGTCGCTGCTGCTGTTTTGAAGACACTGGGAATCAAATACCAAGGCATCTTCATGTTAAGTAAGCACAAACAATTATGCAGAGACTCATTCTTGCACATTTTAAGAAATGTTAATGACAGTAGTAGTAGTGGCGTCCTGCCACTAGCCAGTCTGCTAAGGGAAAACACAACAAAGTTACTCATTAAAACATGGAGACCACAGCATTAGACAAGAGTATAAAACTCACGATTCATGTAGACACAGCTGCATGAGTAGATTATGACAAAAGAATAGCTAAGGTCTTTCCATATATTAATAGAAATAATATTTACAAGCTGTGCAAACTAATGATTTGCAACTAAAATTTGTGAGAAACCTTAAAAACTGATAACAAAAAAGATTCAATGTTATACAATTCAGAAAAAAATGAATGTTATAATGACACATAAATATATTTTTTCATGTTCAGATATTAGAATTAATTACTATTAGTGTCAATTAACAAATAAATAAGTAAATAAGTTTATGAATCCAATCAAAAGAATAGCATTGACAAAATAGAAATAAGTTATTGGTATTTTTAACTATATGGATAAATCTAAAAACTCACAAATAATTTTGTGAATCTCTATAAAACTTGATGACAAGATGATTCAAATATAAACTATACCATGTATAATATATTGATACAAAATTCTAGTAAAAGCAAACGAATCTTCCATGATAGAAGATCAGTTCTAAAGAGATGACTAGATGAAAAAAATGGCCTGAATAATGAAATCAAGGTGGGGTAAATGTGTGCAAAAATATTTGTTCATGTGCATGTACATACATATACGGGACAAGAAATTAGAATGATTCATTTGTTTGTACTTTATTATCAATTTTATATCAAGTAAATTGTTTAGTAATGAATGGTGGTTTAGCCTTTTTCTTTGATTTTTAAAGTACTGTGCTGGTTTTGAGCAGGCCGGAACTGCTTGAACTTGACAAATACCTTCCGCAAATAAGAACCTGCACTTGATCTCATGGCTAAGAGTGAAAAAAAAAATGCTTTCCCACTCAGGTCTATGGAAAGCAACAGCGTGCTCTGCTGCTAGGTTTGTTCTCTGGGGTGGTAGAAGTCTGAAGAAGAAAAGCAACAAGATATAAAGAATGGATGTTGTAAATGAAGAGATCATCTGTCCCCTTTGCAGACAACATGACTTCCTACATTGAAAAATCACACAGATGGGCAGTAGTGGTGCATGTCTTTAAACTGAGCACTTGGGAGGTAGAGGTGGGTGGTTCTCTGAGTTTGAGGCCACCCTGGTCTACAGAGTTAGTTATTCTAGGTCAGCCAGAGCTACACAGAGAACAATAAATATATCTTGGAACAACAAATTAATTAATTAATTAATTTTTTAAAAGGAAGGAAACAAAATTACACAGTATCTATGAAAAGACTACAAAGAATTCTTATGCTGAACAGCAAAGCACTCCTAATAAAAAAGAAAAATCCAGAAAAGTGAGACTTATCAAAATGTAAAGTTTTGTTCTCTGAAAGCTCATTGTGAATGAACCAAAATCTTGGAGAAATTATTTGCAAACTATATCTGAAAAAGCTCTAGCACACAGAAATAGTAAGAGCTCAGTACGAATACAACAGCCTAAAGAAACATAGGCAACAGACAGACAAACAGTTCAGTAATTAGGATATGCAGCTGGCAACTTCAGGTAAAAACTATCCTGGGGCTGGAGCTCAGCATTTAGGAACACAGGAGAGAGGTTCTTCCAAAAGATCCAGGTTCAGGTCCCAGAATCCACATGGCAACTCCATCTGTAACTCCATTTCCAAGAAATCTAATACCATTTTCTGGTCTCTGTGGGCAACAGGCATGCAAATGCTGTGCATATGTACATGCAGGCAAAATGCCCATACACATTTTTTATTAAAATGGGAAGTTGTGGTTCCAGTACCAATGGATACATCTACAGTGCAACTTCCATAACTAAGGCTCAAGGATCACTGAGGAAGAGGAGCAAGGAAGAGCACAAGAGCCAGGGTAGCAAGGAGTTTACTGAGAGATGTCAAAATCTACGCCCATAAAGTTTTACCAACATGACCGCCCAAACTGGACCTGAGTGAGAAGAACACCAATCAACTTGCCACAGTGAATGTGGGAATGAGTATAGGACCGCAACTCTTCACAAAGAACGTCAGGCACCTAAGGAATGCTGAAAGTATGAGAAGTAGTCTTCCTGCATGAGGAGCACATCAATCAGTTCTCCAATATAGAAGTCAGTCTTGAATCATATATAGAAATATTACATAGAAAAAGCAAATTATATTTAGTAATATTTATAAATAAATAGATGATAGGTAGATGATAGATAGAACTGATAGATGATAGATAGATAGATAGATAGATAGATAGATAGATAGATAGATAGACAGATAGATAGATAGATAGATAGATGGTAGAGATTAAAATTAGAGATATAGATGATATAGATGGGCATAGATGGATATTTGGATGATATAGATCGATATAGATAGATATGATTTATATATACATACATGATACAATAACAATAATTTTTTTAAAGGCCATACATTTTAAAGAGAGCAAGGAGGGAAGCCTTGCAGAGAGGAAAGAGTACAGAGAAACATTGTAATTATATTATGATCTCAAAAACTAAAATATTATATAAAAATAAAATAAACTTCCCAGTGAAAGGAATGAAAACTTCCTAAAAGTAAGAAAACTGTTCACAAGCACAGTTTTTGATGAAACTTTAGAAAATTGAGCTGTAATCGTCCTAAGTTTACATTGCAGCATTGCTGACATTCATCATCATTAAGCAGCACGTATTCATGGATTTGTTTGGCTTTGCAGGAGGTGTTGCTTAAGAAAGCACATGGAGAGGTTGCACGCTACTGTGGCAAACATCAAATCAGAAGACTCCTCAGTTCTTCCTGTCAGTGCAAGTTCTATCAAAATGCCCCAAAATATTGTGCAATCTTAGAAAGCTCATCAGGTGCCCTACAAATTACCCCTAGACAAGTGGTAGTTTTTTCAAATTTTAAAAACTTTTATCAAAAAATTTTTTTAAATAAAACATTTCTCTAAAAATGAGAATCTACAATAAAACCACTCAAATGTAAATGCTAAAATCTTCTGTTCTTCCTACAGAACTGGGGTGGGTTTCCAGCATCGACACGGCAGGTCACGATTATCTGTAACTCCAGCTCCAAGGGATCCAACATCCTCTTCTGTCCTTGTAGACACGAGGCTTGCATGTGATACACCGATATATGTGCAGGCAAAATTCTCAAACACATAAAATTTTTAACCATAAATAATCTTCAATAAAATAAAGAAATTAAACTCTTGGCACTCGAAGCATAGCTATAGACCTTGTCTTCATTTAAAAAGAGAGAAGTGGAGAATAATAAATGAATTGGTAAGAAAAGAAAAGAAGAGAAGAGAAGAGAAGAGAAGAGAAGAGAAGAGAAGAGAAGAGAAGAGAAGAGAAGAGAAGAGAAAAGAAAAGAAAAAGGTATAGCTGGGTAAAGTTAACTGAGACAGAGCCTAAATGCCACGATTTTCTTGTCCCTGTTTCCTTCTGATTGTCTCACCTACTCCCTATGCTTCAGTTGAGGAGCTTTAGTTTAATATAGCCTCTCTTTTGATTCCTAAGTCACAGTCAGAATAATCTTTTTCTTGCAGAAAACTTTCAATTATTAATTTTCAGATCTGAAAATAAGCTTCCCTAAACAAGATCGTGATCGTGCCTGTTTTCTATGGTGCATTTGCTGTAAGTTCTTTATTTTAAAAGCTGCTCTTAGGGCTATAATACTGTACCCCACAGGGTTTCCTTAGCAACTTCCAGTGTGCCCCCAGGCTCCAGGTCTTAATTCCACCACATGCTGAACTTTTAAAAAGTCTAACATGTCTAAACCTCAAGCTTTCATGTATACTAAATGCAGCACGTTTTCGGGTTTTCCAACGGGTGCCTATAATAGCTTCTGTTAGTGACTGCAGATAGAAGAAACACAAGCTCATTGCAAAAAGGCAGTGACAGAGTGGTCTCACAAGAACAACTGAATTACCTTTCTTCCGAATTTAACGTTTAAATCCTCTTGAAAACATCCACTGTGTTAGATCCCCATTTAAATCTTGTTTTTGTGCTCCGTCCAAATGAAGAATTGCTGTCATCTGAATAGCATTATCTATACCTCCCATAGATAACTCAGGGATATTACTTCCTGAGCCCCTTAATACCAAGCCACATGAATATTTTGTAGTTAAATTCAGTCCAAATGCTTTTAAGTTTTCATATATACAATTCCACAACAATGGTTCTGAATCATGTTGGTCGGATTCTTGTATTCATTGCATTTCAAAAGAAAAATGGGAAAATATGAGAAATATTATATGCTATTATTAATTTATCATGTTAATGGTATTAGCATTTTCAATTTTCTACAAAAATTAAAACAATAGGTATTTTATCATATTAGAACCTAAGGAGTGGCAGCTAATTATAATTGGAACATGTGAATATTGGCTGCATTGGCCCAAATATTGGACCTGTGTCTCCTATATCCTTAAAGTTTCTGTGTCCAGGGAAATAAGATGAGGAACTCACAAACTGATACAGGTAGATTCAAATCCCCAGGGTTCAGAATTTTCTTTAGCAAATGAATCTCTCTTCTCCTGTGTCAATAGTATGACTGAGGAGGGTAAGTGTTCAAAATACTAAAAGTATAAAAGTAGGATTCTGGGACTAGAGAGATGGGTCAGCAGTTAACAGCATGTTTTGCTCTTTTAGAGAATTCATACGAGAGCTCATAACTTCTGGTAATCTGAAGCCCTCTCTGGCCTCAGTGGACACTAGGCATGCATATGGTATACACACATACATGTAGGCAAAACAGTCACACAGATTAAAACATCAAAATAAATTAAAAAGTAGTATTGTCCACCTACTTCAAAGGACTATAAAGGCCTTTTTAATCAAAGTCCTTTTCTCCCACTACAGATGGTTGTGAGCCACCATGTGGTTGCTGGGACTCTTAATCACTGAGGCATGTCTCTAACCCTAACTGAGGGCTTTATAAAACGTTGTTTACACAGAGGATGTGTTATTTCTTAATTAACCAGAAGTCTTATGTTACCATTCAAGAAAGGTTAGTTCAGACTGATAAACTCTCTACCCTTTACATAGAATGAAAACACTAGTAAACTATCACGTGATAATTAAGAACAATGTCCAAACAAGACCATGGTGTGTGGGCAGATGCAGAAGGAGCATTTTTGACTCCTGATCAAACCTGAGAACATTAAGCTCAATAACATCAGCAGGCGCAGGAAGACAGATACTTACAATTTCATTCAATCAGAGAACTCACTGAAGCAGACCTGAGGGTGGTCATCAGGAACTGAGGTGCTGAGCAGGACTGCAATGGAGAAATGTGAACCACAGTTGCAAAGCTTCAGTAAGACAAGAAGAGTGAAAAATCACCAAGTGACTATATTTAGTTTCTCTACTGAAAAAAAAGCACATATGATGACAGATATATTAGTCAACTTGATTTAGCGATATATCAAAACACCCCATTGTATATCATGAATATATATATATATATATTCCATTGTCAGTTTTAAAAAAACAGTAGATTGTCTTGAAAGTTTGAAGGCCTGAATTCAATCCCTGGAACATACTTGAAGCTAGAAAGAGAGAACTTACCTTTACGAAGACATCCTCTGACTTCTACATGCACATCATGGCACATACATCACACACACATGCATACATACACATCACATGTACATGCACACACACACAAACACATGCATTCATGCATGAACACTAATAAAAAGTAATTTTAAAAATAAAAGGTTAGATGAGAATCCAGACACTGTTTCATGCATGAACACTAATAAAAAGTAATTTTAAAAATAAAAGGTTAGATGAGAATCCAGACACTGTTTCCAGGAATGACAGCAATAGGGCTCTGATGATCTCTCTTGATTGCCAGGTCACAGCAAGGCATAGGAGATAAAGGAATATTTCAAGAATTAAATAAGACAATATGATGTTTATGAATGAAACTAGTTGCAACATGCAGTAAACACAAAGAATATTAGTTATGTTTTGCTCCATTAATTTTTAAATAACATTGTCCTTAAAATAATATTGCATATATGAATGCTTTTTTATGTAGTACTACATATTGTATGAATATTTAGGTAGGAAGATATCTACTCCATAGGATATAAGACAGCTAATAGGAGATGGTTTATGATCTATGTCAAAATTTTGCACTAGTCTTCTGAACAGCTTATTAATTGAATACTGTTGTTGTAACAATTCAATCTGCACATAATGCATGATCAGGAAAAGTGAAACCAGCAGCTGACCTCAACTGTCCTATTCCAGGATCTCTTTCTTAATGCATGTAATAATAAGCCACAAAAAAAAAAAAATCACATCGAGTACTGGTTTTCAAATATGTTTCATAAAAACTCATAAGTACATGCTACTATGTAAAACACAACTGTAGAACTTCCGGTCTCCATCCGTGGCTGGGGACCTCAGCTTGGGCCACAGGGCCCCATATCCAATTAGCGCCGGGAGAAAGCTACCCTCCCAGGAGCTTGGAAAAGTCAGGAGTGGAGCCAAGACAAGCTCAACAGCTCAACAGGAACTGCCCTGAACCTGCGAGACACAGGGACTGAGGAAGGAGGGCATAGAAACCCCCTAGATCCCATCGGCGGCAGCAGGAGAACTCCGCCTGGGCCACCAGGGTTCCATACCCAAGGAGCTCCAGGAGAAAGTTACTCACCCAGGAGTGTGGACAAAACACCTCTCAGAGAGAACTGGTCTTCAAGGAGTATTGATACAGAGACCTGCAGGTGGGAAAAGCCATAGCTAGACAGAGTAAGATCAGCTAACATCAGAGTTAACAAGATGGCAAAAGGCAAGGGCAAGAACGTAAGGAACAGAAACCAAGGCCACTTGGCATCATCAGAACCCAGCTCTCCCACCACAGCAAGCCCTGGATTCCCCAATATGCCAGAAAAGCAAGACTCAGATTTAAAATCATTTCTCATGATGATGATAGAAGACTTTAAGGAAGAAATTAATACCTTTAAAGAAACGTAAGAGAACAGAGGTAAAGAACTAGAAGCCCTTAAAGAGGAAACACAGAAATCCATTAAAGAATTACAGGAAAACGCAATCAAACAGACAAAGGAAATGAACAAAACTATCCAGGAGCTAAAAATAGAAATAGAAACAATAAAGAAATCACAAAAAGAGACAACCCTGGAGTTAGAAAACCTAGGAAAGAGATCAGGAGTCATAGATGCAAGCATAACTAACAGA
>CM052715.1:9049892-9100149 GCA_028551405.1 Uromys caudimaculatus
GGGGACACGGGGTTTCTAAAGAAAAGGGGAATCATCGGAAATGTAAATAAAATATCAAAAAATAAATAAGAAAAAAAAAAAAAAAAGAAGCAGGGGTGGGGAATGGGATGGGGGTTTGCAGAGGGAAAACTGGGAAGGGATAATATTAGAAATGTAAATAAATAAAATAACAAATAAAAAAAATTTTAATATGCACACGGCAGAATCTCTTGTATTGATTATAGTCTAGGAGCAAAGAAATAAGGTATTTGGTGTAGTCTCAACTCCATTAGCATGTTCCTGGCCACCTAAACTTCATCCACCAAATAACCTATCCCGGCCCCTGCCACCCATTATGAAACAGCTGCTTCTGCGCGCTGCTGTCTCAATAATTCTGGGTCTAGCTCTGTAACTGTGGCTGCTTTAATAATTTTAGGTGACAATTCCCCTATTTTGCCTCCAGGTTTAGGCAACTTCTGTTTCTTGCTTTTATTTTTTCATTTCCTAAGGCTGGTCTTGATCATTTTACCCAAACCAATGTTATCCCTGGTACTTAGCAGGATGGTTTCTGCTCAGTAACTGATGCCTCTACCTTCATTATAAATTTTTAAATGACTGCATGCTCTGAAAACACAAGTAATACTGAGCAAAACAAAAGCTAAATTACATATACATTGGCAAAGAGATTTTTAAAAATATTATTCATCATTAATTTCTCTTTTTTCCTTTTGTAAGATCTCAATTATATGCTTTTGCATGCCTAAACATTCTCTCTAATATTAATTTCCCAAGGAAGTAATT
This sequence comes from Uromys caudimaculatus, assembly GCA_028551405.1. Taxonomy (NCBI): domain Eukaryota; kingdom Metazoa; phylum Chordata; class Mammalia; order Rodentia; family Muridae; genus Uromys; species Uromys caudimaculatus. The sequence goes on from CM052715.1 coordinate 9,050,673, forward strand.
TGGAGTTAATTGCATGGCAAATGAATTTTGGTGTTTCATACTTAAGAAACCTCAAGCCATTTTCTTTCTGGGATCAATAGATATTTGACATATAATAGCTGCATTTTGTAATCTAATTAAAGGGTTATTTGACACACTTAACAGCTTTGGCACGTTGAGTCAAGACTTTCTGACAGGGGCTCTGATGCCGAATGTTCTTTTCTCAGGAAATCCTTGCTTATTACACTGAGGACTTGCTTCGAAACGAAGTGCCTCCTATATAGGGTGAGCATTTGTTTGTATCATGAAGAGTATTATTAATTTCTGGATTGCTTGATGTCATTCTTATGATAGAGATTGTTCATATCATATGGAAAACCTAAAGGTCAATGATTCTAAATAAATCTAAAGATTGGAAACACTTCCTAGAAAAGGGGGGAAAACAGACAATTTTCCGTAAGATCATAATTTGTTGTCTCTGATTTAAGTAGATACTTGATATTTTTATATCCAAATTTTATGACCTATTTCTCATTTAGGTGAAATATATTTAATGAAATTGACCTTTCTCACTTGGAATCATGATTATATTATTCCAGCCAAATTATGATGTCAATGTCTTTTATCTGTATGTTGTTTTATAAAATGTAAAAAGTATGCTGTAGAATATGCCGTTCTATCATTACCAAGATTAAGACAACTTTCCAAATCTAATCTATGCTAGAGACAGGAAGAAAAGATTGTGTCTTGAATATAGGTGTTTCTGACAGCACACAGCCTCTTTTTTTAAATTATTGTTTTTAAATTTTATGTGTATGTGTCTGAGTATGTATTATATATGTGAGTGTATCCAAAGAGTTCAGAAGAAGGTGTTGCATCTCCTGAAACTGAAGTGGCAGGGATTTGTGGAGCACCGTGTGTTCTGGAAACTTAGCCCAAGTCCTCTATAAGAGCAGCAACTGCTCTTCACCTTTGAGCCATCCCTTCGGCCATCACAGCTTCTTTTTGTGTCTTTAACTCAAGGACACTTGGCAGCAATAAGGGGACCAGGTAACTAGTAGGAAAAAAAATGATTATTTCAGAGTTTTTGATACTCTAGTTCTCTAGCTGTTCTTTGATGGCTGTAGCATCCTGGATCAACTTTTAAAGGTACTTTCAGAGCTAACGGATAAATGGGAGTAGTTGCTAAGTTGCAAGTGTCTTGTCTTTGAGAATAATCTTCTACATTGCAATGCTGTAATACAGCCAACAAATGCCTTCACTGAATATTATGAATGAGCATAATGAAAATAGCTACCATTTAATCTTTTTCACTCACTAATTTGTTGACCAAGAATGGCATTCATGGACAATTCACATGTGCCAGATTCTTCTTCAAGTATTTGAGACTCAGTTATGACAAAAATAGGCACTATGCTAATTTTCCTTTAACTATCCCAATTCATCATATGGCTACTATAATTTTAAGTATAAGAAAACAAAACTTAGGGTTATTATTCACTAAGTCAATATGCTTGTATGGATCAGAAGCAGCACATATCCATATTGGTGATATTTAAAAAAGAAAAAAAATCATCCTTTTATTTTCTTCTGTATATTTGTACTGAGGCTTTGATTTACTTCCAGCGACACCAGGCTCATTTCTCTTTCACACCTCACAGCGTGGTTGCTATATCAGTTTTCAAACTGACCAGACAGCTTTCAAAGTCTTTCTACCCAAATCCATTTTATATACCACAGTCAGATTGGCCCTCTTTTTTTTTTTTTTTTTTGAGAGGAAATGGTGTTTATTTGGCTTACATGTCCCAATCACAGTTCATCATTGAGGGAAGCAAAGACAGACACGCAAACAGGAACCTGGAATCAGAAACTGAAACAGAGACCATGAAAGAACGTTATAGACATGCTCTTCATGGCTCTCTTAATTGCTTTTCTTTTCTTTTCTTTTTTTTCCCTTGTTTTTTTTTTCTTTTATTGGATATTTTCTTTATTTACATTTCAAATGTTATCCTCTTTTCAAGTCTCCCCTCCAGAAATCCCTATCAAATCCCACCTCCCCACGCCTCTATGAGGGTGCCACCCCACCGACCCACCAACTTCTGCCTTCCTGCCCTGGCATTCCTCTACACTGGGGCATCGAACCCCCACAGGACCAAGTGCCACTCCTCCCACTGATGTCCAACAAGGCCATCCTTGCTGCATATGAGGCCAGAGCCATGGTCCCTCCACGTGTACTCTTAGGTTGGTGGTCCAGTCCCCGGGTGCACTGAGGGGTCTGGCTGATTGACACTGCTGCTCCCCTCACTGGGCTGCAAACCCCCTCAGCCCTTCGGTCTCTTCTCCAGCTCCTCCATGTGGGACCCCATCCTCAGTTCAGTGGTTGGCTGCGAGCATCCGCCTCTGTACTCATCAGGCTCTGGCAGAGCCTCAGATTGACCTTCTTAAAACATCCTTTCTTCATTTCGTTTTTAAACTTACTTCATACTCTCTTCTTCAGCAGTTGAAAATACTTGGTCAGATGTTCCAAGTTCTGTAACTAGACCGCACAATTCAGATGAGGGTAAAGAGACTTTGTTGTAGACGTTAGGTAAATTATCATATTAGCAAGATGTTGTGAATGCTACAGAGAAAACATGTTCAAAGTATAGTGTCTTCAGCTCTGAGTTAATGAGAAATTAAAGCATTTAAAAGAACAGTTAAGTATAGCTAATATGTCAATAGCTTAAATTAATATTTATGAAACCCATACACTAATATTTGGATCGTATTTGGTTAAATATGCAGTGCTGAAGAAGTATTGAAGTCGCACATTAAAAGATAGATTTGTTTTCTAGGAGTTAGAGTCTAGTTGCAGAAAACATAATTATGTGTGCAGAATATAATCAAATGGATTGAGAAAATTTAGTTGTTAAGATTTTAGATAAGGAACACTACTGGGTACTAGCGGGAGTCAAAAAAATTCAAAATAAAGGCATTTGACCTTCTGATGAATTTTGAAGTATGTTATACATGATTGAAAGTTAGAGGAAGAAGCTTCTCACCCTACCAGGTCCTTCCAGGCTGTATCAGAAGCAAAAATGGTGGTCCCAGTTTATACTAGTAACTGGGGAACATCTTCTTATAGAAAGTAAATGATAAGACTTTACTTACAATAAACTACAAAACAATGAACCACAAAACAGAGAACAATTGTTAGAGTGAATGTTAGATTCAACATGATTAGTATTAAAAACCAATTATCTTACATTATTAGCAGTATAAATTCTTTTCTGTCTTGTACACTGGAAACAGTTTTTATTAATGCCATTTTTCTAATAACATACTTGACACATGGATTTCTATGGAAATTTGTTTTTTGAAAAGGTGAATCATTCAAAGAAACCACTGCCAAACTAAATAATTATATTTTAAAAGTTACCTTGATCTAGTATTTTGAACTGTGTTTTGCTTTCCTCTATTGTGCCATCCATTTATCTAAGCAACACAACCAGAATGAAATGATGCAATGGAATTGTTCTAATAATGGAAGGAAATCAATATGAAAAGGGTAAGACCAACTATCGTCAAAGATAAATGAGTCTTTTGGGGGATGGGGAGGACAGGGTTTACTCAGCTTATTTATTCATCATAGTCCATCACCAGAGAAAGTCAGGACAGGAACTCAAGCAGGACAGGAATCTGGAGGCAGGAGCTGATATAGAGGCCAGGGAAGGGTGCTGCTTACTGGCTTGCTCCTCATAGCTTAGTTAGCTTACTTTTTTAAAATTTTTATTATTTTATTTATTTACATTCCAGTAGCTGCCCCCCCTCAGTTCCCCCTCCCACAGTTCCTCATCCCATTTCTCCTCCCCCTTGACTCTGAAAAGGTTCTTTCCTCCCTCCCCCTGCCTGTGTATGCCCCTGGTTGGTTGCTCAGTCTCTGGGAGCTCCCTAGGGTCTGGGTAAGTTGAGACTGCTAGCCTTCCTGTAGGGTTGCTCTCCCCTTCAGCTTCAACCAAAGGGGTCCCTGCACGTCATAGCATCAGTAGTAGTGTCAGGCCTTGGTGCCCCTCCATGAGATGGATCCCAAATTGGGTTGGTCATTGGATCACCTTTCCTTCAGTCTCTTCTCCATTTTTGTCCATGATAAATGAGTCCTAAAATCATGCTCTTTCTTGAGTGTTGGTGAAGTGACTCAGTGAATGGAAACACTTACTCCCAAGCCTCACTACCTGAGATTGGTCCCTGGAGACCACTTCCAGGTAAAAGGAGAGAACAGACTCTAGACTCCAGCAGGTTGTCCTCTGACCTCTACACGCATGTCCTGGCACACACATACACCACACACACACACACACATGCACGCACGCACGTAAATAATTAATGTAACTTTAAAAAGTTTAGCCTTGCATCTTTTGTTTTATGCTACTATAACAGAACATGTTAGTATTTATGTAGCTTAAAAGACAAGGTTAAAGGGCACATTGATACTGCTGGCAAAAATATATAAATCTCAACTAGTGCTTTGACTTTCAAACTAAAAATTAGCCAAATAGAGAATAGGTTCAATTCCAACACTGTGACAAAATTAAACTTGCCTGGTCACATCGACCGTGAGAGAAAAAAGCAGGCCTGCTGTGGTGGTGCTAGATCGGTGAGAGCAGCATGGCAAAAGACTGATTTAAAATTTGCCTTAAGGTCTAGGGGGATTTGCTTGCATTTACTAGAAATAAGCAAAACACAAGAAGCTTTAGTATTGCATATAAAATGTCATCAATCAAGCCTCTATCTAAAGTCAGCTGGCTTTCGGGGAGAGTTAAATGATATGTATACTAGGAGATACTGGCTGAACATCAGGGAAAATCACAGTATGATGCCAATGACCATATTTCATTTTTATTGAATCATTTATTGTAAATCATAGAATAATAGCAAAGATTAAGAAAGATGTCTGTTGTTAGAATTCATGGATTTGCCTTTCTTATTTCAAAAATATAAAAATATGTTTATTCTGACATTCTGTGCACCAAAGAAAAACAGTCATGTATTTTCCATTGTCTTAGGGATGCACCTCTAACTTCTGTGTGCTTAAATCAACCACAACATCACAGAGAGTAATGAAGAATGAGGTCTTCTTCAGATCTTCCTATACCACAATTACTTAAGAAACAGGGTTTAATTCACAATGCATTAGGTAACAAAATGTTTAGTGAAAATCTTTTGACTAGTATTCTCTTCCTTCTGAAAACGATTTTATTCTCTCGGGTCACTACTAACTTCATAATCACAACATTGACATTAGGCAAAGCTGCCTCACTTGCGAAAGTCTGCATCAGTCTCTAAGCTCTGTGTATGTTTTTTTTTTTTATCATGCACTCATATCTGAAATCCTTCTTTTCCTCATGTACTCCTCTTTCTGTCTCTACACCATAAAAAATGGGCTATGTCCACATCCTAACACCACCCCTTCACACTTTTTGAACCTGGTACTCCTAGTGATATAATTTTCATTAGGTGGGAATCTCTCCTGAATCAAAGCCTCTGTACGGTTGCTACCACCGCACCCTAATCATGATTTTGTGACTCCTCCTTCACTACCTGCTGGAAACTATCAATAGATGATCTACTCAGACTTCAAACAAAATCCAGTGTGGGGCAGTGATCTGTGGCAGGCAATCTGGCACCCGGTTGAGCACAGGCTAAAAACTCTGGGAGACCCAGTGGAATAATCCACGAGGGACCGCAATATGTTTTTGACCAAGGTTCCCAGAAGACTTCTGTAAAACCAGCTACAGCTTTCACAGAGAGGCCTGTCATGTGAGATTTGTCACATAGGAGCAACGCTAAGCCCTCCCACATGCAAATAAAGTGCCTTGAAGCCCTCAGACTAAACCAATGGGAAGTATCTGTTGTCAAACCCCTGACCTCTCCCAAACAGTATATTAGGCCATCCCAGCCTGTGTAGGGGAGCCGCCATCCAGAAGGAATAAAGGTGTGAGAACTATTCTGAGAGCTTCTATCATAAGAGCTGTAACACTTTGGCCTGGGAAGCGATCTGCTCTCCCGAACGCCACCAGAAGCTTCCCGCACTCTGCTGGCTAGTTGGCCTCTTGTAGGCTCAGCCCGGGCGACTCAGCACAGGGTAGTGGGTGCAGTGTCATGGTGCAACCCAGGCAGCAACTGCAGGGACTGAGGAGGAGGAGATTCCATCCCCGCTCGAGCTCTCCCCCTTGCCAGAACCCTCTGGCCAGCCGAGATCCCTGAGGAAGGCTCCCAGCACGCAGCCCAACAATCCAGTTCCATTCCATAGCCTGGAGCTCTTCGCCTTTGCTGCTTCATTCAATAACTGATTTGTGGTGCCAACCCTGTTTTCTCATTCTTATGATCACAGAGCCAGAGATTTCTTTTCTAGTAAGATTAGACTAGGAAATATTTTAGGTTTTGGAACCATTTTGGATAATGTGCAGATTTCAGTTTTGTTCTTAGTTACCTATCTAGTTCTCACATATTTTGATCTCCTTCTCCTGTATCCCAGGGGTTCCCATCATCAAGCCAGTTTATAGTGGAAAAAAATTTCACACATCACAAATTAGCTTTTTAACCCAAATTCAATCAATATTCAAAAAAAATCCAAAAATAATTTATGTTTCAGAATTTCATTTTATGTCTCATTCTTTGCAATTTTCACTTTAGGAATTATCTTTCTTAAGACTTTTTATAGCTTAATTGAAAAATAATATGCATCAAATAAATTATACATATTTAAATTAAACTATTTGAACACTTTATCAATGTATTACTTTTTGGTACATTTTATGTGGAGATATAATTTGTATTCCATCTAAGCCACACTTTTAAATATCCCAATTACCTGAAGTCAGAAAAAAATTCATTAGCAGTTACTCTAATATCTGTTCCCATCAGCCCTGCCTGTGCTTTTTGTCTCCAGGAATTTGAATTTTTAACACATGTCAAAGAAATGGAATCATAGATTCTATAGCCTTGGCTTTAGTAGCATTGGATTGATTTTTCAGAATTCACCCCCATTGCAGCAGCCGTCAGAGCTTCATTCTGTGCTGACCAAAATCTGACTGCGTTGATTTACCACTTGTCATTGTGGAATTTAACAGGTGATTGTGGAATTTAACAGGTGATTGGTTTTTTTTTTTGTAGTAAGATTAAACTAGGAAATATTTTAGGTTTTGGAGCCATGTTGGATAATGCACAGAAATCCATTTTGTTCTTAGTTACCTATCTAGTAACTGAGGAAACCCTGTAAGAGAAGTATCTACTCATTGCACAAAACTGCATTTAAGAGAGCTAAAGAATCTGGGTAAGATGTTGCAGCCCTGCAAGAAGCATAGATAGAAGAAATGCAGTGAAGGGTGCAGGAAGGACAGTTTCAAATGCCATTATGTTACCATTTGCACACACCCACGGTCACAGCTTAGAGAGACCCTAAGCATGGGGTATAGATGGTGAAGGGAACATCTGACTTCCTCACTTCCTCAACACCAGTTAACTTCCCTGATAGGCTTCAGGTCCTAGAAGTCCCAAACTAGGAAATTAGCTTCTTTCCACTCTCTGGCTCTTATGAGCAACTCACTTGTAAAGATCGTGTACTGGCTTTTCTGGGACTGTGTTATCATGTGGGATTGCTGGTCTTATGGTAACTCAAATTTAGCATGCAGAAGAAATGAAGCAGTGCACCCACATTCTCCACTGCAGTTTTGAGAATCATTTTTTTCCACGTCCCACATCTAACTTTTGTGTTTGCAGGATACTGTTTGGATATTTTCTCCTTACTCTTAGGTTCTTGTAGCAACCTCACCTTTTATTTACTCTATTCTTGGGACTTCATCTGTACTGATTCATACCAGCTTAGCTTAGCTGAGCAGTATCCCACCAAACCCAGTAATTATTTCCAACCTAGGCAATGGACTGACAATAATGAATTCTAAAATCTCCAAAGTTTTAATGCTTAAGTCTGCAAGGCTTATTCTAGGACCTGAAGTCTAAGAAGGAAGTTAACTGGTGTTGAGGAAGTGAGGAAGTCAGATGTTCCCTTCACTATCTTTACCCCATGCTTAGGGTCTCTCTAAGCTGTAACCATGGGTGTGTGCAATGGTAACATAACGGCATTTGAAACTGTCATTCCTGCACCCTTCATTGCATCTCTTTTATCTATGCTTTTTGCAGGGGCTGCAACATCTTACCCGGATTCCTTAGCTCTCTTAAATGCAGGTTTGTGCAATGAGTAGATACTTCTCTTACAGGGTTTCCTACTGAGTTTTAAGTGTCAACTTTACACATCCTAGAGTCATCTGTGTATGGAGTCTCAGTTGTTCAAATTACCATGGAGATTGTTTATAGGGGATTGCTTGATTGCTAATTGATCAAGAAGAGTCCATCCTACTGTGGCATTTTTTGTGAAGTTGGTTCTGGGCTGTATAAGAAATCAATCTAAGTCTAAAGAAGTCATGAAGAATCATTCCTTTATGGTTTCTGCTGTACTTCCTTCGTTGTGACTGACTTTCCTATTCTGAAGTAACAGTCCTGTGGATAACAAGGGGCTGCCTTCAGAATCTGCCTTGAATTCTCCTGAAGTCATCCTGACCTCCTTCAGTGATGGACAATGGCCTAGGAGTGTATGTCAAAGGTGCTGATTAATGTTTGTCAACTTGACACAAAATGGAGTCACCTTGGAAGAGGGAACCTCAGTGAGGAATTTCATCCACCAGATTGCCATGATGGCAAGTCTGTGTGCTATTTTCTTGATTAATGACTGAGGTGGGAGGGCCCAGCTCACTGTGGTCAATGCCACTACTGGGCAGCTGGCCTTTGATTGTACAAGAAAGCCGACTGAGTAAGCTAGAGGAAGCAAGCCAGTAAGCAGTAGTGTTCCTCCATGGTCTATGATTCTGTTTATACCTACAGATTCCCTATTGAGCTTCTGCCTGACTTTCCTCAGTGATCAACTCTTACTTGGAAATATAAGACAATATAAGCTCTTTCCTGCCCAAGTTGTTTTTCATTAGAGTCTTTTAACACAGAAATGGAAATGAAACTATAATGCAGGGATTGGTATTTAATACTGTCATCTTGACAGAATTACCCAGAAGACAAACTTCTGGGCATGTCTATGAGAGTCCATCACAGTTAATTTAGTTGCCAGTTGTTAATGAAGAGAATTATCTTTATTAGGTCAGTTGAAGTGCTAAGACCCTTCCCCAATCATTAGCTATGGGTGTTACCATTCTAAGGAATGCAACCTTGGGCTGGTAATTAAAAAGAATAGAACTGAATGTGAGGGTTTTTTAATCCCCCCTTTCAGATGTAGCAAGACCAAGTGTCTCTACCTCCTACTGCATGCCTTTCTTTCCATGATGGACTGTATCACCTCAAACTGTAAGCCAAAATAAATCCTTCATCCTTTGCTTTTCATTAGCTCTCTAGTTACAATAAGCAGAAAAGTAATGAATATAAGTGAAAGGCAGAGTCTATTCTGCAATCTAGCTAATGTCTGACCCGAGTCTGTATCTCTCCTGGATCATCAGACACATTTTTATTTATTTATTTATTTATTTATTTATTTATTTATTTATTTATTTATTTATTTATTTTCATTTTTGGTTTTGGATATTGGGTTTTTCAGAACAGGGTTGCTCTGTGTAGCCGTGACTGTCTTAGAATTCAATCTGTAGACCAGGCTGGCCTTTAACTCAAAGATTCCCCTGCCTCTGGCTCCTGCATGCTTCAGTTAAAGGTATGCAGTACCACCACCTGGCTCATCAGGAACTGTTTATATCCCATCCCTTCAGTTCAGGTCGCACAGACTCACCTGCTTTGTTTAAGATGAATGGACTTTATGTTCCTTTGGCCCTGACTGTTCATCTGGTTCATGTTCTCCCATCAGTTTTAATCTTTTAGAGAAGTCAAGATACCCATCATTATTTTATTTTTAGTCCATGGCTCAAACTGATATATAACCTGAACTAGCTTAGCTCCTTTATTTCTAACTTTGAGATACAGACATATTGGACATTTCCTTTCAAAATGCCTTCTCACCTAGAACAAAGACTCTCACAGTAGAGTTTTGATCAAATATATACCTTGATATTGCTAAGGTCCCTCTAGCAATCTCTATACGAAAAAAAAAAAAATACCTAGAATGTAAGTTTCTTTTCTATCCTTAAAAGTATCTGGCCTTTTTCAGGGCAAACCAGCACATTGCTTTCCTTGAAGGGTATAGAAGACATACCTCATTTTCAAAGTTGTGTGCGCCAGACAAGATTAGACAACTCGAGGTTTTATAAATTAGAAACTTTCTTTCATTTCTGTAGCATATAATCTCAGAGAAGATGGAATCCCACATGAAATAATTTCAAGCTAATGAAAGAAGGCAAAATTCCATAAGAATGCCTTGGCTTTTTGGTTGCTGACTCCACAGCTGTATATTGTTTCTAATTTCTTAACTAAGCAGTTGCTGCTGGTTCCCACAAGACAGTCTTCACACTTGCAAAATTATCCCACTCAGCCCTCCAGTGTGCAAGCACTGCCTCTGACTGGCCAAGTTGGCCTCTTGGATAAGAACAACTAAATCCTATTTTAGTAGTCACTTAAACCAATATAGTTAAAGAAATATTTTATGATTCTGAAATTTCCCTCTATAATGCTTAAATTCTATCATCCCAAGACCAGATCTGAAGATCAGTGGGGTGATTTATCTTCACTCCATATTCTACAAGAGAGTGGCTAGTACTAATTAATGACTTATCAATTAAACCATCCCAAATGAAGACACCCCTACAGAATACCCACAGTATACTGTTACCTCAACTATTGAGAGAATGTAACTCTGTGCTTCCCAACTTGACTAGCACATTTATATGTATATCTGTGTGCAGGAAATGAAAAGCACCTGGTGCCTATGTCCCTGAATGTTTTTAGAGCATCCAACATATTTCTAAAATGCAACTATAGGTGGGTATAACATTTTTACTTATTTATTTCCAAAAGTTTCAATACATTTTTGAATATGCATGTTAAAAATTGGTCCTGGTCTTTCCTACTGGTTTGCGTGAGGAAAAAAAATATCTCTTTTCCATGTGGAAGAAGCTGATTTGCCCCATGCTAAAATAAATGTAGCTAAGTTCCATAAAACAAAGCCCTGGACTGTGGTGTTGGAGCTTCCATTTGCTTGTTTCTCTCTGTGTTTCATCTGTGGGTCGGATAATTACAGTGGAGTCCCAGCAGCATATGGCAGTAGGCTGGGGAGAAGAAAACCAAATGAGGACAAAAACACAAATACAGAAATAAACATAAGTCAAGTCTGTGCTGCTGTGTCGCTTTCTTTCATCTTTCTGTGAGGTTAATTAACTACACAATATGTCTTTGCCACTCAGATGCATCTGCAGTGTCCCAGAAGGCACCTTCTTCACAATCTAAATTACAGCATTGCCTTGTGGAAACAGGGTTTCTAGTTTAACTAATGTTAAATGAATTCTTCTAGGCAACAAGTGGACATTAGCTATTACATTTTGAATAGAAGCCCCCTTGTATGAGCTCATGGAGTCCAAGAGCTTGTGTGAACAGATCTCCAAAACACAGTGCACTCTTGCCATGGAAGGCCCTACGCCATGTCCCATTAAACCAATCAAATATCTCCATGAGCCCCATTAGGTTTGCTTTAAAGGTTTGGGCAAAGATAACTATAAATGTGTTTTGAAATTATTTGCCATCTGCTATTATGGCCAAGTGAATAAAACAACCCACAAATTGTTTTTAAAAGATGATTTTCTCTTTTTTGAAGATTTACTTACTTTTATTTTATGTGTGTGAATGTTTTGCCTGCATCTCTGTATGTATATCACTTGCAGGTCTGACATCCACAGGGGCCAGAAGGAAGTGCTGAATCTCCAGAATCTGGAGTTACAGACAATTGTGAGTTACAGTGGATGCAGGGAACTAAGCCAGGTCTTCTGTGGGAGCAGCAATTGTTCTTAATTGCTGAACCATCACTGCAACCCTGACATATTATCTTTTATGGATACTAAGTTAAGCATCATTTGTCTTGATTCTTTGGATTCTGTTTTTCTGTTAGGCACTTAAATGTTTATTTAAAGTCCCAGATATTTTCATGTCTAATGCATGGTGGATAAACAGGATCCTACTGCTCCAAGTCTAGACTCCAGTGAAAAAACTTAATCCTCAAAGGAACAATAGCCAGGAGGTCATTTACGATCATGGGACTCTGAGTACACCTCTTGCTAACCCAGCAGTCAGGGCTCAGCAATCCACTGACAGCTGTTCTTTCGCCCCCAACATCTCCAATCAGAACATGCCAGAGCCTTCCCTTTTCCCATTAAAACTCTTCTCACTTCTGCAACTGCCCATGAGCCCACTGCCAGTGACAAGTAGCTGACCCTTTGCTATGGAGAAAATAGCCTCTGCTCACTCTCACACAGAAGACTATGCTTGTCTCTAAGCCTGCAAGGGAACCGCAGGAAGGAGCTGGTGTGGAATGTCAGCTCTGCTGGTGCCTCTCAATCACACTTGCTTTGACAGTTCAAGAAGACATTGCACTCTTAACAAACAATGGAGTCGATGTTATATTGTAGACTAAGTAACCATTCAGTTCTACCCTATAGATGTTACAGCCAGTTATAATTGATGAAATAGTAATGTGTCTTAAAATAATGAATTTCTTTTAGTAACAATCTTTGGAAATGGATTAAGTTTATACATAAGGCCAGATAATCCCCACCTAAAGGTAAAAACCACTTAAGATTATTGAAATCCAATTAGAATAATCATTACCAAGAGAACTTGCTATTAGTCATGTAAAATTATTCATCTTTTGACCATGAAAATCTGTAGGATTACAATAATTTCTATAACGTGAATTGTATCACTAAGTATCAGTTACTGCACAAATGAAAGTATAGACCAATGGGCCTCTTATTTCCTTCCCTTGTTCCCTCCTCATACCATTGTGTTTCCAACATTTTCTCACTAATTCCATCAGCATAGTGCAAGAAGTTGAAATTTTGAAAGTCATCTATTCTTGTCAGTTTTGCAAAGACAGGCCAGTGAGGAGAGAAGCATAGATCTCAACTTCAGATATCCAAGTCTAATTAAATAGCAGGCTTCTATTTGATCAGCCAGATTTCCCCCACTGTGGTCCAGGAGGATGGCAGCTCTGGTTCATTACAGCAGCCTTCATGGTTCTTGTTTGATGACTGATGTACTGCCCCCAAAACACAAGAAAACATGAACTCATGAATGCATGTGAACACTCAGGAGTGTCTTAAAGGAAGTTTTATTCATTCCTGTTATCTCTATGTGCCCAGATCATATATAATTATTACATCACACAAACATGCACATTCTCACACAAGACTATACATATATACATATATATATATATGTATTATATATATATATTCTGAAACATAGCAAGTTCTATACTAATAATAACATTGATAATGAAATGATATGAAATGAAAAATTACAACTTAAATTTTAAGAGGTATAAACTGGAAATTCTTATAACCTAAGAATGAGTTCCTTTCAATCACAAATTTTAATCTAGATAGATTGACCCATTCCTTCAGATTAGAGGAAAGATTTGGAATCATATTCTAATAGGAGCCTAAAGCCATATGTCATAAATTACTAAGTTAAAGCCACCTACTGTTAATCAAATGACTGACCCTTGTGACTTAACTCAGAGGTAAGAATGGGATCAGCAAGGAACTGGAGAGCTGGCTCAGTGGTTAAGGGCACAAACTGCTCTTGCAGAGGACCTGAGTTTGATTCCCAGCACCTACATGGTGGAGCACACCATCCATCCCCTCAGTTCCAGGGGATCTGATGTTGCCTCATCACTTCCATGAGCAACAAGCACACATACATGCCCAGACACATATGCACATAAAAAGACCCATACAAATAATTAGTGTCTAGACATATATGCACACAAAAACATCCATACAAATAAATTAAATAAAGATAATTTTAAATTTCTTTAAAATGTATCAGTTGCTTGCTATATACATACAACGTGCAATTATCAAATCACAGAGATTAGCATTTAATTCTTTAAATGTTTCTTTTAATTTGACCAATGTAGCACTTATACATATTTATGAACCACAGGGTGAGATATTTCAAAGGGTATCTGTAAAATGTCCCAGTCAAGTCATAGTCATTTGCATTTCCAGGCTTCTCTCTATTCATTATTCTTAAATGTATCATGTAGCACTGATAACCGTTAGGCACCAGAGCTATGTATCTGTATTAAGACCCCTGTTACCTAGACTCCTTCTATCTGCATCCAGCCTTCTTAACATGCCAATCAACTTGTTAAATATCCACAAATGAGAGAGAACATACAGAATGCGTTTTTCTGTCACTGATTTTTTTTCAGTTAGCAACATGTCCACTGGTTCCTTCCATTTTCCTTCAAATGTCAGAACTCCATTCTTTCACGGCTGCATTATAGCCCATAGAGTCCATCTGCCATGTTTTTCTTATTTGTTTAGGGGCTGATAGGCTTGTGGGTTAATTTCTGTTGTGAACAGTGCACAGTACAAAGGGTTGCCTATAGAATGCTGGCTGAACATTATCCACATATAGATCCATGTGTGGGATATCTGGACCATACTGTAGACATAGTTTTTAAGGGTCACTTTAGCCTACATACTGTTCCCCCACAGTGTCTTATTAATTTACACTCCCATTGACAATGTATAAGAGATCTCTGTTCATCATATATTCAACAGCATGTTTAGTCATCTGATAGTAGTCATTCTCAGTAGAGTGAATGATGTCACATTGTGGTTTGAGTCAATAGCTCTTAACCCAATTATGTTAGGGTTGTTAACTCACAGACTAGTATGTATGTCATGTGAACAGGTACGATATAGTTTTCTCATGTAACTAATGTTCAAATATAATTGTCTTCTTGGAAGCAATGAAAGGTTATCGTTGTTAGCACACGAAGCACAGTGCCTCTGCTTCCAGCAGAAAGCCAGAGAATTGTCTTTGAAACTGAAATCCTTAAATAAACTTTCTTCTTTACCCCACTGATGGTAGGAGCTTGTGTTTAATATTTTTTCTCACTTTGCAGGAAAACTAGAACCTCAAACCCAAGAGGCTACTATGCAGCCTTCTTCAGAATAGGCTCTATAAAGAGGAACTGTTTCCAGCTAAAACCACTCTGAATGATTAAACTTTCCAGAGAGCAGGTGTTAGGTTCAGCAGGGTCCTAATGCCAGGAGCACATTTACATTCAAATTAAACTGAACATAATTGGAATTTACTTCCTCCATGTGGGGATGCCTTAGTATAAGAAAAGAAAATAATCTCAGTTCCCACTTATGCAAACAGTGAATTCAATTTTATGTGTGAAACACCCATCCTGGTCATGCTAATGAAGATACTGAATATTAATTAGCTCAATACTTTCTAAAGTACTACTGTGTATTTATCTTTCCATTAACTTTTCCGTTATTTACCATGTAATCTATTGTGAAAATAAAAAGCCTAGACACATATGCAAAACAGTGACTGTAAATAAAACTATTATGTTAGCCAAAATGATATGAAATGAAAAATTACAACTTAAATTTTCAGAGGTGTAAACTGGAAATTCTCATAACCTAAGAATGAGTTCCTTTCAAAATATGAATTTTAATATGGATAGATTGACCCATTCCTTCAGATTAGAGGAGAGGTTTGGAATCATATTCTAATAGGAGCCTAAAGTCATATGTCTTAAATTATCATTCTTTTTAGAGAGATTTTTAAAGAAAGGATGTGTAAAGCTCCTCCTCACTACCCCCTTCTAGCATGCTACTGATGCTCTTATCAAAGCAGCTAACTTTCCCTCAATGTGAAGGCTGATTGTAATTTCTCACTCCTTGAGCCAATCTAATCCCTCCCCACACTAACCCTGAGACTGTTGAAAAATCATGTCTTTCAGCTCTGTGATCAGCTTTCTGTCACTATAACAAAATATCCAATATCTTTACTTATAAGATAAAAGGTTTATTTTGGTATAGTTTTGAATGCTCAAGTCCGTGGCTATTTAATTCCATGGCTTTGGACCCATGAAGAGGCAGTATACATATCAGGGCAAGGACATATGGCTGAGTAAAGGTATCCACTTCATGACCAGAAAGCAAAGGAAATACAGAAAGCAACCAAGTTTCCACAATTGCACTCAATAACACACTGCTAATGACCTTGTACTGGCTGGTTTTGTGAGTTAACTTGACACAAGCTAGAGTAATGCTATCTCTGGGCTGGTGCTTCTGGATTCTATAAGAAAGCAGGATGAGCAAGCCAAGGAAGCAAGCCAATAAGCAGCACCCTTCCATAGCCTTTGTATCAGCTCCTGATTCCATGGTCCAGCCTTGCTTGAGTTCCTGTCCTGATTCCCTCCAATGATGGACTATGATCTAAAAGTGTAAACCAAATAAACCCTTTTCTCCCTGCTGGGGACCTTACGGGCATCACAGGGTTGCTGAGGAAGGCAGTGGTGGGGATATTTGCAACTGCAGTGGCAAAAGTTGTGCTTGCTAGAGCAAAAGTAGCTTGCTTAGGTAAATCTTTTCTTTCTGTAACTCTTCACTACATCTACATAGATAAAGACAGACATGCACATACATACGTTTGGATGGATGGGGTAGAGCCCGCCAAGCCACACTCATACATTTGGTGGGTGGATGGGACAGAGCAGCAGATGCTACCACCTTATTATTCCTTTTCTCTGGCCTTTTTATATTTTCTTATACAAAAGTTGTTTAGAAAATTACCTCGTAGATAAAACGTTTCTAAAATGGGAATTACAGAAGGATTTTGATAGTTAAGTTCAAAGCTGTACCTCATTCTATAAACTCATTATTCGTTCAAGGCAACAGTTTCGCATGGCCTTGCTTTACCGTAGTGCACACCTGTGACTTCGTTCTTGGATCTAATCTAGAATGAATGTTTTTCCTTGCTCACAAATTTGTCCCAAGCCTGTTTTTCTTTCTGTTGTAATTATGGAAGCTATTAGTATTCTGTATTATGCAGCCTTTACTTACTATTCTATAAGGAGTGGGCACATTCTATTCTTTGTTCTGACATTTTTACATCTTTCTGGCAAAATAGCTAAAACTGTCTCCCCAAAACTTTCTAAAATTATCAAATCAGGAATTCTATAAAGTCACTAATTTATGTGAACAGCATTAATTCATGAAAGTTCATCTTCATGTTGATTTGCAGGAAATTTGCTCAATGGAGTGGGCTGATGCCCAGGAATCATTAATAGTGATAGCTAACACACATCCGCAGTAAGAAACAATCCTGGGATGAAGTCTCTTGAGATCTTGCCTCTCAGAGCTCACCCATCATAGGACATGCAAAAAACAGTGAGCTACCTCCAGAAAAGTCACCTGCTGGCCTTACCCTCTCCTAGATGGTTCCTGACACCTCCCCACCTTGCTCATGATGTTTCATCCTAGCAATATAAACCCTAATTAGAACAAAGCTAAAGACCTCTCACAAGTCTACTGCTCTTAAAAGTTCCACTGCACTGGCTAAGAAACTACCCCAAGAACCATTTATTACTGGAGCCTTTGGGAGGAATTCAAGCTCTAAGCTGTATCAACCTGCACTACCTATACAAGCTGCTGCTTGTCCTCCGACATGGCTGTCATTTATAATTTCGGTCCTCATATCTTGTTTCTCTTTTCCACATCGCTCATAAATTTAGTGGTTTCTTCAGATAGTCCCCAGCTGGAATCTCTCTCCAGCCTTTTCTATGATTTTAGGCTCATTATTTTCTGGTCCCTTCTACTTTCCTGTCTTCCTGGACTCTCAATTATCTGCCTGCTCCTCCCTAGATCTACCACTTGAAAAAGGGAGATGAGCTATACATGAATAACTCCTCATTCCATGAGGAATGCAATTTGGCATAAACACCGATCTCAAATTTTGTTTTAGCAATAGCATCTTTTTAGTATGCTATCCTGATTCATCTGCTCATTGCCTGTCATGTCTTCAGCACTGTTTCTTCCTTCAGCTGTGAATTTACACATCCATCCAGCCATTCTACTTGTATGCATGATTTTTTAAGTTCACACTATTTTTCTGTTTGCCTGATTGTTTTGTCCATATTTTCACTTCTTGTCCAGATCCCTGTGGTTTGCTTCCTAAACCAAATCTCTTCTGTGCGGGCTAATTCTGATCATGAACTTGATTAGACTAAGTGATGTCTAGAGCATTAGTGAGAAACACCTGTGGGTAAGTTTGTGAGGATGTTTCTAGAAAGGATTAACAGAGGAAGGAAGACACCCAGTGATATTGGTAGCACCATCCCACAAACTGGGTCTGGTTCTAGAAAAAAGATGAAAGTCAACTGAGTGTCAACACTCCTTTTTCTCTGTGTCTTAATGCAGTCACATGTGAGCAAGTTCACACTACCAAAACCATGCATTGCAATTTATTTGGCCTTGCCTTCCTTGCCGTGATGGACTGTGTCCTTTTAATCTAGAAGCCAAATGCATCAGCCTTACTGTAAAGTTCTGCTGTCATCTATTTGTCGCAATGAGAAATGTGACTAAGACCCCCTCCTTTCTACCTTGTGTGTGGAAGGCAGAGTGATGCCTTCTGAAGGATGTTCATGACTTAGTCCCTGACATTTGTGGATATGTTACCTTTCTCTAAGAGAGTTCGCCGATATGATTATCTGTAAGGTTGAGGACCTTGGGGTGACATGTTAATCCTGGATTTTCTAGGAAAGTTAAATACTTGAGTTTGTAAAAGCAAAAATGTTTCCTGAGTATCATCAAAGAGAGATGTAACTTTCTTAGGAGAGTCAGAGAAAGGCAGCTTCACTGTATAAAGATGGAAGCAGGAGCTATGAGTTAAAGAATGCAACTGGCCCCCAGGAGCAGGAGAATCAAGGCATTGTGATGACTATCTTAAGTCTGTCCTGTGGTTGGATGGAGCATCCTGCGAGCATGAGTCTTATTTCTTAAAACATGAAGCAGTTGGATAGACCTGCACTTAAAAGTTAGTCAGAGTAACAAGGGTGATGTCACACATACCAGGAGACTCCCACAGAGTATAAGACCCATCCAAAGCCTTCACATACACCAGCTTGAAATATCTTGATAAGGCAAAGAAAACAGACCAGGTTTAGGTTTTATTGTGGGTATGAAGTGACGTAGGAACGGGGGACAGATCCACACACAGATTAGAGACTGGCATGGTTTCATCTTTCCACAAGAACCAAAAATAAGAAGTAACCAAGACTTTTATTTCCTTTTAAGCCACTGGTTGATACATAAGCAGGAGAAAAGAAGGATGAAACTTAAAAGTTATCAGTAGTCAAACACTAAAGGAAATGGAACCAGATTATTTCCTGTCTGCCGGGCATATAGCCTAATTACCCACCATGCATGAGATCCTAGTCGAAGCTATAGCTTTAAAAAAAGAAAAACATAAAGGAATTATTTATTACAAAGGGATCTGGGGGATGTGAGGGATGCTGCCCTGTGTAAAGCTGAGAATACACTTACACAGGGTTACTATGAAGACTCCATGTCTGAATCACTGCATGTACCACAGCTAGGTTCATAGTTTTCACCCAAGGGCACAGAGGACCACAAACAAGTGCCTAAGAAACATTCTATTTTTCAGCACTAGATTTGGGGAACTTAAAGCCAAAGGGCAAATTTTAAACTGTGCCTGTGCATGTACATACATGTATACACACATCGTGAAGTGCAGATGGACATGTGTGCTCTATGCATGTACATACATGTATACACGCATCGTGGAATGCAGATGGACATGTGTGCATTCATCTGAGCCCAGTAGTCAACCACAGATGTCATAACGCTGTTAACATCCACTTTGCTGTTTTGAGATTAGGTCTCTCATTAGCTTATAGTTTACCAAGTGCATTAGCCTTCCTGGCCAGTGAGCCCTAAGATGCCTCCCAATGCTGAGATTATAAATTCAGAACAACTCACCCACCATTTTTATACAGTCTCTTGGAATCTAACACAGGTCCTCATGTATGTGCTGCAAGCACTTTACCAAGTGAACCATCTTCCCAGCCTGCTTGCTTTATCTCCGTGTATGAAAAGGCTGTGAAGTTGTATGGAAACCAAGCCATCACCTAGTGCCTATTATCAAACAAACTAGTATCCACAGAAGGGAGTATAACAAACACAAGCCACCAATCTTGCTCAGAGACATGCACAGCAAACCCATCTCTAAGACATCCTAATATAATGAAAATGATAGTATTCTTCAAGGCTTTGTTAGGCTTCTCACTTGGAAATATTCTGTGAGTCACAAACAGAAAAGCTTAACACAACAGAGAGTCATACAATTCTGGAAACTGGAAGACTGAAGCAGAGTCGCCTGTAGAAATAATGCTCACTTGCCTCTTCTTCGCTTCTGGTACTTGCTAGCAATCTTTGGAGCCCCTTGGCTTGGAAGCCACTAGCAGCACTGCCTCCCTTGACATATAAAGTTCTCTTTGTGGGTGGCTACCCATTTAAAGCCATTTCTGTATAAGAAGACTAGCCAATTCAGATCAGGATCCCACTTCTTTCCAGTAGGATCTCACCTTAAACATTTATATTTGCAGAGACCCTAAATTCCAAATAAAGGCACAATATAATGCATTTGGGGAGCAAGTCAACATATATAGGGGGGTCACAACTCAATTCAAGATAGAGTTTATTTGTAAACTTAACAATCTGAGATATCAAAAGATGGAATTTAATTACTTAATTTTTTAGAATTCCTTATAGAGATGGTACTGAAATTCTAGCCCTTGTTTCCGTGAATGTTCAGCCTATTGATGAGGCAAACACAGAAGCAAGTGAGCAGTACACAGTCACAGTCATTATGGAACTGCATGCCTCATTGCAAGGAAGAATGAAATTTAAGAGATGAAATAATTACACAAAATATCACCAGTCTAATAAAAGTTCAAGCAAACACAATTACCCTAAATTCAGAAATATTCAAAGCTCAAGTTCACGACTTTCATTTCTCAAAAAAAAAAAAAAATTGTACTAACCAGTTTCCTCAGAGAAAATACAGGTAATGACATACAGATGACTCCACATCTTAGGAGACAGTCTAAGATGCAGAAAACCAGAATCCAGCCATTGGCTTCCACATTGCTGTGTCATAGGAAGGGGTCGCGTTGTCAGCCTTGAAAAAGAAAACATCACAATAGTACTTTTGAGTTATCTGACAGACCACATGATTCCTGACCCACGATTAAGAAAGCATCAGTTCTTTGAAATACAACTCTGTGATTTTATTGCTTCTGTAGCTGCTTTAAGGTACAACATCACAAAATAAAGACAAGTAGTTTAATTTCCTACTAAGCAAAATTGAAAATAACAGTAACAAGATATCAAATTTGCTACTCAGGAGTGCAGCTGGCTTGGTCCTACGCCATCCTCAGGAAGCTTCTGGTAGTAGATTTGGTCACATAGCTCTAGACACACAGTTTTTGCAGCCTACCCCCAACCACTGACCTGATCAACAAACCTGCCTCTTGCTTTTCTCAAACCCTGAGCCCTGAGCCCTGAAATTCTTCATTTCTCTTTTTCTCCCCCACGTTTTGTAGTCAGTCTTCTCCTCAGCCTCAGAGCACAAGAGCGAATCAGTTCTTCCCAGCATCTGTTTTGTGTCTATTCTGTGAATATGTTTTCTTCATTGTTTCACACTACACTCTGTGAGAAAATACACATTCTCTCTCTTCATGAACCTAACCAGGAAAGTGCCTGGTGCCAGAAATGGGAAGGAAAACACTTTTGCCCAATTACAGGGAGAGTAGGGGGAAGCTTCTCATGATTATCTACCGAGGAAGTTAGTGTAATTTTAATCTTAGGCAAAGACATAAAGATATCCTAAATGTGCTTTTTGCACTGTAACATGTCACGTCATAAACAGGAAAGTTGGAAGAGGAGGGAGAAGAGGAAGGGAGGGGAGAAAATCACAAAGGGGGCAAGGCAATGAAACCAATAAATACTCTCAACGGTAACATTTGTGAACTACACTACTGTTCTGGATGGTGAAATACAGCACAGGAATATAGTCTATAAAATTAAAATCAGAGGAGATATATTAACCTTTGTGCTTTGAGGCACTCCTTTCACAGAGATTGTGAACCAATGGAGATATGCTATATGGATGGTGTTTTCATGAAGGAGTCTGTGTCTATCAGAAGCCTTGAAGAGTGGAGATCTACATTCCTCCTAGACAATGTACACAACCGGCAGCTTCTGAGTAGTATGGTCATGTTTACTCAAGCATTCACTGTTAAAAAGAATGCAGACTAAATTGTATCTTTCTATAAATATGATGCATTTCTTCCTTCCCTAGAGTTATCAGCTTTTACCTAAGAGACATTCTAAATATCTTTTTCTACTATTTCTACATAAATGTGGTAGACAATATAGTGAC
Organism: Uromys caudimaculatus; assembly: GCA_028551405.1. Lineage (NCBI taxonomy): Eukaryota > Metazoa > Chordata > Mammalia > Rodentia > Muridae > Uromys > Uromys caudimaculatus. Next base: position 9,073,125 of record CM052715.1, read on the forward strand.
TAAACTATCTATCACCAAGAATGCCCACCTTGCCCCTCAGAACCTAAGATGTGACTTTTCATAGTGTCTTAGTTACTGTTCTATTGCTATGAAGAGACACTGTGACCAAGGCGACTTTCAGAAGAAAACATTTAATTGGGGGCTTGCTTACTGTTCAGGGATTATTCCATTATCACCATGGCTGGGAGCATGGTGGTCCACAGGCAAGCATAGTACTAGAAAAGAGCTGAGAATTTCACATCCTGATCAGTGGCAAGCAGGGATTTGGGGTAGAGAAACTAGTCCTGGCCTAGGCTTTTGAAACATCAAAGCCCACCCCCAGTGATACATCTCTGCCAACAAGACCACACCTCCTCATCATTCCCAAACAGTTCCACTACCTGGGGAATAAGCTTTCAAACATTTGAGCCTATGACAGCAACTCTCATTCACACCACTACATAGGGCGAGAAGAACAATACAGATGTGATTAAATTACAAGCCCTGAGACAAGGAGTTTCACAGAAATATCTGGGTGGGTGCAATATAATTGAAACAGTCCTTGAGAAAGGGAGACATGGGATTAGATCAGAGAAAGATAAAGAACACGGGAACAGATGACTCTGGCCACCTATAAAAGCTGGTAAAGGCAAAAACAAACAAACAAAAACAGACTTTCCCCTGTAGCTTATTGAATGGATTCAGCCTTTGGTTTTAAGCAAGTAAGAACCAAGTCAAGATTCTGTTCTATAAAGCAATTAATGTGTTATTTTCATTGGCTGTTTTTGTAATGATTTGTTCTAGCAGCGATAGGAAACATGTACAGTGGAGTCAATTCCACTTGGTATAAGAGAATTAGTGAAGTGCAGAACTGCAAAGCATGGGCCCTGGACCTACCTAGAAAAGGAGGCTAAGCCCTTATGAGACATGAGGCTGACATCTTCAAGCTTAAATGTTTATTACTTATAAATGTATATTTTAAAAGTAGTTTGTGAGGGGCTAGAGAGATGGTTGAGAGGTTAAAACCATATACTACTCTTTCAGAGAACTCCAAGTTCAATTTCTAGAACTCATGTTGGGTAACTCACAACCACCTGCGAATCCAGCTTCAGGAGGGTTCATGTGTATCCTCACACTTATCCACATAGACACACACACACACAGATACACCACACACACACACAAAGATACACCACACACACACAAAGATACACCACATACTCACACACACACACACACATACACACACACACACACACACAGATACACCACACACACACAAAGATACACCATACACTCACACACACACACACAGATACACCACACACACACAAAGATACACCACACACACACACACACACACACTCACACACACACACACACACACACACACACACAGATACACCACACACACAAAGATACACCACACACACACAAAGATACACCACACACTCACACACACACACAAAGATACACCACACACACACACACACACACACACACACACACACAGTATTAGTTTAATAGCACATAATTTTCCTACAATTTAAAAGATGTTATTTTTACCATGGAAAGATGGAAAGCACCCTGCTTTGAAAACTGTTTTTATTCCGCCACTGCTGAAGGGAAATGAAGCTACAAAAGTTGAGTGGAGAAAAGTTATCCAGTGACCCTTGGGATTTTCTGGCTGAATTTTAAGCAGATAGTGAAAGTGCTGAATTTGGGAAACAGGTTCCATCTATAACCCTACAAAATGGAAAGGAAAACAGATTAGATTGTAACTTGGATCACATTTTCTTTGAATATTCTTTTCCAGAAACAAAAGCATAATCAGGCAATTTGTAATCAGCTCTCTATTTTCAATACCAAATCATCCTGTTGGAAAATTTGAAGATAATTGACTTTTTATTCATTTTTAAATACCTAGAACCATAACTTTAACCTGCCTTCTGAAAACAAATGTGGCTTTTTATCTTCACATCAGGATATTTTCCAAAGGTTAGTGTGAAGTAGCTATAAATATGCAGAGATTTCACAACTAAGACAAGCATCCCAGTAAATACCGTAATTGAGTTGTGAATATTTAGTGTTTGAAACCCAATGACTTTGTGGCTTAATTTGTATACTGCCTGACTGCTTTGCATATTCAGACAATTTAACAATGTAGACAGTATATGAAGATGGAATCTTAAATGGAAGCTGGGATGTAAAAAGATTTTTTTTAAAAAAAACAAAGTCTGAGTTGTGCTTATTTTTTTAAAGCTAGACTGAGTGAGATACAGCCAGAGCTGAAAAGCTCAAAGTGGCTGAGTATATAAAAGTCACAGGTATGCAGCTCTCCAACACACATCTTCGGGTAAGTAGTTTTACTCTCTTGTTGAATCTTGGTACTCATTGGTCACATAAAAATTAACAACACAGTACACAACATCACCTTCACATCTATAAAATACAACTTCCTCTGGGGTGGCAAATAAGTCAAGCCAATGAACCATGTGGAAGCTTTATGATTTCAGAAGATATGTGGGACTCAGGTCTCCTTACAGGTGGGGGTGCTGGGTGTTATCCTAAACCCAACTAAATGAGTTTTTGTGATTCCACAAAGCTGTATATCCAGTGAAACTGAACTTTCAGAGATTCATTATGAATTAGGTCAATGAGAGAGCAAATGTGGACTGTGCATGCTAATCAATTTGTTCTAGATTACTACTTGTATTAGGACCCTGGGGAAAATGAAACACAACACATAATGTGTGGAAATAGTCTCTCTCTGTATTTTTAAGTTAGTTCTAAGACACTCACAGATATCAAAACCATTGCTCATGTCTCTTTAGTGAAAGAGCATAATGGCTGCATATCTCCTGTACACATTTCTGTAACTTTAATTTTTCAAACCTAATTTTTTAATAATGGCTCTTAAGTGCTTTAACCTCCCTTGTAGCCCACCACCCAGCAGAGAGAGTGAAAAAGAAAGGATACGGGGGATGTGGGCCTGCTCACAACGGTTCTTTGGAGCAGCTCCCATCTGTGTTGTCTGGAAATCGGCAGTTCACTTCACAGGTTTGCAGGCAGCAGCAGCTCAGTCCATTTGCAAACACCTCACGGATCCACCAGGAGTCCAGGTTTGTAGAACTGGGAGAGCAAACATGAGTCAGCAGTGGTGGCACTACCCAGCAGAGACAGCCAGGCTCCAGCGTTGCACAGCTAGCTATACCAGCAAGCCAAACTCTCTCTCTCCATCACTCTGTGGAGTCCTCTTTGTACCCTCCAAACATGTGTCCTCCAAGTGCCTTGCCTCAGCTCCCAGTCAGACCAAGTCTATGGAAGCAGCAAGAAACAGCAGTACAAAACCACAAGTTTTTTGGTGTGTTTCTCTGTATGGAGTCCCAACAAATGCAGCTCAACTATGCAATAAGGCATACCAATACATGCATGTTGTTAGCAAAGAATCCTTCATCACGTGTCCCTTCATGTGATTGCTTTTGCAGAACATCCTCTCTCCTGTGTCTGCTTCAGCAAAACTTTCCTTCAGGAGTCGGCCTTAGTCTTTCACGCCTGTGTCCACTTTAACGAAACGTTCCTTCATGTGTTTGCCCCAGCAAAACACCATTTAACCGATTTTCCAAAGGACCCTTAAGTTTCCACTTCACATTTCTATTGCTTTTGAACATTTCTCACTAATTTATAATAAACATTAAAATGTAAATGATACTTGTAATGTCTGCAGAATAACAACAACTAAAAAAAGTATGTGCGATATACATATGCTCAGCATAGACTCAAAGTTTTCATGAACATTTTTGATCCATAGTGTATTCAATCCATGGTTATAAAACCTCCAGATGCAGAGGGCTGACTGTGTACAGCTCTTGTTGCTTATTGCTTGTTTATCTCTGAAACATCCAGAATGCATGTAATTTATTATAAGGAGTTGCTTCACAAATGTCAATGGAAGCCAGGAAATTCCAGTCTATGGCTGACTCGGCAAGCAGGAAATACAGAAGAATGGTTGGTTGTGTTCCACTGTGGTGATCAGCAAGCCAAGCCCAGCAGAGTTCACATCTGGGATTGAATCTGAAGGCTGCTGGGCAGGAAGAAGCCCCTCTTCACTGGGAAGGGCTTTGCTTCTACTTGGCCTTTCACAGACTGGATGAGAGCCACCCAGCATTACAGAGTGCCATCTGTTTCAGACTAACAAATACATTGCAATCCCATACAACACACTCTGCACCAGGAATCACATTGAAACAGAATGTAGGCACCTTGCAGCCACTGAAATGGACACATAAAAATTAACAAGCACAGCTTTCCTGCTGTCAGTTTGTCTCGTTCCATCTCTAAACTGAACATACCTTCTGACCATCCTACCCCTAGCCCTCTGGTCCTCAACTAAGGACATCTTCAAGTTTTTATAACCAATTGCAGCCTTCCTCCCCTTCCATTCTGATCACAGAAAATGAACGTTCTCGTTAAAAACATGATTCTTTCTTTTTAAGACCTGCCAGTGTCCTTTTAATCACTTATGACACACTTTGAGTCTGGATGCTGTCTATTTCACCAGGCTACACCAGTGTGTATCAATATAGAGAGTGTACTAAAATGCAATCCACACAACACTACAAATCAGATAGGTTGCATCTCTTTTGTCAAATTGTCATCTAGTGCTGCAGCAACACTATTCAATCTGAGTCGACTCTGTGTTCAGGGGATTCAGGGTTTCTCCCTAAGGGTTTTGAGATCAGAAGCCTGGTCCTCAGATCTTGGTTTCCAAAGCTAGTGAGGAGTATTTAAGTTATTAGAACCATAACCTCTTTGCGATAGATTCAGGAATTAGTTCTTATGAGACTCTGAGGTAATCTCTTAAGGCTGATGGGCTGGGGCTGTAGCTCAGTTGGTAAAATGTTTGCTGGTAGATTTATATGTTAAGTTGTATTGTGGGGTAATGTTTCCTGTGCCTCACTAACAGTATATAAGAATAACTGAAGGATGCTGAAGTCTGTGAAGCATGATCAGTAAGCTAAGTTATTGCCATGCAAATGTGACAACCTGGGTTTGAACACCAGAACTCATGCAATAAGCCAGGCACACTGTTTTCTGCCTGATATTGGAAAGAGAAACAGGACCATTGAAGCTCGTGGACCAGCTAACCTGTATCATGTGAAAAGGGTCTAGGCTAATGAAAGACCCTGTCTCAAACAGAAGATGGTAGATGTTTGAGAGATGATACCATCGTTATCTCTTGACTTCCAGATATGGAATAAAGACAGTCAGACACACACACACACACACACACACACACACACACACACACACACACACACACACACGGACTGAAAAACAGATTAAAACTAAGAACCTAGTATATAAGCTCATAGGATGTGATTTAAAAGACTGTGGTGAGGAGGCTCATGTACCTCATGTATCTATTTCTAAAATGAACTTTATTATATATTCAAGGAGGAAAATCAACTTTAGAATGTCAGAGTATAGCACTGAAAATTCTGACCTAATTCTGAACCCTAGGAATCAATCATTTTGAAGATTCCACACAATGTTTTGGTATGCAGCCATCCCTGGAAACCATTCACCTCAGCCATGCCTACCCTTGAACTTAGTTTACTACAGTAGTCCCCCTGTAATGGCCTGAATGAGAATGTACCCCACAGGCTCAGATATTTGAACACTTGGTCCCAGTTGGTGACACTCTTTGGCACAGTTTAGGATGTGCTGGCTTGCTGGTGCAAGTGTAGCTCTGGGGGGAGTCTTCCATAGCCTGAACTACTTCCAGTTAGAAGTTGCCCTGGTTGTGATGTTTTAACACAACAGTAGAAAACTAAAAATATAAAAGTAACAACAGTCTTGGTCAGCTGTCTCCAGTTCTCCTTGTTTTCATTTCTGTTTAGAATCCTTCAATGGTTATTGTTGACTCCTATGTAAGCCCATACAGAGAAACAAGATCTATACAGACCTTCATCCTTTGTGTCTTTAGCCAAAGCCACTTCTCACCACAATCCCTATTTTCCTGCACCCTTCTACATCTCTGTCAAACTGAATTATTTACACTTCATCAAATGGACAAGAATGTTTTGTGCCTTTGTCTTTGTTATTCACTTCTTGTAGCTCTGTAAAGGTTCCCTGGTCCTCACGATGAAGATTTATTCTTATACATATAGTCAAAATGTCAGTTGTGTTGCATCTTTCCTGAACCCACATAGCACAATGGCCCATTCCAGCTTTTGGACTGCTGTATCTGGTACATTTCTACATTGCGATATGCACTTGCTTTATAATAATTTGCTTTTACATCTTATTCTATCAATCTACAAACTGGGGCAAGAAACATCTAACATATTCGGTATATCCAGAACTTCTAGTACAGTAGAGAACTGGTATTTACATTATAATATTATCCATGATGAAAACTTTTAAATCATACTTGTCAGGTTTTTTTTTCTTTTTTTCTTTTTATTTTTGAATATTTACTTTATATACATGTCAAATGTTTTCCTCTTTGGAAACCCTCTAACCCCTCTCCCATCCCCCTGACTCTGAGGATGCTCCTCCACCCACTCACCCACCCACTCCTGTCTTCCCTCTCTAGCATTTTCTTACACTGGGGCATCTAACAACCTGAGGCCCAAGGGCTTCTCCTCCCCCTGATGGCCAACAAGGTCCTCCTCTGCCACATATGTGGCCAGCACCATGGGTCCCTCCATGTGTATTCTTTGGTTGGTGGTCCAGTCTCCAGGAGCTCCAGGGGGTCTGGCCAGTTGACACTGTTGCTCCCTCCACAGGACTGCAAACCCCTCAGCTCCTTCAGTCTCTTCTCCAACTCCTCCATCCTGAACCCCATGCTCAGTCCAATGGTTGGCTGTGAGCATCCGCCTCTGTATTTGTCAGGCTCTGCCTGAGCCTCTCTGGAGACAGCTTATCATGCTTCCATCAGCAAGCACTTCCCAGCATCCACAAGAACGTCTAGGTTTGGTGGCTGTATATGGGATGTATCCCCAGATGGGGCAGTCTCTGGATGGCCTTTCCTTCAGTCTCTGCTCCACACTTTGTCTCAATATTTCCCCTGTGAGTATTTTGTTCACCCTTCTAAGAAACACTGAAGCATCCACATTTTGGTCTTCCTTCTTCTTAGGCTTCACATGGTCTGTGAATTGAATCTTGGGTATTCCAAACTTTTGGGTTAATATCCACTTATCAGTGAGTACATACTGTGTGTGTTCTTTTGTGACTGAGTTACCTCACTCAGGATGATATATTCAAGTTCCATCCATTTGCCTGCGAATTTCATGAAGTCATTGTTTTTAATAGCTGAATAGTACTCCATTGTGTAAATGTACCACATTTTCTGTATCCATTCTTCTGTTATGTCTTAATTTTGCATTTGTGTAGGGTGTGTGTATATGCACATATACACACATGTGCCTTTCCATATGAGTACAAGCATGCAGGTGCTCATGGAGGTCAGAAGAAGGCATCAAATCCCTCTAAGATAGCATTAAGGTTGTGAGTTAACCAATAAATGATCTGGGAATTAAATTCAAGTCCTGTATAAGAGCAAATGTTCTAGTCTCATTTACCTATTTCATAAATGTGCTTAAAAAGAGACCCATGTGTAACTTATGGCCCTTTGTCACTTACTAAGACAATATCTAAATATCTAACTATGCAAATTGGTCTGCATCAAATGACTAGGAGGATGTTTGTTCCAAGACAATTTCCTGTCTAATGATGTCAATGGAAAGCTATTAATGTACTACATGTGTGCCACTCACTCCAATGACACTTGGTCATAACTTTTGTTTATGAGGCAATAGTAGAGGGCAGAGGTGAAAGTGGGTCCTTAGGAGTTACATAACGCTTGCTCCAAATCCTACTTTTTTCTTTTGTTATTTGAGCAAGCTTTCAGCAGATTCCTAACCTTCATTGTCCTCATCTATAGAAGAAAATTTTGATCCCATGGTAATAAAAAGAAAAAACAAAGTAAAAATTTCTGATTTTGATTTAAAATATGCTAATAAGAAGTATCTAGCTTCTTGTCTAAGGTTTTCCTGAATATTGCTTCTGCTCCAAACATCCAATCTGATGGAGACATCACACATTTACTGATGGACATTCTAAGGGATATACACAAGAAGACTCAAAATTGAAATCTATATTAAAAAGAGGAAGTGATATAATGTAAAGGTACTTTGTAATACTTATTTAATAATCAGTTACCCAAAATTCCTATATATTAAGACTATAGGCAGCAGAATGTGGGAGACATAAGACATGCATGCCACGTGATGCCCACTGTTTATTTGGTTCTCGCTTTATGTCTGATGATATCTGTATTGCCTCTGTTAAGTCTCACCTCAACTCCAGAAGACAGACACGATCAAAATCTTTATAATGTGCAATTTTTTGTTGTTGTTGTTTTGTTTTTTCAAGACAGGGTTTCTCTGTGTAGCCCTGGCTGTCCTGGAACTCACTTTACAACTTGAACATTGAGGTTTCATGACTTGTCCAACTGTATCTAGCTAACAGGAGAGAGAAATAAGATTTAGTCCAGAAACTGTCTAACTTCCAAGGACCAACTCCAAACTGGGACTCTTTGCAATGAAGAGAATGATAGCTAAGTTCACCTGAGTGCCACTTTCCATTGGTAATATCATCCTCCATTCTTACAGTCAGGAAGGAAACTAATTATCTTCATAAAAATTCAGCCTTTGGATGCTGCAAATGTAGATGGTTGGACACATCTGGTTAATTCACAGAACTCATCTATCCAGATGGCTTGTCCTTCTAAATGTCATAACACAAGCAGAACTAAACTCCAACTGTTCAAGCATTCCTAAATGAACCTCCAAGCAGTCATTGTTCTTTCAGATGTATAGTGTTGACTTTGATCTGCCATCATCCTATGTGTGGTTTTTCATCATTAAAAATTAACAATGTGTCACTAAAGGACTATAAAACTGGTGAATAGAAAGTCATGATGAAAAGAAATGTTGAAGTGTCTTCCTGAAGAACAGAGACAAGCGAGAAAATGTCAGAGGCACAGCAGTCACCCCTGCAGACCAAGGCGCTAAACGCTAATGCAAAACATTTGCAGACAATGGGACACAAGGAATTCTATAGCAAGGGCAGTAAATGCAAAACCAGACATGAGGGCTGGTACAAAAGTAAGAAGCTTTGGCCTATGGGTCAGCAAGATTGTTCAGTGGATGAAGGAGCTTTCTACCAAGCCTGCTGACCTGAGTTCAATACCCAGGACCCACGTGATGGTGTAAAAGAACTGACTTCCCACAAGTTGTCCTCTGACCTCCACATGAGCATCATGGTATATACACATACAAACAATGAAAAATGCAATTTTAAAAATAAAAAAATAATAAAAAGATTTGAAAACAGCAAAAAAAAAAAAAAATCAACAGAGTCAGGAGTCACTCCACAGAATACAAGGACATGTGTGCAAACCAGAGTTAATATCCAGATGTGATTGCTTTGGGGCCTTTTGGCTAAGATCAAGATATTTAGACATAAAAAGATATCAGCCAACATAATATCAAAGATCAAGTAGCCTGGTGAAATACTAGGCAAAATATCTGAACAATCTTTTCTCCAAAGATGTACAAGGAGATGCACAAGACACAGCTCAGTGGTTACATGCTTGCAGCACAGGTGTGCAGACTGGAGTTAAAATTTCCACAAGTCACATCAATGCCAGTTTGGTGCAACAAACAGCCTACCTGAAATTCTGGCCACAGAGGGAAAGACTGGGAACTCCCAGAACAAGAAGCCAGCTAGCAAAACTAGCCATGTTTGCAAGCTCTATGTTCAATAGATTCTGCCTCTTTGAATAAGATAGAAGAGCAATATAGGATGACTCCTGACATTAGTCTTAGACCTTCATATGCATATATGTGCCTACACACAGGAAAAACAATTCATACACATGTGTGTACAGCGCGTACCCATACACACACACACACACACACACACACACACACACACACATGAAAATGGAAAACAAAGTAAAAGAAATGCAAAGATTGAACAGCTACACAAACTCCTCCCCACCATTGTCAGGAAAATCTGAGATCTTTCCCCATCAGTTCAAATGACTGTTATCAAGAAGACAAAGAAATGACACCTACTACCATCACGGAGAAGCAGAGAACTCTCAAACTCTGTTACTAGGAATGTACATTAATTCAGTTGTGATGGAAAACAATACAGAGATTGCACACAATAACTGCACATAAAACTACCATGTAATTCAACAACCCCACTATCACATTGATGATAGACAGATAAATAAATGAAGAAATTACATCAGATAGACACCTAGACCCATACAACCGTACTTTTCTGCAACAGTATGTCCAATAGCCAAGATGTGGATTCAACCAAATGTTCATTGATGAATGAAGGAGTTTAAAAATATACACAATAGGATGCAGACTAGGTATTTGAAAAAATAAAAGCCTGCCTTTGGTACCAATAGTGTGTTGTGCTATATCAAATAAGTCAGAAATAAGCTTGTGTTATTTTTCACTTTCTCAAAGATGTGCAAGTGTGGTTTCTACAACCCTTCCTCAGACATTCTCAATAACTGTAACCATATATCTTCTGACATTGGCATAGAAATTACTGCTTGTGTTCAGGCTCATAAAGGTCTAAAATAACCATGGCTTTCTCTGCATTTTTTTTTCTCTTTGGAGAGGAAACTGGCACATGAGTTAATGGTGATTAATTTTGCATTGCTGAATGTTAAGCTATCATCCTAATTAGATCAGATAATAGAGTTCTGCACAAGGCACTGGTTGCCTACTTTAGAAAATCAGAGTTGCTATAGTAAAGAACGGATGCAATACTTGGCACAGCCATGGCTTCTCTGGACCACATTCGGGCTGCTTTTTGCAGACAACCATCCCCATGGAGCAGCTGAGCTCCAAAAGGACATTTGACTAGCAAATTGACTTGATTGATTCAAATTTCATTACATACTGGAAGCACATTTTGTTTGAGTTAAGCACATTAATATATATCAGTTAGAAGAAAGGCCCAATTCCTTCTTTGTTATTCATTAATAAAACCTAATGATTTCAACAAAACATTAATGAAGGAAAATATTGGCTTGCATAATTCATTGAGAAACATTAATTGTTTTATTAAGGGCAGCCTGTTCCACTGAGTAATTACTGAGGCTCTGATGGAGAATCACTTTGTTATTTATTTAGCAAGCTGTTGTTTACTTCTTTTATTTTCTATTGATTTGTTATGCATACAACTCTTCTGCCTACAGAAGGAAACTAAGTATAATACGAAATAATGATTGTGACCTTGCACTTAAACTTGGTAAAGGATGGCGTGTAGCGGGAGGCTTACTGAATTCACGCTGCTCTGCAAAGACAAGAGACTGGCTAAGTTGCAGTATTCTTTCTCACTAAAGTTTTGAAACAGTGGTATCCTCACCGAGGAAGGAAGTAGAAGACACAGAGCTCTCCTAGGTTAGCATTGTGATGTTTCTTTTGATTAGAGAAACCCACAGTTTTAATGTTAAAGTGGCACAATAAATATTTAATACGAAAAGAACAATATTTTCTGAAATGCAACAGCAAAGGCTGTTATGAATAACTAAACATAATAGTGCTGGATCATAGCCAAATGTAGTACACACTTTAATCCCAGCACTTGGGAGGCAAAGGCAGATGGGTCTCCATGACTTTAAGATCAGCCCGATCTACATAGTCGGTTCTAGGAAAGCTAGCCAGCGCTACATAGTGAAACTCTTTCTAAGAGAGAAAGGGGGGGGAGGGAGGAAGGAAAGAAAAAAGGAAGGAAGAGTGTTGGACCTTAATTTTCTTCTATGATGATTTTTGTGTATATTAAAGCTCATCAGATCTTTTGACATGAAATAGAAATGCTAACAGAAAGTTTCCTGACAAGTAGGTACTGATGAATGATTTTGTTTGACTCAACACTACAATAATAAACACTAATACTGTTTATATAAATTCCTGACACCTTAAACAATTTTTTCAACAACTAGGCAAGAGCAAGGAGTTTGTTTGACATTAAAAGTGGGTGATTCAAAGTTCCCCTTCATTTGGAAGATGAATCAATCTGTGGTGTGTGTAAGGAACGCATTTTTACATTGCTTTGCTTAAAAGAGACTTTCCTTCCACTGAAGGGCATATTATTCTGCTGTAACAGCAAGAGTACTTGCATAATAGTGGCATGTTTCATTAAGATATAAAAGGGAGGTAAAGCATGAAGTAGTGACATTCCAAAATAAATCAGCCCAGCTCTTCACCCATGAGCTTCGCACTCTCACTACCACTTCTGTATGACAGATATTTTTCAAAGCCTCGTTTAGAAAGACTATTCAGAAAGGAATGAGTTCTCCCGATCAGATGAAAATTAAGGTAGAAATAGATACCCCACCCCGGCAGAAATATTTAAGAATAAGAGACCATCATTTCTCTGGATTTGTAAATCCTCCTGAGAATTTTCCCCTCCATGCATTATGCAAGGACCATTTTAAAGTAGGCCTGTGTCTTCAGGGAGTGAAAGATGGAGAGAATGAATGAATGCCACTTAAGGCCATTCTTTCTGCAGACAGAAGGTGCATGCCCAACTCAGACGTTTGTCGATGCGTTACTCCACAAGGCAGAGAGCTCCAGCCATTTATTCAGCACTGAAGTCCTCCATTTTATTCATATCTCAAATATCCACAGGATGGCAGCAAAGAACAATAAATCAAATCTGATTGCTTAATTTAAAATCCACCAGCACAAGTGATTAATCAGATTTGAATCCCTTTCTGCCCAAGACAGGGCGCCAGTATGAGTCTACTCGTGGACAGCATGGGTGTGGTGTTTAATTACGCCCTAGTATGCTCACCAAGAGATTTCTCTATTTATTCTGGTAAAAACAAATGTTGTGGCAGAATCTGTCTTTTGTGCTGTTTCAGCTTCTAGTCTCACAAGCTTATTAATCTGCACATAAACCTGTAGTAAAAATAGTATTCCACAGAGATGTGGAAGATGTACCTGTGACAGCCTTGAGCTGGCTTTTTTTTTTTTTTTTTTCCTGTTTGTATCAACTCAGCCTGGCTCATTGACGTTGGCTCCTTTCCAGGTATCTCTTGCAAACAGGATGTAATTTACCTCCAGGCTCCATGAATGAGCTAACCAGTGTTAAGTACATTCCACAGTATTAAATCGGCAATCTGTGACTTTAAAAATTCTTTTAGGATTGGGACACTAATGTTCAAGAGTTTACTGTTAGTGTTTTGGTTAAATTTAGGTTTAATTTTAGGTTAAATTTATTTCCTATTTTCATACTTATCTACACTCACTCCACATGGTATCTCTCACCTTGATGTTGTGTTTCCTATGGAAACACAATATACACATCTACTCATTCCCAAGACAGACTAAAGTATGGATACCACTAAAGTCCAACTCAGCCAATGAGTTTTGTTGGAGTTACTTACAGGAATGTGGGTGAGGGGTTACTTACAGGAGCACAAACGACTCAAAGACAGCTGCACCACCAAAGCCCACCCTAGCATGGGTGACAGCTCATAAAACCTGGGAGCCTGGAACACACTGCACAGCCTGCAGGCAGCTCAACGGGTTGAAGAGTGTCCTTTCCAAGTAACTCTATTCAAAGCCTTTTCCAGGCAGCTTCTTTGAAGCACAGCTTCACATCATCTGACAGGGACCCTTGGCTTTTATTACTAACTGGCAGGGAGGAGTCTAGTGAGACTGGTCAGTTTCAGGAACTTCCTGCTTAAGGAGCTTCTGCAGGATAGAATGTTTCCGTGGAGAGAAACTACTATACAGCACTGGCTTATAAATAATAACCAGCAAGCTTTTCCCCTAGGAAATGCCCATAAGAAAATGCTGCACTAAAGATCTCCATTTGGGAATACCACAACCCCCCCTTTGGGAGAAAAAAAAGTATTTCCATACTATTTTTTGGACCAGGGAAATGTCCCTTGGGGCTTGTGGGGTAAGATTTTGTCATTAATCAGTCCAAACTTGTACATATTGCTGCTAATACATTTTTCCACATATGACTGAAACATAAAATTAATATTTTCTTGCAAGAACCATACCATCTCCCACACACAACACTGACAGTTTAGTTTTAGAAATACTTGCTACTTAGCTGTAACAGAGTAAAAACTCCAACAAATTATTTAAAAAGCAATTCAAGAAAAAAACTATTTTAATATTATTTGAAAAGTTTCTTTATATACTTCAACTAATGTAAGTCACTCGATTTGTCTTAAAATATTTTAGTGCATGAAAATTTGCCCACCCTATAACTTGAGCAAGAAAAACTACAGAATTCATCGATATAGATTGCCATCTAGTGGTCATATATTAGATCACACTTTGGACTCTAAAAAGGGATCTGCATTGATTCTACCTAGGGCTAGAGTATATCATCACTGAATTCAAATTAACACCATTCTGACATTACAAATATTAATTTAAAATTTGTTTTACATACTAATATACTAGTATCAGGTTATATAATACTAGTGTGATTTAAAAATGTACATTATCAAAGGCAGAAAGGTGTCAGGAGCGCTAGTTTGTTGAATAGTCATCCACAGATTTGCATGTGGATGTCTTTCCACCATATCTGGCATGAGTTTCGTGCTGCCTTTCAGAAGAAATAGTCCTTCCGTCAGCTAACTGCAAATAACTAAAACCATTTGCTGTCAGTTCTCTACTCCATAAATTATTCTACTTAGCCCTAGATAGAGTTACATTGCATTTATTTAAAATATAAGGCTTAGCCTTATTTGTAAGAGCCAAAACCTGGAAACAACCCAGGTGTTCCTCAACCAATGGATACAAAAAAATGTGGAATATCAACACAATGGAATACTACTTAGCTATTACGAACAAGAACATCATGAATTTTTTCAGACAAACAGATGGGACAAGAAAATATCATCCTGAGTGAGGTAACCCAGACCCAAAAGGACATGCAGGGTATGTACTCACTGAGAAGTGGATATTAGCCAAAATACAGAATATGCATAACACACACCAGAGACCATGAGAAGCTTAACAAGAAGGAAGACCCAAGTGTGTATGCTTCAATCCCACTTAGAAGAGGGAACAAAATAATCAGGGAGGTGGAGGGAGGAAGAAATCTTAATGGGAGAGGGGAGGAAAGAAAGGGGCAGAATCAGGTGTGGGGGAGATAGTAGAGAAGCCCAGAGAACCAGGAGAATGAAAGTCTGCAGCTCCTGGGGGTTGGGATGGGGAAAACATCTAGAAATTCCCAGAGACCTGAGGCGGGGAGGCTCCCAGGACTCAGTGTGGGTGACTTTAGGAACGGCCAACAGTGGTGATATGGAACCAGAAGAGACTACTTCCAGTAGTTAGACGGGGCCCCCAGTGGCGGATGGGGACACCAACCCACTTACAAAAGTTGTCGACCCAAAATTGTTCTATCTAAAAGAAATGCAGGGACAAAATGGAGCAGACACTGAAGGAAAACTTCAGAGGAGGCATGTGTAGTCAAGCTGTTAATACATGCTCACCACATAGTCTCCAGGGTTGAGTAATATTGCAGTTATTCGGATGAATTAAACCACAAGGCAGAACAGCAGGCATCAGAATAAGGGGAAGTGCCTAGGTTAAAGGTCTGGTATATTAGACAAGTTCCAGCTCCTTGTAAGTCCTCTAAATTTGGTTTGGCTGCCCCCAGTCACAGTGACTTTTTTCAGTTAATAGTCTGAACAGTTTGGTCAGTACAAGGGCTGGGTGCCTCAGCATAACCAGTAATCCCGACCAATTTCTTGCAGGGAATCTCTCTATACCCAGGGTCCCATCCTATGTCACAGAGTCTGATTCCACAGGTTTTCTGATTATCAAAGGCCCTTTTTTTTTTTTTTTTTTTTTTTTTAAATTTCCAGAGTTTTAATTTTATGGCCATTGGGTTACACTTTTTCTCTTGTGCATTTTTTAGAAGGAAGCTTTCTATATATTCATGCATGTGTTTTTAGAAAGCCTCTGTTTTACAACCCCAATTTTTGCAATGGAAACTAGCTTGATCCTGGCTGATGGGCACAACCACAGCATATGCATAGAGTTGCAAACTCTGTATTCCTATCTAAAAAAAAAAAAAGAAAAAAAAAACCCTCCCATATCTTTCCTCTCTCCAAAACAGGCAGACACTTAAAGTGGAGTGAAGATCAAGGTAAGTATAGGTCACTGGTCTGTGGTCACTCAAGCCAATACCTTCGCTGTATCTGTTGTTTTAAGTTTTTTTTACCTGCACAGAATTCTGCAGTCTGTATGCAAAATGAATTTTTCAGTCTACATCTAAAGCTTTAGCTATTAACTGAGATGTCTTGGCTATGAAAGGCAGGTCATTGTTGTACCCCATTGCTAGGGGGAGGCCAAATCAGGGACCAGTTCCTAGAGGAGCTGTTTAACTATTTGAACAGTTTAAGTATGGATGGGGAATGCTTTTATTCACTTGGAAAAGATCTATAAAAACTAACAAGTATTTTTATTCTCCCCTGACAAGCTAGATCTTGGAGAAGCTGATTTTCCTAGAGTTCACCAGCATTTTGGTCTCATATTTGCTTCCTGGGTAAGGGTTCTCTATTTCAGATTTATTTGCGCACAAACGTGTCATCTGGCTGAGACATCGCACTCTAGACTGCCTAGTCTAGGTATAACATACCTTGGTCTGAGCAACTCAGAAAGTTTGTGAACCACAGATGAGGAAGCCTGGTGAGGGTCACTTACAAGAGTCCTGCTCATTGCTTCTGGGAGAGTGCTCTTTCCTTCTGGTGTCGTCCATTAACCTGTGGGCTGGAGCCCTCCATTCCTTCTTTTTGCATCTTCCATTTCTTCTTGGTTGTACCATGGAGTCTCAGACAGCACTGGGTCAGGATATGTCACTAGAACATCAATAGGCCTCACTGATCTTAGGGCCATTTGTTAGGCAGCCAGGTCAACAGCCTGGCAGTGGAGGCCAGCAATTCATAGGGGAAGACAGTTAGCCTCTAGAAAGGCCAAGACATTTTTTTCCTTGAGAAGTCCTCTTTCTCTATAGATCATATCATGTATATGCATAGTAGAAAAAGTATGACAACTTTAACTGAAAAGATTTGGGCCCAAGAAGGTACCTCAGCACAGAGAGCAGAACTGACTGGTGTGACCCAGCCTCTCAGATGGAGAAAAGAAAACTTTACCGCTGTATGAAAAAAACTTTCTTTTCCCCATCTGAGAGTCTGGGCCACATCAGTTAAAAGTAACTACTACATCTCCTACTACCATACATACCCAGTTTCTCATGACAGCCATGGATGAGTACCTGAGGGTTGTCATCAGGCAATAGTGTAGCAGGACTGATGGCAATGGGTTTCTCAAATGAAACTCAAGGGTGGTCTAGGAGTAGAGCCTGGTAGGGTCACACAGGCATGAGACCGCCGTTATTCTGGGAATCCTAGGAGGAAGGCCACAACAGCACGGGGTGCTGTGAGTATAAGGTTTTGACCCGGAGTTAACTTGTTTGTCTTTTTCATTAAATTAGCAGTAGCTGCTGCAGCTTAGATGGGTGTGGGAACAAACCCAGCTCGGTGGAAAGAAGCCCCACATGTCTGTCCTGGGCACTGCAGCTCTGGGTGGGACACACGGGAAGTGGCCGAGACTTCCCACACAGTCCGACAGGCAGGTGGGGGCTGTAGGAAGCCTTTGCAGGCCCTGCCCGTGGGTGGGGGAGGGGTCATTCTTGGGGAACGTGCAGCAGCCATTTCCGTGTCACCCAGTAGCCCGGGTCACCGCAGTCACTGCAGGGTGTCGCAGACAGGCTATCCTGAGCATAGCTGGGGTTCCCACCCAGACCGGGTTTCAGTGGTTTGGTGCTCTGGGCTTGAGTGAATGGGTGCCGTCTGGGAGCGCTGGGAAGCCCTCAGCAGATATTAGACGTGGCTCCTTAAATGAGGGTCAGATCCCTCGCTTCCCACAGCGGGTCCAGATGAAGAGACAGTCCATAATTCTAAGACGTTTATTGTCATCAGGTGGAGAATGGCGTGGATGGAATTTTACCTCATGGCCTCTGGGAGATACGAGGCAGATATAGTAACTGGGAAGGGGCGTGGCTAAGCCTCTAGGTGTCTCATTAACATGAGATAACTTGGAGCTGTGTGGCCACGCCTCTACCTGAGGAAGGGTGGTACATGACTGTGACTGGAGCCAAAAGCCTCCCGGGAGTGTTGGGATAACGTTTTTCCGGTTCCTTGTGGATTGTTCTGCTGGGTCACCCAGATTTTATGCCTGTGCTCAACTGGATGCCAGATTGCCTGTCACAGATCACTGCCCCACAGATGGGTAGGAGGATATCCTGTGCATACAGGGTCCAATTGTATGTTACACATGTTTTCATGGCCCTAAAGGAGCCCTTTTTGTCTTTTGGTTCATGGACAAACAGATGAAAGAGATTTGAGATATTTGGAAGTGCTAGGGTGGGAGCTGAAGTAGGAGCTGTGTCTCAAATTTCGTTTGTTTAATCTCAGTTCAGATTAGGGGCTCAATGCCCCACATTGTGCTCATGTATCTTGGTCTGATTATTCCCATAAACTCTGTTATCCCTAGGCAGCAATGCCTAGCTGAATCTAGGAACTCTCAAACCTGTCTCTTAGTCCTTGGAGTTGAGATCTGAAGGATGACAGCAGCAATCCTACTCTGTACCAGGCTCCTTTTGCCTCCGCTCAGCTACTAGCATCTCATATACAAAATTAGGCTTTCTTAGCTGACATTCTGTAGCCCAAGGTCTGTAACTCTTGCAGCAGTGATTCAGTGGCCCTCTTATAATCTATTTTCCCAGGAAACTTCTGATGGAAAGGCAGGAATTCAGTATTTAAATCTTTAGGACAATCTTGCCCATATAAATTGCCTGCTGTGTAACCTCCCTCTGGGTCTATCCATTTAAAAGCAAAGATGGGTTGGCTCACCATAGCCAATGGGAGGCTGAAGAATGCATCTTTCTGCTCCAAGACAGTGTACGTCTCTTTCTTTTGTAGAATTAGACTCATGGGAATCAGAGGTCCCCTGCTTCTTCACAGGCAGGAGAGGTATATTCCAGGATAACTGGCAGAGCACCCAGATGCCTTTATCTTTAAGCTAGGCAATATGGACTGCAATTTCCCCTTTTTTTCCAGGATCATTGGCATTGTTCAATTTGGACAGGAGCAGCTGAACTGGTTAGTTGAAACAATTATAGGATCTTGGTGTTGTACTGTTGCTGTAAGGGTTGGTTTCTACCCATATGCCTGGAAATCACTGTCAATCTGAGCCATAGTCCAACTGTATGTTTTGGTTGGAGACAGAACTTTCGGCTAAGAGATATTCTTCTGACAGAGAGTAAGACACCAAAATTTTGCTGGGTATAAGTCTGTGTCTCATTATCAGAAAGATGATAAGACTTTCAGTTTATTCAAAAGGTCTTGTTCCAATCAGTTCTCTGTCGTTAAACATCCTTTGAAATACACCCAGCAACTGAGACCTACTTATGCCTTTACATTTTTCTAACTTTCAGAACTTTTCTAATTATCTGGGGCTGACTGGCTGACAAAGGAATCTTTTTAACAGCTCTCTCTATTTCTTTTTAAAAAGACCTCGAAAAAAATGTTTAAAGTTTCATTGGTCAGTGATGAATAGAAGGAAAAATTTGTTCTATGTAGGCTACATTGTTTGGCAGGCACATCCCTCCTAGCCTAGGGGTGTTTGTTTACTTATGTCAGAGAGTAGTTGGTTTTAAGTTTTCCAATTATTTATGTCATTGTTTAAAAAGAGATGCAAATCATAAAAGAGAAAAAATGGAACTCTCTCCTTTTCTTTGGGCTCAGCCCAGAGAAACCTTTCTCTGGAGTTAATTAGAGCAGGCACTGCCAAAGGGGAGGCTCACCTGGGGGAACTGTCTGCATTGCACTTAGATGGCAGGGAGCCTTTGATGAGAGGCTCAGCCCTCACTTTCATGCAGGGACCAACCCTGACTATGAGTTGGAGTCAAGCAACAAAATAAGCAAGCACTCCTGCTCCCAGAGTAGGACACTTGCTGGTTTATTTGTTTGTTTGCTTGCTTAGGTTCTCTGTGCAAACTGGTAGAGACAAAAGGGTTTTGTTCCCCAACAGAAGAAGATAAAAAGGTCTTAAGCCAGGGGATTCTCACACCAGAGGTCAATACAGGGAAACAAAATTGACAAAAAAGATATAGAAAGACACAGACACACAGAGAGAGGGAGGAAGGGATGGAGGGAAGGAGGGAGAAACGGAAGGAGGGAGTACAACCAGGGGTTACAGGGAATTGGCCTGATGCTGCTTATATTCTACTGCTAATACTGAGCCCCCAAGACTGGTTGACCCAGAGATGAAAGAGTCCTCACATAAACACTAAGTGACTCTGTCCTCAAGTTATTTCTGATTGGTAAATAAAGATGCCAACAGCCAATAGTTGGTCAGAAGAGACATAGGTGAGGTTTAGGTTTCAAGGGCTTGGGGTTGGAGGAGAATCATGAGGAAAAGAAGAAGGTAGAGGAGGAAGAAGAAGTGGCCATGGGTTAGGTGAGCCATAAAGCATGGCCCTGAGGGCTGTCCTGTTGGAGTTAAGAGCAGCCCAGATGAAACATAGAAATAGTATGTAATAACACAGGATTATCGATAGGAAAGTAGATTCTAATAGCATGGAGTGTAGGTATTAGCCCAGATCTTGTGTTGTTTAAGGATTATTGTAAATATAAAGGTTGTCTGTGTCTTTAAGAACTAAAGGGTCAATGGTAGGGTAGTAACCCTGGGTCAGGATTAAATAATTTCAACAACAAACAGTGGCCACCAAATATTCATACACCAGAGCAGACAGGGAAATCCATTGATTTCTCACATGATTCACTGAATCGGTGGTTGCATTAAACTTCTCCTATATGTGCAAACAGAAGGCAACTTAATTAGACTTACCTCCAAGGTGATACACAGGTGATGTTCTAATTTGCTTTCTTTGGAGGTGAAGGTGTAGCCCCTCCGAAGCTGAAACATTAGGTAGCAATTGATTCAAAAGACCCCTGGGGACCTTGACCATCTCATACTGTACACCCTTTAGAGTCCCCTAACCACTTCTTCTTCCTCAAAACAAGTTCTCTGATGTCTTGAAGCCTGGTCTCTGAGATCTTGGTGGGACCTCTAGAAATGTTGTATAGTTCTTTCCCCAAAAAAGACTACTCAGACATGGACTTAAGCCAATAGAAAGTCTCTATAAGCCAGCCACGGACTACCCAGGGTGTTTGGCATCCCTCATAGTACTGAGCCTTTCTCAGGAGGCAGCTTTTAAGCACCAAAAGACATGTTCTGGGTTGACACACTTCACTTAACAAGAACAGTTAGCCAGAAGTGGAACTACAGAAGCCAAAATACAAGGCTGATACGTTTAGAGACTTTGCTAGAACTATGGACATTGATGGATTAGGTCTGTGTTTTCATTTGGCTGGTGGTGCTGTCTACATGTTGAGATTTACAGCCTGAATTGTACTTCCATCATGGAGTCAGTTGTGCTAGCTCTCGGAGCTACGAAAGCCTGGAACCCTTTTACAAAAAATGACTAAGAAATATCTAGAATCTACGCCTAAAGAAAAAAAATATTGAGAATCATAAGATGCTAGGGTTTGCTACACAATGGTTTAAATATGCTTTCCTTCCTTAGGAGTCTCGTATACAGATTAAAAGTCCACACATTTAAGAAAGCTGGAATTCCCAGGAAACAGAAAGAATCGTGTAACATAGTTGAGAACTATTTGCAATTATTTATGCTATTAAAATTTGTTCTCAGGATCCTGGCATGGCTGTTCCTGAGAGGTTCTACCAGCACCTGACTAAGACAGATGCAGATACTCTCAGCCAACCATTGGACTGAGCCCAGGGACCCTAATGGAAGAGCTAGGGGAATGACTGAAGGAGCTGAAGAGGATTACAACCCCATATGAAGAACAATATCAACTAAATGGACCACCCAGAACTCTCAGGGACTAAACCACCAATCAAAGAGTATACATAGAGGGAGCCATGGCTCCAGATACATAGGTAGCAGAGGATGGCCTTATCTGACATCAATGGGAGGGGAGGAGGCCCTTGGCCCTGTAAAAGCTCGATGCACCAGTGTAAGGGGATGCCAGAGTGGTGAGGCAGGAGTGAGCGAGTGGTTGGAGGAGCACCCTCATAGAGGCAAAGGGGAGGGGGAGGAGGGGGGAAGGCATAGGGGGTTGTAGAGGGGTAACCGGGAAGGGGCATTCCGTTTGAAATGTAAATGAATAAAATGATTAATATAAAAGAAAGAAAGAAAAACCATCTGTTCTCTAGAACCTACTTTAATGAAAACTACCTATGTCTAAGTCAGCAGTTCTCAATATGAACATGTTGGCCTCAATCTCTTTTGGCAAACCTCTATCTCTAAAAACACTTACATCATGATTCATAACTGGAAAAATTATAATTATGAAGTAGAAACAAATTTATAGTTAGGAGTCACCACAATATAGGGAACTGCAGTAAAGGGTCACAACAGTAGGGACGTTGAGAACCACTGGTCTAAAGTCTATTTGGAAAGAACATGAGTATAATATTTCCATGTTTTAAAGCACAGAAAAATGTTTTAAAACACCAAGGTTGCTGGCGTTTTCCCATCTAGAACTTCAGTAACACAGGACATCTGAGAGAGAAAATAAGCTAAATCACCAAACCCCTGCTGACATAGTCAAACAAGTTTGGGGAAATAAACACTTCTCACACACATTGTTTCAAGGACTTGGGACTGATCATGTCTAAAGCTTACTATAGAAAATATCTAGAATCCTGGCCTGATATTGTTTTTTTGTTGATTTTGTTGCTGTGGCTGCTCTGGTGGTGGTAGTGGTGATGGTTGTGGTATGTTTAAATCAGGGGTTGATGTGCTTGAGACAAGGTCCCTCACAGGAACTGGAGCTTCCTGACTAGTTAGACTGGCTGGCCAGCAAGTCCACACAGTCTAGTTAGTTCTAATGCAGTTGAAAAAAATTCATCATTTTTAATCTATCAAAGGATGAAACTTTACCCCATGTTCCCAAGTCCTTGAAAAGAAGTAAACATAGTTGTACCATGAACCCCAAAAGATCAGTCAGGAGCCGATCCGATGCAATCACATAAGGGTCTTTATTCACAGGCTTGAGCTTAGGATCAGCCCACCGCTGACCCATAGGACAGTTTTGGTGGACAAGAGTCCTGAACACTCATGAGGCAAGGTTTTATAGAAAGCTGCAAGGGAGGGGTGAGTGTCTCTAGCCTGGCATGCATCTAATTGCTGTGCTACGGTGGCCTTTAGAATAATTGGCTGGTGCTGGGAGCCAAACCCTAAACTTAACCTCTGATTTCTTCCTAATTGATAGTTATTAGGCAGGAGTGGGCTTGTAACCTGGATACTGTTGCTAAATGCAGGTTTGTCGACAGAGATTAACCTGGAGACCCAGAACTTATTGGGGTAAGCCTAGGAACTGGAGCTAGATTTGGGTTTTGTTGAGGGGTAACTCAGAAACTAATGATAGGTACTGAAATTGAGTTCAGACTTAGGTCAGGTTCTCTGAGACGCAGTCTGAACCCAAAATTTGGTCTCTTACTATCAGGACTGGAAAGATGGCTCAGCAGTTTAAAGCATCTACTGGTCTTATAAAGGAGCCAACTTAGTTTTCCAGTACCCATAGTGGGCAGCTCACAACTGACTGTAAGTCCAGCTCCACAGAGATCTGACAGCTCTGGTCTTCAAAGGCACTTTCCCCAGCATGGACATCCCAACACCTACACACATACACACACACACACACACACACACACACACACACACACACACACACACACTTTAAAGCAATGAAAAAATATATTCTAAGAAGAAAACTAGAAAACTAATAAATACCATAGCAAAGAATCAAAAGATTTATAGATTTATATGTACCATAAATTCTGATCCTTATCCTATCTAAAAGGAGACCACTGAGCAAAGAATAAAGTTATCTTTAAAGTTCTGAGAAGTCTTACTAATATCTTTTGATTCAGAAACCAGCTGACATGTGTGCAAGGAGTTGTCTAAGGGGAAAGATTCTGAGCATAAAAACAAAACAAAACACTGAGAGTTCTAGGCCACTGGGCTCAGCTTGAGGAGGAGGAGCACACACAGCCTGGCCCTTCCCCAGCGCTGAGCTGAGCAGAGTATCTGCACCCCAACAATGAGAAGATCCCTGCTCCTTACACTAGAGAATGCCATGCACTTTTTCATTATACTTTTCTTTACATTGTATACTTAATAGTAAGAAGATATATTTTTATAATGATATTTAAATATAAAATCAGAACTGTGAATATTTATGAAATACACGCCGAATGATGTCATGTTATTAAGCAGTTATTGATTCACATGGATATTGGCATCCTGGAACATTTTTCTAGGCAGTTGACACCAGAAGAAACTCATCTGTCTCTAATGACTAACCTACTTTCATTATTTTAAAAAAATTCCTTAAAAGTGTCAGGTTGACATTCTCTTAAAATGACCCTTTTCTTCTCAACAATCCTATTAGTACAAATTTTTTTATCCATGAAGCACTTCTTAGTTAATTGAAAAGGTAATTGGAAGAAAACCCAACATTCAAAGCCTATTTGTGAGGCTATTTTATAATTACAACATTAATTGAGTTGATTAAATCAACATGACTTTGAAAATTACCTTCACAAAGACAGCTTCAATGTTCACACATTGCAGTTTCTCAGAAGAAAAAATGTCTTTTCTTTTAAAAGAAAAATACAAGAAATCCCCAAAGTCACTTTAATTTTTTTTAATGAAGACAAATTATTTTATATTCTGTATCAGAAACAGAAAAGAGTACCGTGCTCTAAATTGAAAGCAAATAACTTTTTGACTTGAAGGAAGTAGAGTGACAAATCAGATATCTGATAGAGCTTTAGACAAACAAAATCTGTACATTAACAGATTCTACAGGGAAACTGAGTCTAGCCTCACAAGAGTTTCTATAGAAATATTGCTAAAAGCAAGAAGCATGGTATAAATAATTTCTAAAAGCAAATGCTACCACTGACCCTGAATCTTTAGGATTTAATCTTACCTATGACTCAAAGAAAAAAATACTAGACTTTTAGATTAAACACTGCAAACCGTTGATGTTTTTATATTTCACAACATATCTTTTCTAACATAAAATGCCAGAAGATGGGTAGAAACTTGGAAAATTAATTTTTTGACTAGTTAAGAACTCTGTTGAATCCATCAGCAAAGTGATAAATTACATAGCTGCAAATGGTACCTCTTCCAGAGACACTGAGAAGAAGACAGCTGCTTCTAAACAATTTACTGGGGGCTTCAAAAACAAAGATTTATAGGACTCAAGCAAACCCCAAATCAATAAGGAACCATCTCCAAAATGACAGCAGAGTTGGGTGGTGTTTAACTTGCCTCAAGCCCTCCCCCATCCAGTTACCTTCTTGGCTTTCAGCAATGCCAGCCAAGTTCCCTTCCTCCTGGGAGTCAATAGAACAAAACACATTGTTATAGCTTAAACATAAATGGTTCTTTGCAAGCTCTTGCATTGACCTTGTGGCCTCCAGACTGCTGGTGCTATTTTGGGAAAGTGGTGCAGACTTCAACAATGGGACTTATCTGGAAGAATTACATTACTGCAAATATGCCCTGGAAGGTTGCCCCTCAGCCCTACGCCTTCTCTTGTGTCATCTCAATCTTTCATATGGGCTGTGTAGTAAATAACTTCTCCACATGGCTCCACTGTGATGAAACTCTGCCCAAGCATGGGGCCAAGCATCCACGAACTGAGTCTTCTGAAAACATATGAGCCAAAAAAGACTACGCCTCTATTAAATTGTTCTATTGGTATTTGTTCATGGTAATGAGAAAAGCTGATCAATACAAATACCTCATTTGAAGTAAGTGTGCGAGTGTGTGTGTGTGTGTGTGTGTGTGTGTGTGTGTGTGTGTGTGTGTTCTAACCTAGTTGGAATGCTTGAAGAACCTCAGACAAGGAAAAAGGCAGTGTTTCTTATGAATGTGGTCAGGGATAGCAAAATACACGTGTTCAGCGTTTAGGGTCATAGATGGAGTTACATAACAGACCACCAACAGCCAGAAGAAAAACTGAGACAAGACTCCTTAGAAATGGGGCATCCTATGCAGCTGCCTACATATATGAAGGATGCTTAGGAAGTCTCAAATGTCTGCCCAGGCCAGACACGTGTTTAGAAATGTCCTGAGAAGACTAAAATTTCACCCCAGAGTAACTGGATATCAGCAGACCTGGCCTCAGCCTAGAGCTGCTCTGCATAAATCAGGAAAGATAGTTGTTGCATCCTTTCGTGTGTGTGTGTGTGTGTGTGTGTGTGTGTGTGTGTGTGTGTGTGTGTCTATGTGTATATCTTCTGCTGTCTGTCTGATTCCAGTTCATCAAGAAAATCTCTGCCCAAGCAGTTGGTGAACGTGAGCTGAAGCTACTATTGTGGTTTGAATATACAATGCCTCCATACACTCATGTGTTCAAATATGCAGTCCCCAACTGTGGGTGATGTTGGAGAGATTGCAGAGGAAGCTCGACGGCTTTGATATCTTACAACCTGGTCTTACTTGCTGTTTGCCGTCTGCCTCCTATGTGAGGGGACAATGTGAACAGCCAGCAGCTTGTTCCAGCCGCCATGCCTTCCCTGACATTACGGACTTCATTTTCTTGAAACTGTAAGTCAAACTGAAACCTTTATCTCTTGAGTTATTTTTAAAAGGTATTTATCACAGCAACCTAAAAGAAATTAATTACAGCAACAGACAGCAATGAGCACATACAAAAACAATAACCACCTCATAAGTTGAGAAGTCTCAAAACAGGTGTTCAACTACTTGTGGCTTTTTTTTTTTTTTTTGATATTTTATTTACATTTCCGATGATTCCCCTTTTCTTTAGAAACCCCGTGTCCCC
>CM052715.1:9100649-9147220 GCA_028551405.1 Uromys caudimaculatus
TAGGCCCGCCTACCTCGGTCCCTCCTACTTGTGGCTTTTAATAACAGAAGTATGAGGCTACCCCAGAGCAGGGAAAAATCTGATTGTCAACTTAACCATGTTATGATTATTAAATATTCAGCTTACAACAACAACAGCCATAACACAAGTCATATAAAGAACAGGAAAATAAAACAAACTCAAAAAAAAAAAAAAAAAAAAAAACCAAAACCAGAATAAACTGTGCAGACATCAAATTCATCAAAGATTGACCTACATACACACAAAATACTGAGAATACATAAACTGATAATAAAAGCAAATTTTGAGAAAAGGACATCTGAATCAATTCAGAATATTAACAAAGAAACAAACGGGGTTTGTTTGGGTTTTTTTTGAGTATCACAATTTTTAGAACCTAAAACTACAAGTGAAATAAAAAATTCATTAGAAAGGTTCAGTTGGGTAGAGGGTTAAGTAAAAAGAGAAAATAAGAACCTAAACACTGATTAATTGAATTTTTAAGCTGAGAGCCTGATCTCTTTTTCTTGCTTAGACTACTGACTTTTTAATTTCATAATAATATTTTTAGAATATTAACTTCTTAATTTCATAAAAATGTTTTGAAGATTCTTCATTCTCCAGTTCCATGCAGGGATGGATGTCGCCATGGGCTGCACTGTGACTCCACTTGCTCTGATAGGGAAGCTTTAGCTCCCTAAGTGACTGTTTGGAAACAGGGAGTTTAGGGAGATAAGTAGTACTCTAAAGTCCCATCATAAATGTAGGGTCTTAGTTCTGAAAGACTTGTAGGTTCCATGGAATATGGCATAGAAAGGGCCTCACTGGAAATCTGTCCTGTTTGGACCATGATCTTGGACTTCAGGCCTGCAAAGTAGTGAGGACAATTATTATCAGTTGTTCACTCAGTCTGCAGTAAGTTGTGATGGCAAGCCAAGATACCTAATGTCGTTCTTGATTAGAATCTGGAGAATGAATTTAAGTGCATTATTTATAAGTTTGTGAACATTCACTAGGAGCAAGTTAGTCCCACTGTAGAGACCTCACCTTTTGCTTCTCTGTAAACCCCAAATATTCTCTGACTCAATACTCTCAAAGAGCTTGAGGGAGGACAGATGGCTACAGGGATGAAGATGCCACCACCAAAGCTGACCACCTGAGGTCCTTGCCTGATGCCCACCGAGTAGAAGAGAGATACTAAGTCCCAAGAATTGTCCTCTCCTCTGGCCTACACACACACACACACACACACACACACACACACACACACATGCACACACTCGCAAATAAATGAAAATTGTGTTAAATAAAAGAGAGAATAAATAAATAAGTGAAAGCCAAAGACAAAAAGATACAAACCATGAAAACAAGACCAATACATGTAAGACTCTGCAATCCTATGGGCTTACAGTTAACAATATGAAAAGGACTTTGTGAATTCAGTTCTATCAAAAAACAGTCTACACAGATGAGATACATGCTCTAGTAAACACTTTCTTTACAGCTCCCCACAAAATAAACAGAATTGCTGTGTCATATACAGTCACATGAATTGTATATACAAATGCTCACAGAAAGAATGAAGAATTTGGAAGGTGGAGCCAGAGGGGTATTCAGGAGTTATAAGCCATCCTTGTCCACATAGCAATTACAAAGAAAGAAGGGGAAGAGAGAGAGAGAAAGAAAGAGAAAAAGAAGAACAAATCACAGGCAGACGGGCATCTGCTGTACCATTCATAAGCACTGGAAGTATTACACTTAAAGAGAGCCACAGACGGGCAACCAGTTGCAGAAGAATGCACACTACATAAATGTTGAGCATGGGTAAATGTGTCTTGGCATAAAGTGAGCTGGCTGCTGTCAGTAAAGGAGCTTGTAACAAACAGGCGTGAATTGTCTTTGTGCAGTTATGAAACTGTCTTAAAATTTCCCAGAGAAATAGCTGTACTATCTTTGGGCTATAGTGAAGTCTGTGGGTTACACATTAGACACCGGTGACTCATACGGCCGTGAGATGTGTTTCACTGTGCCTGTTGCACTACACATTCATCTGTGCATAAATGCTAGACTTGTACTCCAAGACAAATAATAAAATGCTTCCATGTGGGTTCATGCAAATGAATGACAAATGAAGGATTAAAGATGGGACTGATGGGGAGGGGATAGGGGGCTTCCAAATAGGAGACCTAGAAAAGGGGAAACATTGGAAATGTAAATAAAGTATCAAAAATTTAAAAAAATTAAAATTAAAAATTAAAAAAAAGAAGAAATAACATAGCAGTACAATACAACAAAAGCCAGGTATATCAATAGTTACTTTGCCATAGTGAATGTAAATACATACTCCTATTAAAACATGAGGATTTATAATTTAACTGTGTTCTGTGCAAGAGATGGCTGGGATGAAGGAGAAGAAGGGTGCCACACAAACAAAGAAAACCCAATGTTACCAAACAAATAAGAATTTAATATAAAAACATGCCACACAAAGAGAAGATTTCATGAAAATAAAATTTACAAATAAAAGCAAAGATAAGAAAACTCCAAATTGGTATGAAATTTTCAAAAATTTGAGATGGCAAATTTATAAACAAAATGGAGTTTTTACTTTCATCTTTTGCTCACTCATCCCTCTTAGCTCAGCAGAGGATCATAATTAGCAGCAATAAAAAGAAGTTGCTAAGCTCTTCTGCTCCCCTCCACCAGCCATCTTGATGTGCTTCGGGGAATGGGGCAGGGGGCTGATCGTTTTTCTAGTCAACTGAAAACAGCATGGACTACTGTCACCAACAGCCAATTGAGTTTGCTAAGCAAGAACTGAAGGTGATCCCCCCATAGTTCTAATTGATCTCCTTTCTGCCCTCCTGCCCTCCCAAGTCGCTGGGAACCAGCATTCTTTTCTTACACAAGTTTGATTTCTTGGTCTCTATAATTCAGTGAGAACATCAGCCTGGCCGGTTTCACGAAATGTAGCAATCTCTAAATACATCAGCAGGTGGCAGGATTTTGTGCTATTTTTGTGGCTTTTCTTGTGAGTACAAATATCCCACATTTTCTTTCTCTGTACCTGTGTGTGATAAAGGGAACAAAATATTTGATAAGAAAGCCTAATGTTTGAACAACTTAATTAGCCAAATTGAATGTAAGGGTCTGTATAAAACTACTTCCTAGAGCAACTTTAGAAAATACTGCTATAATAGTGACTACTAACCTCACTGATTTGTAGGTTACCATTGTTTATTGACGAATGGTAATTTATTTATTGAACAGAATATTATAGTGCAAATCAAAGACATTTTCTAAGGAGGTAGATTGAGGCCTGGTATGGGATTTCTTCTGCCTACCCTCCCTCAGTACTTCTCAATTCATGCCCACTTCTTACCTCTGAGCAGCCAAGATTTAATCTACAAAGCAAACACAGACATACAGAAGAATTCAATAATTAACTATCCAACATGTGCCCAATAATGTTGGCTTTCCATTCATTTTTATGTGAAGTCTCCCTTAGATAAAGCAGTTAGAACAAGAACACAATAAACTCATAGCATAAATGTATTATATGGCTGAAAGAAATAGTCACTGTCTAAATAAGTTATTCAAATGTCTATGATGGATTTTACATATGAAAGGTCAGACTTTTTCTCTCCTCTTCTGCCTTCAGATAACAGCTTTAAAATAAATAAACTAAACAAGCAAGGGTCGGGTGTGTAGCTTACTGGAGGAATACTTGTGTAGCACATGGGTAAGCCTGGATTCAACTGAGCACAGGAAGAAACAAGATCTTAAAGCTCCATGTTCTTTGAAATAGAGGAAGAGACTGTGGGGACTGCAGCAGTGAGGTTTTGCTACACTGCTTTGTGCTCCTGGCTAGTTGCGCTGTTAGAGCCACCAGCCCAGGAACTCTTTGAATCCACAAATGAAACACACACACACACACACACACACACACACACACACACACACACACACACACTAGCTTATTTTTGAAATGCCTTGGCTACTCAAAGGCTGGACAGTTCAAATCCTCTGTCTGATACCCTAGGCCCAACTGGGGAAGTGGCCACTCTCACATGGCTGGTTGGCTTTATCTCCTGGAGCTCCTCCATCCATCTGTCTCCCAGCACCCATCAAGATCCTCTCTCTCCTCCCCTTTGAGTTCGTACAGGCTAGTTTTGTGTGACACAAGCTGAAGTTATCACAGAGAAAGGAGTTTCAGTTGAGAAAATGCCTCCATGAGCTCCAGCTGTAAGGCATTTTCTCAATTAGTGATCAAGGGGGGAGGGCCCCTTGTGGATGGTGCCATCTGTGGGCTGGTAGTCTTGGGTTCTATAAGAAAGCAGGCTGAGTAAGCCAGGAGAAGCAAGCAAGCCAGTAAGGAACATCCCTCCATGGCCTCTGCATCAGCTCCTGCTTCCTGACCTGCTTGAATCCCAGTCCTGACTACCTTTCATGATGAACAGCAGCATGCATGTGTAAGCTCAATAAACCCTTTCCTCTCCAACTTGCATCTTGGTCATGATGTTTGTGCAGGAATAGAAACCCTGACTAAGAGTTCTAGTCCACACAAGTCTAAGGGTCCAGCCCCGTCTCCCTTTGCTCAGTCATTGGCCACTGGCATCTTTATTGATGTATCAAAAACCAATTGGGGACAAGGAACTTTAGTGTTTGGACATGCAGATTCCCAATTGAATCAAAGCATTAGAACCAATCTCCAACATGTGACAGAGCCTAAGTGGCCCCTAGTGACATCTCAACTTTCTGCTTGTGCCTGGGTGTCCAACTGTTCTTAGAATGGAGGACATGTAATTTGCCTCTAATAGTTAAACTGTGGTGAAGAGGGTCAATGAAATGAACAGAATACCTGCAGTGTAAACCTGAGGACCTGAGTTCCATCCCTGCAGGTGGAAGGCAAGAACCTACTTCACAGAGCTATCCTCTGACCTCCATATGTACCCAGTGACACCCATGCCTTCACCCATGCATCACACACACACACACACACACACACACACACACACACACACACACACACTAAAATAGCAATAACTAGAATAGCAATAATAAAATATCTTATAAATATATGAAAAATAAAAGCATGTTGCTGAGATGTCTCTCCTCCAAGTTCTGTAAGACTCCATATGGCAGAGTAGAGACAGAGCTGGAGTTACACTGATGAAAGTCACATGTCAAAGCCTCTACACCGCTTGTGAGACCTGAGAGCAGCCCTCCACAGTGACCACAGCCAACCAAAAGCCAGGACTCACTGGGTGTGGTTAGAGCATCTGAAATCACAGCACGTAGGAGGCTGGAAGAGGAGGGTCACATGTTCAAAGTCAGCTTGGACCATGTCGCAAAAACAACAAGAGGCTCTAACTGGCAAGTCTACAACTCCAAGGAAATGAGTTCTGCCAGCGACCTGCGTGAATCTTTCCCCTTCAGACCTCCAGGTGAGAGTGCAGTGCAGTTGGGCCCTGTATGGCAGCTTCCTGGAATCCCCAGCAAAGGAGCAGGAGTCATAGAATCCTGATTATAAACCTGGGCCCCTTAAATCCATTAAGTTCCTCGTCATTTGTAAGACATCAATTAAAAGGGGTCATAGAGGATTCCTCCTCAGATAACACAATTTCCACAAGAAAATGTAACAGAGTAAGGAAGTGACAAGAGAAACACTAAATCACAAGGACCAATGGGATACCTCTGAATGTGACAACAGAAACATTTTCCTTCAGGGAAAGTTCACATTTGCTATGTGGAACTAGAAGAGTTCAGATGTGAGAGCCATCTATCACACATAAATTACACTGAGATTTCCTGGCATGTGAGCAAAACGCTTGGTTAACTAAAGAAGGAGGTAACTATAGTAACTGTCAACTTAGGAGCAGCTGATGTAATCAACAGAGAAATGGATCTAATAATCTCATAATATTCTAGACATGTTCTCTGATTAAAAACCAATGGACACGCATCGCCATCATCACTCGTCATCATGAGTGTCACTCACACAACCATGAGGAATTTTAACCAGAGACCAATCTCATAAGCTGCAGGCTTCTACCTTCTTAGAATCCAGTTGTTAACATATGTAACTGGCAAATTACTGCAAGCACAACTATTTCTATCTCTTACCTTTCTTACCACAGACAAGGCTGTAAAGCTATGGATTCGAGGTGTGTAGAACTCTAGAACATAAAACAACAATAAACAGGCAATCTTTGCTTCCAAGGAAGGTGCTCCAAGGGTTAACGTAAGACATTGACTCAGGTAGAAACAAAACACTGACAGGTAACCTAGACCATCTGGCTGGTAAATGGCTCGACAGACCCAGGCTGTAGAGACAAGTTGAAGGACAAGCTAGAGCACTACTGTCAGAAGATGAGCAAGGTGCCAGATGTTGGCACTGGCAGTGAGGTTCTCTAAAATGCTTGCTGGCACTTGCCTTCTTGTGTAGTCGATTACAAAGGAGCCTCCATGCCACGTGCAAATAAAGACCTCTGGCAGCCATCAAAGCCCAGCTGCAAGCTCAGCTCTAGCTCAAGAACACACAGAAAATAAGACAAGAGAAGGAGCAGACAGAAAACTAAAAGAAATGGATTAGTCCAGGGAACTGAAGAGAAAACAGTGAGAAGAAGACGGGAACGCAAGAGGGAAAAGAAAACATGGACGGAGAAAACACAAGGAAGAAAGCCGGCACACCTTACTTAACCAAAGCAAGATCCCGCACCCTGGGTGGCCACAGGACATTAGCACCATCCCACTGGGATCCCTACCCCCACCCCATTCCAGCTCACATACTCTGCCTTTAGGAACAGAGGCGTACCAAGCAAAGCACATCCTTTCCCTTCCAGGAATGGAACTTAAAATTTAAAACTGGCTTTAGCTACTCTCCTCACTGCTATATCTTTATCACTTAAGACTGTCCTTAGCATGTGGTAATTGACCAATAACCATCGCTAACTGAATGAATAATTTAATTAATAATCATGTTTTAAACAAGAGACTACATAGGTAGATCTATCCTTACATAGGTACCTGACAAGTTACAAAATATTTCCACACATGGAGACAATCAGAGCACTATTGTCACTCAAACTTGAACCTTGCTCTTGGCTTGGCCTAAGTACACACACACACACACACACACACACACACACACACACACAATGTGTGTGTTAAGGTTTATTTTAGATTTTATTTATGTGTCCTTATAAGTATATACCATGTTTCTGCAGATACTTATGCAGTACAGAAGAATGCATAAAACACCCTGGATCTAGAGTAATAGGCTATTATGAGGAACCCACTAAGGGTGCTGGCACATAAACTTAGGTCCTTTATAAGAGCATCAAGTGCTCTCAACCACCGTGCCATCTCTCTAGTCTTCTACAGGTATGTCTGTGGTTTTGTGTGTTCTTGTCCCTCTCTCTGGGTCTTTATTCTTATGCTGCCTTAAAGTCTCCTGTAGACAGTGGCTTTAACCTGTTGTTACATGATTGCTATTGCATGCTTGTATATAGATTGGAAGTTAATCTAATCAGCAGTTAGAAATAATAATTGGTTTAATTGTATTTTTAAAAAATATGAATGGAAGTTGATTGCAGATACAACTTTTAAGCATTTGTAAAATGAAAATTTGTAAAAGTAACTTTTATTTGCCTAATGTAATTGACATTTTGGAGGCTTCCTGCTGAATAAGTTCACTCTTTCTAGTTTTTCTGAACTCTGGCTGTCTGGTTCAACTCAACCATTCTGGCTCAAACTCCTTTCCAAGCTCACTGATTCAATCTAGCTTCTCACTGAATTGCTTTTCTTGGCCTCAAACTAACTCTGGCCATCTGTTCTAATCTGGCTCCTTCTTATTCTCTGGCTTCAACTGCCTCTGCTGACCTGCACTGAGCTTCATGAACTCGTGAAGGAACTCAACTGCACTCACTCTTCTGACTCCCAACTGACTCAACTCCCAACTCTCTCTCTCTCTCTCTCTCTCTCTCTCTCTCTCCCTCCCTCCCTCCCTCCCTCCCTCCCTCCCTCCCTCTCTCTCTCTCTCTCTCTCTCTCTCTCTCCCCCTCTCCCTTTCTCCCTCATTCTCTCCACCTCTGTTGCTCTTAAGAAGTTTCTCTTTCCCATCGGTTCTCATGAGAGTTGGGTGCACCCTATCTGACTCGTGCTGTCTAATCTTTCTCTGATTTGTCACTTTGTCTGCCTCTCAATTAGACACCACTATCAAACACTGCTCCTTCTACAAACTAAACTTACCTACATTGTTTCGCATTAAAGGTATATACTACAGGCATGTCTGTATTCCACCCAGAGGAGTTAAAATTTCTCTACAAAAATGAAAACTGGTTAAAGTATTGGGTTGATAGTAACAGAAGTAAGAATTTATCCAATTTTGTGGAAGTGTGCACTCTAAAAAATATAAACATACCAATTTACTATAATAGGATTGTGTTCCTATTTCCCTTTTGCCTAAATATTTTTGAATATAGGGACAAATTAAGTTGTGAGGAGACTTGAGGTGGAGTTCACATCATGATTTGTCACTGGGAACATGATGTGAAGCCCAGGTTAACGTATGTGATCTAGGTTCTGGGGCTGGAAGGAGTCCGTGGTTATCAATCCCTGCTCTCACAGAAGACCCTGATTCCCTTCTCAGCACCCACAAGCACATAACTATCTACAACTCCAGTTCCCAGGCATCCGGTGACCTCTTCTGGTTCCGTGGGCTCCTGCATTCATGTGGCACAGAAAGACACTCAGGTTCACATCAGATAAGAGAAAATAAAATGCTTTTAAAATAGAACTCAGATCTGAATGACAAGAGTTTTCAGATTCAAGGAGGCCAGAGTAACGTGACCCTTGAACATCTGAACTTAGGCATATTCGCATTCAACCCTGAAACTCCATTCTGACTTTGGCTAAGATATATTGTGCACTTCACTAAGTTAGACTCACAGGGCAGACATGTTACCAAAACAGGAAAAAATGTATCATTGGTGTTATCTCTGTGCTCTCTCTTTCTTGGGCCTTTTTTGTTTGGCATTCCCTCAAGTAAATTTATGTTATTATATGTGTGTTTTAACTTGTCTATGATGATTCATATAAAAAAAAAAACCCAATCCAGTAGAATAGAATTTCTAAGACTGTCTTTAGCTTCTAGCACATCACATCATATCAGAGAGCCTGAATGATTCGCCAGCACAATTTCAGCTATAACATAGCTCTCTAACCAGTAATTCAGTAACACTAGAGAGTTACAGAGTACATACATAAAGGCACCGGAATCATTAAGGGTGAAATTGAAATCTATCTTTTAACGGAATTAATGTGCATGTATTTATATCGCACAGCGCATTTAGCATAAAGCATGGAAGAAAAGTAGTGAAACATGTATGTAAAGAGTGTCAGAATCTAAGAACAAAATGCCCTCTATGGAACATAGGCTGATGGAAATGCTGCCTACGAGAACTGACAGATGCTTTCTTCTAGGGCTAAAGAGATGGTTCAGTAGGTAAGAACACTTGCAGTTCTTGTAGAGGACCAGCGTTCAGTTCTCAGTATCCATGTTGGGGGGCTCATGACCACTTCACAACTCACTCCAGCTCCAGGGATCTGATGTCCCCTTCTACTCTCTGAAGGCACCTGTATTCATGTGAACGTGCACACACACACACACACACACACACACACACACACACACACACACACACATAGAGTAAATCTTACATGGCAGTGCTTTCTCCCCACAAGGGTTATGTTTCTCACAGGGGACAAGGATTGTGAATGAGACAGGGTGCGGGTTTCTCTGCTGAAGTTCAATATTTGGGGTCCCAGAGTAGACACAGGCGCTTCTGCTTGAGGAAGTATGTGTAATCATGCCAGTGTGTGAGTCACATCAGTGTGCTTGTCCGGTCTGGTTCTTGAGAATAGGAGAGGTCTGAGTCACTGAAGGGTGTGTCCCACACTCCCTTGCAGATACTTGAAAAGAAGCTATAAGGAAGAGGGAGCCAAGTAAAGAGAACACACCAGACTCTCCTGCCTGGAGAACACAAGAGGAACTCACTAGAAAGCAAACGAGAAAACACCCAGGGAAGCAGCTTACCCCGCACATCCCTAGTTCCTAATGGCTTCTGTGTGTGGAGTAGAAAGAATGTCAGTGCACTTCATGCATGTCACAAAAATACAGTCCCTTTCTTCTCCTATTAGTAAACTCCTACACCAGAGATAAAAAGGGCTGGAGCTGTGGCTCAGGCATTAAGAGCAAGTACTCATCATCAATTTCAGGTATTTTACCAGTCATCCCTGCAGTCAGAACCACATTATGAGTTTTCCCAGGTGGTCCTCATGGGGAGAGCTTGCCTTAAGCTGGTCCCAGTACATACCGATGCTGTTGGCAGTTACCTAGTGACCTGTCCTATAGCATAGCCACTCCTATGCAACAAAGGGAGTTTTTTTGTTTTTGTGCTAGTCTGGAACACAGTGTTTCAAGTCTGCAGTGTTACCTTTGATCCTTCACTCATTACACTCAGAAAAGACAGGAAACCAGCTTAGCATCATGTACTACATTCCTCATCAAGAAGTGCCATTTCACACATTCAATGCTTGTTTATTTTTATTTGTCAAGTTTCCAAAGCAATTTAATTGTCAAATTAAAGTTGATTATAACATTGAAAAATAAACTCCAATTGCTCTTTAGACAGTTAACTGCTTCCTTATAAATGTAAGAAAAAAATGGTCTGTGCATTTACATAAAAACCCAGGGGAGGGAAAGAAAGTGTTACAAAAGGAGAGCTGTTTTTCTTACACATTAAAATAGCACAATTTTCACCTATACATGTGAGAAGAGAGTAATATTATATGATGCTGTGAACAAAAAAAGTGACTATTTGAAAAGTCTATCATGAAAGTAACCCTCAGGGTAAAATAAAAACAGGAAAAATTTAAAATTCAAATCAGAATCTTAGATACACATGTAGTTTGTCCAGTACTACAGTTCTGGCCCATCCAAAGACTCACCACATGTAACCAAAATGGTCTCAAGCTTCTCATGGAACTAGGAAGAACCTTGAACTCTCTCGATCCCCCCTCCCCCCAAGTGCTGGGGCTACAGGCGTGTTGTCACCATGCCTGTATTATGTAGAGCTTGGACTCGATCCTTTATTTTGTCTATGTCAGACTGAGTTACATCTCTCATTGCAGCCCTCTTTCCTGATTTCATATTCCAAATAAGAAGAGGTCTGAAAAATGTCTTGCCTGCATAGATTTGAAATTCCTGTTTCTTCTGTCATGATAAATCCCCGCTAACAAAGCAAACTGATAAAAATAAAGATAAAGTCACACTGAAAGACGATTGAGTTTCTGAAAGATTTGCCAGCTCGGTGAGTCTGCTGCAGGGCTTTCAAGCAGCTGTGGTGCACAGGAAAAGGAGGGCTGGGTTTCTGGATGGCTGCCAGAGCTACTTTCACATAAAGTCTGAGTGGGTTCTGGAAACAAAGCTACCATTCTGAGTCAACATGAAGGTAACAACATTTCCCCCCACTGTCTCTCAGTGCCATGAAGGCTCCAAACTTAAAGGACAAGACCAATTGGCTCTATCTACTTCAATAACAAGAATGGCAGCACCTGCCTATAATTCTAATATCCAGAGACTGCAACAGGAGGACTGTGAGTTTGAGGCCATCCAGTACGTAGAGATAATCCAATCTCCCAAACTAAAATAAAAGAAAGGAAAAGAAGAAGACAGAAAAAAAGTAGAAGAAAAGAGTGGTGGTGCATGTAATTTCAGCGACTGTCAACACTAGGTCCCAAGAAAACCACACCCTTTCTGTAAACTGCTGACCAGGAAGCTGTAGACCCCAGCAGTGTTGCGGGTAGAGGGCCAGATCCCGTAGTTGGCTTCTAATGTTTGGATTACAAATCTTTATATATCCTGCAAAGTGAATCTACTCGTCCATGTGGGTGTCTCTTTCTAAGGCTACAATGTATGTTTCGAAATTTAAACAAATTACTCAAGCAGGCAGGAACTGACACGTTTTGGTGTCAGACAGCCTACAGTAACCTGTCAGAAGGGAGTCTGCTCCTTTAAGATCCTGATTTCTTGTTACAAGACAAGTCACACCTAGACTTATTTTTCAATGCTTGCCATTTTCTTCTTTGTTTCTGTTGCATTTTAAATGTCATTCCTATGTTACATTAGTTACAAGTAAACACTGTTTCAGACCCTGCTGAAACAGAAAATTGCTACACATTAGGCTAGCTTGTGAAATTTTGTTTTCAAAGTCCAATAAAGTATTTGATACTGAAATTAGAAGAAGGAGGTCCAAAAGTTTTAGTGTAATCTATCATAACTTTTGTTCTCTTCTAAAACATTCTTCCTTAATGTTTTGTTTCTTAAACCATCCTTAGAAGGGTGTGATATTGGTACAACTTAACTGTTTTCAGACTAGTAGTTTACGCCAGTCATTTGTTAGGAAAATATCTTCATGGCAGGGTGTGTCCTTTACAGACCTTAGTTGACTCCAGTTCTACTGCTCGAGCTCTTCTGGTTCTCTGTTTTAACACGTGTACTCTTTGAAAAGTGGTCAGCAACAAATTGCTTTAACAGTAAGGGAGAAGACTATAAAATGGAGAAAAGTTCATTACATGTGCATAAGCTCCTGGACACACAATGTGGGTGTGCCTTAGCAGCACTTAGTGGAGATGCATGCTCTGCACACTACAAAGGTCATGACCCTGTGACAGACCAGGAACTGGAGCACACTGTTCCTGCCTCACTTTGCAAGAGAGTTACACACAGTGCATAGCCCTGGAAAAGATCAGAATTTCACAAATGTTTCCTCCTGACTATGTGTCAGTTCACACTAGACTACAGTCAGAATATCACGTGTCAAGCCAGCACAGCTCAAGACCATTTTGGGTAAGTAGTGAGTCTGTTTTACAGGATCATTGTTTCAAACTTCTGGAATATCTGCTAAGGCCGTCTCTAATTGTAACCCGGTGGCATTATCTCTTTGTGCACGTTTCTGCCAATGTAAGAAATTTGGGTTCCAAGTTGTTTAAAAAGTCGAGTCCCTCCTCTTCCTGCTTTTCGCTGCAGCAACCTACAGAGCCGGCCGGAGATCCCCTGCCTTCGTAGTTATAGGTGCGGACATAGTCTTGGGATGGGATGTGGTCTTCGTTCTGATTACACACATGCAATTTCTGTAAAGTCCAAAAAAGAGGATTGTATTATTTTTTTTAAAACAACTTCAACATATGAACAGAAAATGTATTTTATTTACCTTTTATGTTTAATTTTTAACCAGTGTGTCCTCTAATGGAGTCCTACATACAAAAAATGCACATGATTGGTCTATATTACAGCCATATCATAAATCAGCATAGTTTGCATTTTTAATAATTCATCAAAATAAAAATAGGCCTACAAATGTTATATTTAAGAACATTTAAGTCATCGTTAAATATTTATCCCCAAATATTATGTCTATAGTTGAGACCAGTTCACAAAATGGAGACAATATGCCAAGTGGTTGGAATTTTAGGTGGATATCAAATGGTCCTAGTTTGAATTAATTTTAGTTTACTACCATGTGTTTCTTTAAGTCAACCTCTCCTCCAATATCACTTTGTTATTTTGGGAAACTAATTATGGAAAGAGCAATCCATGAAAAGATACTTCTTATGCCCCTCACTCGTAAGGGTACAATGACTATGAACTAAACCTCTATTGTGTGCAGCGATGAAGTACATTTAAAAAAATACTGCATTCTAACGTAGCCAAAAAGCCAGAGAGACACCCCAAAAAAGCAATGAAATTAAAAGCATCCATTTAACTCACACTGAGGAAACTATACTTGTGCCCTGAAACAACCAAGCCTTTGGTCAGCTCTGCCTTACTCTCAGTACTATGCCCTGCTGGCCTGTTTTCCTTACCCTCAGTACTATGTCCCATTGGTCTGTCTTCCAATCTTCAAGGTTCTCTGTGATGACCTGCATGCACAGTCCTTCCCGAACTCTCCTCTCAAGACCAGCCTACCAACTGTCCATAATCTTGCTAGCCTCTCTTCCCATTACCAGTTATGACATTGAAGGCAATCCTAAGTGAGTTTCTGGAGCTCTGTTAATTCTCATAATCTCACATGAATGCCATCTTCAAATATAAAACATGTAAATACTTGGGTATGACAATATACAAATAAAAATAATAATAATTATAGGCATGCAATGACTAAGAACCTTCTTCTAGAATACTACTCATGTTCTGTCTGTCACAGAACTAAACAAGTCTGGTACAATATTTGCTAGAAGCACACCAGTTCCTCTGATTCAACATGGAAGCAGTTTGAGCAAGAATGTTTAAACAGGACCCCTACCCTACTCTTTCCTGACATATAAATCACATGTGAGATTTTGTTTACACACACACACAGACACACACACACACACACACACATACACACACACACACATACACACACACACACACTAGTGGAATTAGAATCACCTAGAATGAAACAAAGGCATTCGTATTTTTAAAAGCTTTCTAACACTGTTGATTTAAACTGAGACCCACTTATTTAACTTTCTTCTCACCATTGCCTCTCTCTAGATGAGACCCTTTATCTCTGCACAGTATGCTTTATGTATTGTAAACAATCTATATGACGGTGTGTGGAATATTTCAAAATTACTAAGAATAAATTTCAAATGTCCTCATGGACTGAGTCATTTCGCTGTTCTACATTGCATACATCGGTGATTCCCTCACCACATCCTGTAAATGTGTGCAGTGTTAACTCATCCACTTAGAGTAAGTAGAAAAGTAAACTAAGGAACCAAATGAATGTACGGTTTCAGTCAAGTGTGCAGCTTTCTAAATTAAAGCTGCACTCAGTGAAGCGTGCCAGTCTTTAACCTAAAGCTGCATTTAGAGGTTTATGTTTTCATAACAAAAGACAAATTTGATTTGGGAAATGCATATTTGTGAGGAACTAGAATTTTTCTTCACATTATTTTCTTATCAAAGGAGTTTATAAAACAGAGATACTCCTAAAACTGACCATTTAGGGTCAGATATTAGAAGCCTCTGGACCTTATAAGAGTCTAGAAAGTGAAGGAATGTGACAGAGGAATCAAAATATTTAAAAATTAAAGATTGTAACAAATCTAAGGCATCTTTAAATGACTAGCAAGAGGAGACATAAGCACTGTGGCAAATCAGTTTCCGGGAATGTACATTAATATCAGTGTCAGATTGTTCTCTACTTCAGAGTAAAACACCTAAGGAAACTCACTTCACCGAGTCGGGGCTGAGTGAAACTGTGCCAATCTGAGTAAGTGTATCTGCAGTTGTCAGTCTCCATGTGTCCTCCCCTACAGGAATCCAGAGTGTGGTGATGCCCAGCCGCACGGCAGGAGTCCAAGGTCTGGTGTCCTTTCATCATCTCGATGGTCTCCTGCCCACCGTTCCTCATTCCTGACCCCATTGTGCCGCAGAAGCCTTGGCTGGAGTTGTTAGCAGTGTGGGTGGTGAATCCATTGGCAGAGCACTACATTATGACAAAGACAGACATCAGCGGGGGGCAGTCAAAGAATTTCACACATTACAGACAGCAATCAGAGTGATTAGTAACAAATTCACAACAAAAGACTGAGATTGAATTAATGCTACCAAAAAAGCAGCAAAATTAGACCTGAAAAGTAAATTTGTTTTATGAAGTTCAGTGCCACACCATAAGCTCTAGAACGCTGACAGACTGAAGACTTACAATCTAGAAGATTCCAACTCTTTACAAATATAAATTAACTCCTACTAACGCCACAGGGATGAATTTTAAAACTATAGAGAGAACTGTTCACCAAAGAAACGACTTACCACTCTGTCGTCCCCGGGTGCTTCGGTATTTGATATGATTAGGTTTTGCTGTGCTAAGTCTTCAGGGAAATGTTTTCCTTTCCGGGCAGTAACAACTCCACAGACTAAAGTCAGCAGGACCGCTAAGTAAAAAGAAGAAGAAATACATTTTTAAAAGATCATATTTAATTCACCAAACATACAATAAAGCAACCATCCTTTATGACGTATTCCTTAGACCAAAAGAGGACAATAAGAACATTAACTGTGGCTTCCCTTGACTTACCCTGGTCTTTTAAAACTCACAGGCACAATTTGAAATGTGCGGTAATCATAGGTGTATTTTGGTAATATTTCTAAGAGAACGAATCCTCCCCTTCATGTGAAAGTGTTTAGAATCATGAGTTCAATTGTAGAGCTTAAAAGTCACTAGCATTTATTTAAGTCAAACATTAACAATATTTACTGATCCCTAGGAGATCAGTTTGCCAATTGGAAAATAAGAAAATATAAATAAATAAATAAATAAATAGTCCTTTTTCTCCTTAGATCAGATTTTCTTCAATAAACAAAATTAAGCACATTTTGTATCTTATCCAGACTTCCATCCCTCATCATAATAATAGAAGTTTTCAGATAATATGATCACTAAACCAACAGTAATACCAGCTGTTTACAGTGGTTCAGAAGACCCT
Source organism: Uromys caudimaculatus (assembly GCA_028551405.1). NCBI lineage: Eukaryota > Metazoa > Chordata > Mammalia > Rodentia > Muridae > Uromys > Uromys caudimaculatus. Next base: position 9,117,195 of record CM052715.1, read on the forward strand.
CTAGCACACTGACAAACCATGGCTACAATTCCAGTCTACCACATGCTTTTTTGTCTGACCCATGACCTAAGATTTCTAAGCCCTTAAATTGTTGAAAGAAAATAATTATGAATAATTCATGATATGAAAATTACAGCTTGGTCCTGGTCTACATAGTGAATTCCAGAACAGCCAGGGCTACACAGTGAGACTTTGTCTCAAAAAACAACCAAACCAACCAGCCAAACAAACCAACCAACAGGAAAACAAGAATAAAAAGTACAGGCCCTTCAATATTTAGCATGCAGATCTGACGTGCTGAGACAACACTGCTATGCCTCTCATTCACATATGCTCAGTGATGGCCCTGTTACAGATATCTCAGACTTCAGGTCACCCAAATGGCTCTGATATACATACTGCCTATCCCCTAAAGGACCTCTGTCCCTCCGCTCCCTTCTCCTTCCGGCTTCATTTCCTGACCCTTCTCTCTTCAATCACTTCTGTCTAGACACAGGAGTCTCCACACCATTGTTTGACTTCTTCAGACCTAATCCTACCATAAAGCCCATGTCTTTGGGTATGCCACACAGCTGACTCCCCAAATCATGTCGCGTAGGCATGACCCAGTGATCTAACCATGTGTTAAATGTGTGGCCAAGACTGATGTTCTAACACGGGCACAGCAGCATGGCCATTCTACTTACTGCAATCCAACTTTTTCCTCCTGTCAAAATAAAACATTTTGGTGATTATTGAATTTTTTTGGTTCTATTTTGTTTGTGGGTTTATTTTTAATTTCTCTATTTTGCTTCACAATGAATCCTACCTACCATTTTCTGAACTTTAGTGGGTATTAAAGGTATATGTATTTCGTGGGGTTGATGAAAATGATTAATGAGTGTTAGAAACTTAGAATGTACTAGTCTAAGAATTCCACATCAATTAACTCGATTGTACCCCCAAAGAGTAAGTTGTCTCTATAAATGAAAAAAAGGAAGCCCAAATAAGTAAGCTAGAGACTTTTTAACAATTCTGTCCAAGCATGCAACCTGTCTCAGAAAGGACTATTCAAGTAGAACTCAGCTACCACAGAATACAGCAGTAACCTGTAAAGACTCATTGCTGATGGGTGCTTGTCTATATTCACTTCCAAGATGCTTTTTGATACTCTGGTCTCTTATTTCTCATTTTTATCTTCAAGTGAATGAAAGTACTTACAGAATAGCAGAGCAATGCCCAGCAAGATGGCAAGGATGGCCCACTTCCCCAGGGTGATTCCTGCACTCCTTGATCTGAGCAGACATTGGCTGGGATGAGTGCAATCACACAGGTTAACTCTCAAGACTTTGGTTGCAGATTGGCCAGCTCTGTCTTTTACAGTAATAGGAATGTTATATATTTGAACATCCGCGGTTTTCTGATAGGACAGACGGGCAGCTGTATCTTTGAAGAAAATAAGAAGATTTTATTTTGATTGATTGATTTTGTATGGACAGGTGTACACATACATTTGCTTAAATATAGAGACCCCATCAGGACCTCAGATATCATTCCCCAGGAACTGACCACCTTGATTTTTGGATCTCTCGTTGTCTAGCACTTGAAGATTAACTAGTGTGCCTGCCACAAAGCCCAGCATCCCCCCATCTCCTGCCCAAGCACCAGTACTAGGATTCCAAACAGATACTGCTTTATCCTGAGGTTTTCAAGTGGGTTCTGAAGCCTGAACTCAGGTCTTCATGTTGCACAGACAGCGCTTTATCCATTGAGCTCTCCCTAGCCCAGGGCTATTTGTAATGAGTGTTTATTCTTTCCTGGGAATCTATTCTACCACTCTTGCTGGGGGAAAAAAAAACCCACAAAAAATAAACAAACAAAAAAACCCTACCAAATCTAAAAATGCAAAGGGGGTCTGGGATGCATTCAACCTTTTCCAGAAATTAACATTTCCTTAGACATGTTTCCCCTTGTAATTCTATGAACAAACACCTTAAAAAAAAAAAAAAAAAAAAAAAAAAAAAAAAAAAAAAAAAAAAAAAAAAAACTTGGATCCAGGTAAGGAATGCACACCTAAGTTCCTAGTACTTGAGACTAATGGGGGAGGGGGGAGACTGTAGAATAGTGAATTTGAAGCTAGCCTGAGCTACTTAGGGAGACCCTATTTCAAAAGGCCAAAATAATAATAATAATAATAATAATAATAATAATAATAATAATAATAAACAGTACTAATCTAGTATTGAAATGACCTAGTAGCATTCCAGCACTTTCTTATTTCCCCTATCTATACAAAGAACTGACTCAATGTTGGGAGCAAATTTTTCTTTAATTTCAGCTCATATGCTATTAAAGAATCAATACTTGCAGATATACAGAGAATGTTCTCAGTTTTCATGCTCTCAGCTGTAGGGGAATTTCCCTAATTGTTTCCCTAACGTTGTTGGTTGGCTAAATAAACACAGCAGAAGCTTATTGCTGGGCAAAAGAGAAGGCAGGGTTTCCAGGCAGGACAGGAAGAGATGGGAGGAGAGGACTGGGAATCAGGCCAAGAGCTGCAGACATGTATGTTTCTCAGGGCGCTGATAGATTGTGGCCTCTGCAGTTGTGCCTGCGGAGGCCAAGGAGGATGGGGCAAGATACTCTTCGCCCAGCCTTTGAGTTATCTGGTCAGTTTTAAAATATAAAAATCTTTAGTGCTTTCCTTTCACGGGGCTAATAGGAACTGGGTGAGACCTGGGTGGCCATTACAACACCCGGCAAACAGCAAGTGGAGGAGCTAGCATGGGAGCTAAGTGAGAACAGAGTGGCCATTGGTGGTTGACAGACCAGCCGTGTGTGTGTGTGTGTGTGTGTGTGTGTGTGTGTGTGTGTGTGTGTGTGTGTGTGTGTGTGTGAATGGCCTGTGGAACCCAAGCGGTAGTCTCAGGAGGAAAGGGGGGGATGGAAGTGGAGCCAACAGAGGCATGATCTTAGAGCTAAGTCATAAGGAGCCACAGCACCAGACAAGGAGACCAGGCAAGGGGGAGCATACTTCGTAAAATTACAGGCAACACTAAGCCATTTACTTTTTACTGTCTGTCTTTTAACCCTCTACAAAAGACAATGTTTCAGAAAGCATAGTACTTTCTGTATGATTAATGCCTTGTATGTAGAAGTAATCTCCATAACAGAGCTAATTATACCACTTCTCATTCTACAAAAACGTGGCCATTTACATCATAACACTTTGGTTTTCTTTTGATAGTAAGCTGCCCACAATTGTCTTGATTGCTTATTTGAATGATGTTATCATCAATTAACCAAAGCTCTATAGGCTTTCAGTGGAAATTACAACATCCTTGGGTTTGAATAATAGAACAAATAAGATGTCACAGCAGTATAGAATACAGCCTAGAAAGCTCCTGGCATCTGCGCTGCTTAAATGTCTGTTAGAACTGTTGGGTTTTGACTATGCCTTGCACCTGAAACCTTGCTAGAAAACTATGAATGGTTCTTGGATCATATTAGAGCACTTAGCAACACCAGTATCTAAAGAAAGACTATGCAAATCACTGCCCTTTCTCCAGACCTCTGGGTAAGCTAAAGCCATGTCATATGCTTGTAATAGTTCAACAGCCACGGGGTTTCCTTATTATTCAGCTCAGCCCTCTCCCAATTATCTTCTGACATTACTTTCATCTATATAAGACATACATCTGGATGCAACATGGCCTCACAGTCCCAATGCACAGCCCACTGTCACCTACGGTGCAAAGTTCTGTCTCCTCAGCTTAGGACACAGTCCTTATCACCTAACTTCCTTATGCTCAAGTACTCAGCACTCCTGAGAAAACCTTCAAACTCTGATTGCACCCAATCACTGTTGCCCGATTGTGCTCTTTTTCCTTCATAGATATCCTTTAATCAAAACACTGAATAAGCAATACCTTTTTAAGTAGCTATTATGCACTAGGCACTGGGCTCAGTGCTGAAAGTGAGAGAGAACACCTAGTAAACCACAGTTATACAAGGTGTGAAGTGTTATAACACATGATGGACAATGTCACAAGGCCTTCCAGATACTTCAGGGAAGAGTCCTCAGAGCCTAAGCATCTGATCTGAGGTGCTACCTGCCTGACTCATCCCTATACATAGACTCAGGACATGCAGCTTATCTGCATAAATAATATATATTAAATAATATAATATATAATATAATATATAATATATAGTATAATATATACTATATATTATATAGTATATATTATATACTATATAATATAAGCAATGCATACATTTTATGTTAGCATGAAACTAAGATACAGTGAAAGTAATTTTCTCAGCAAAAAAGAACAGCATACATAAAGTTTAGTAGAATGAAAGAACATGGTATTAGGAACTGGAAAGATAGCTCTGTTGTTGAGAACATTACTGTTCTTCCTGAGGGCCGGGGTTCAGGTCCCAGCGCCCATATTGGACAGTTCCAGGGAATTTGACACTCTCTTCTAGCATCTATGAGCATGCACTCACACATATACACAGGCAAGCATATACATACTACAGAGAGATGCATACACATGCACAAACACACACACATACATGCATTGGAAAAAGCTAATTTAACATCCTAAACTTTTATATCATATATTGTGCAAATTAATGCATAAACTCTCCAATAGTTATTCTGCTGTTTGAAATCACATGAATCATTATCTTTCTGGAATACCATTAACTTGGTTGAGGGTCCAGATTCTGTTGACTTCTGGAGAAGTGTTTGCCAAACTGAATTGAAAGGGAGGGCCATGGATAGGTTCATCAGCATCCACAGCTGAAATGTCCGTGTGCTCCATCTTTGGCTTGCAGATGACAATATAATCTTGAATTATCTCTGGTGCGTTGTCATTCATATCCTCAATGTTCACTGCAAGTGTCCCTGTGCATGATTTCCCCTCTGAGAACGGAAAGGGACAAGGCTCAGTGCTCGTCTCATATTCTTGTCTTAGAGTCTCCACAAAGCAAAATAAATCTTAATCCCCATTTTTATACTCACACAAATACATAATCTTAAATCTAGGTCCTACATGAGAGAAAACGTGGTATTTGTCATTCTCAGTCTAGCTCTTTTCTCTTACCGTAATGAATTCCAGTCGTGTCCATTTCCTGCAAACGTCACTATTTATTTTTCTTTACAGAGACATGAAATCCCTTTGTGTATATGTAGCTTGTTTTCTTTAGCCCATCTAAGCTAGTTCTATTTCCCAGCTCTCCTGACCACTAGAACATGTCACCTGAAGGTATGGGTTGCTGAGTGGTACAGATAGAATCTATATTTTTTGAAAATAAAATCTTTGGTTATTAGATGAGTGGGGAATAAGAATATAAATGAGTAAAAGCTACAGATTGTCTAAGGTGGTTCCTGCTGATGATAATATCAGTTACAACTTTCAACAAGCCCTTTGCCAGAATTACTATAAATTACAGAAGTAAATGCTGAATTGAATGCTCTCTTTCTTTGGGCTCATGGATGTTAATGAGTCATGATGAAGTGGTTATAGAATTATTATTCTAGTCCCAGGTTGTATTCAAACCCACAGGGAGGTTTTGATATATTACATAAAAGCTCCACAACCACCAAAGATTCTAAGGTAATATAACACATTGAAATTATTGCTATTTAAAATAAAGCCACAGGTAGAGGAAATTTACCTTAAAAACTAGAATTCAAATTTAGAAGGATTTAATAATCAGCTGAATGAGTAAAAGGGAGGTGGGGATACCAACCTGCCCACAAAACCTTCCACCTAAAATGTGTCCTCTTACAAATGTGCAGGGATAAAGATGGAGCAGAAATTGAGGGAATGGCCAATCAGTAACTGACCCAACTTGAGACCCATCCCGTGAGAGAGAGTCAACCCATGACACTATTTGATATTCTGCTATACTTGCAGACAGGAGCCTAGCATAACTTTCCTCTGAGAGGCTTTACTCAGCTGCTGATGGAAACAGATGCAGAAACCCACTGCCAAACATTACGCAGAAAGAACTCTGGGAATTCTGAGGAAGAGGGGGAGAAAATACAGAAGGAGCCAGAGAGGTCAAGGACATCCCAAGAAAATCTACAGAGTTAACTAACCTGGGCCCATAGAGGCTCCGGGAAGCTGAATCACCAACCGAAAAGCATCCATGGGACAGACCTAGTCCCCCTACACATATGTAACAGATGAGCAGCTTGGTCTTCACGTGGGACCCTTAACAACTCTTGCCTGCCTTTGGCTCCCTTTGCCTTAACTGGGCTTCCGGGTCCTGCCTAGTCCCACTGCAACTTGATATACCAAAGCAGGTTGATTGCTCATGGGAAGCCACCCCTTCCATGAGGTAAGAGGAAATGAATGGGGAAGAGGGGATGTAAGAGGGAGGGACTATGAGGAGATGAGGGAGGGGAGGCTTCGATCAGACTGTAAATTAAATTGATTAATTAAAAATTAATTAAAATTAATTGCTTTATTGAAAATTAATTAATTGATGGTGGGAAGCCTCCAGGTAAAGTGACACAAAAATATATGAAGAGTCTGAGGAGACCACTGCATCTAGTCTCATGGTTAAGTTTGATCATTGTCCTTTACCACAAAGCTATGCAAGAAACATCTGTTCTTGCAGATGGACTATAAAGATAAATAGGATATGTGCTATTTAGCTGGACATGATGCTCACACTTATAAATCCAGGCAAGGCTAAGGCAGGAGTATTGTCAAGACTTAAAGACCAGCCTGAGTTATATAGTGGACTTGAGTCATCTTGGGCTACAGAATAAGACTCTATTTCAACATCTTTCTGAATGTGGAGTGTGACCGTGTAGCACTCAGGATGCTGAGGCAGGAGGATTGGGACTGATAAAGTTCATCCTTGTCCATAGGGAATTTAAAAGCAGCTTTGGCTACACAAACAAACCAAACCAAACCAAACAAACAAAACTAGAAATAAATGGTATCTTCTCACCAAAGTCATTTCCTAGGACAACAAGAGAGATACTAGTCTTGAGGTAATTTTCAAGAATTGTGTATATTTACCATAATATTAATTTGCCATAAGAATAATTACAATTTATTCTTCCATTCAATTATAAAATACCAAATTAATACTTTGTTACCTTGGTCAATTGCCATGACTGTAATATTGTATAAGCCATTTCTTGGAGCCATGACTTCTCTGTCTAGGTTTTTTGATATGGTGAGCAACCCCGAAACTTCTTCAATGCTGATCCAGTCTTTAGGATCCTTCAATTTCTTGTATCTATTAATAAAAAGAAATTTTGTAAGTCTTTGGTGTCATAACATACTTCAAAATAAGTTACCTGTTTTAATTATGATGACTGTGTTAGCACATGACTGCAGAGATTTGTGTACCTTAAGCCATTGCTATTCTTGGTTTCAGGGTCGTAGGCCTTGTAGCCATTGATCTTAGACCCAATGGCTGAGTTCTCTTTGATCCGCACATATTGTTCAGGGGGCTTGCATTCTGGCCCCTCATTCTGATCCCTCACATGGACTGTAACCACGGCCCGGTTCATGGTGGGTATTCGGTTTGCAACATCTCTAATGAATGGAGCTTCGTTGTTCACGCCAATCTCTAGGGTCACTTGACGATTTTCTTCATAATCCAGTGGCTTTGAAATAGAGAATATGCACGTCACCTCAGTACGCAGTACATTTGATATTTCACGTAACCAGTCACATGGGCAGGGCTGCATAACACATTTACATTAGTGCTTTATTAACAATGGCTTCCATCCCTTGCTGGAGCGGCGGTGATTCTGTGCTACCAGCTTTGGCCAAGGCTTACCTCCCAAATCTGCAAAGATAACTTTACATAGCGGTGGGAAAGAAATCTCTGAACTAATTTTTGGTTTATTAGTTTCATTCTTTTCAGGAAAATGATTCTGAACCTGGGACTGCTACAGAATTATGCCAATGTCTAATGGGCTGGATTTAGGACTCTAACTCTGGTATTTGAGAAATCTTGTAAAGTTGGATGTTTCTAAAAGGTGAAAAGATTTTATTTACTTTCTGACTGGTAGGTATTGTAAATGTCTGTTCGTTGTATTTTGTTGTGTTTGTGGGGCTTTGAGAATATGTTCGGTTAGGTATCTGTTGCTGTCATTTGTATATTTTCATCTTTGTGCAATTAAAACCAAGCATTACTGTGTGGAACTCACTGTGCAGTCCAAGTTGCCTTAAACCTAGGAAGATCCTCCTTCCTCAGCCTTGCAAGTGCTGAGATTACTGGTGTGTCTCCTTACTTGGTTCCCAAATATCTGTTTTAACTCTCCTTATATAAGACATCTAAGTGAGGTATCTCTAGTCTGCATTTCCTCTAATCAGAATCTACCAAGGATCCCATTTCTTCTTAGGAATCCATTTCAGTTTCTTCCTGAAAGATGTAACGCTGCCTTCTGTTACACAAATTATATTCTTGACAATTTAAGAATGGCACTTTGGCGTTGTCTGTCATTTACCACATGGACTTCTCACAACGGAAATGCAGAAGACTATCAATATGATATGCTCTGAGGTGGTCACTGCTGACATATAGCACAGTTTTAAGCAGGGAGTGTAAATTCACTAACTCCTCACACCTGTGTGCAGCAGGAATGTCATTATTGCCCCCGTTCTACACAGCCACAGTATGAAGGAGAGAAAGAGAAAGTCTCTACAGTCAAAAGGTTTCATCTGGGCAAGTGTTTGAAAGCAGGCAGCTTGGCCTCAGACCATTTCCTTAATGGGTACATTTTCATCTCTAATAATTTGGCTCACTGGCTTCCAGGAAAATTTAAATAAATGCTTTAGTTATAAGTGATTTTTTAAAAACAGAACAACCTAGCAAACTCTATAAAACATTATTTTCTGCTCTAGTGTGAAGGAAATCACAGGATGTTTTCTCTGATCATCTTTATACTTATCAAAATAGTCACTGGCTGAATACTGAACAAAATCCAAAAAGATACATGAGGGATTAGAGAGATATTTTAGGGGTTAACAGTGCTTGGTGCTGTCCCAGAGGATCAGAATTTCGCTCCTAAATCCTTGTCAGGCAACTCACATCCAGCTGCCTATAACTGTAGTTCTAGGAGATTTAACAACTTCTAGCCCCCGTGGGCACCACATACATAAGGTATACATACATACATACATACATACATACATACATACATACATATAATTTAAAAATAACTGATAAATAAAATTATTTTCTTACTGTCCTCACACAATATTAATAGGTTAATATCCTCTAAAAAGTAAAATTGTTTGCTAAATCTTAGAACCTATGGCATGCATATGAAGCTATTCTTACTGCTATCCCAGAACTGGGAAGCGAGAAGATGAAGATCCATTTGTTAGATGCTGCTGAGGACCATCTCACAAGTCACGTGCAGGGGCAGCGACACAGAGACATGGACAATACTGGCAATGAGGAAGTCGGGGATACATCCAGGTGACCCTGAAGGCTCTGGCTGAGTGCAGGTGCACAATCCAGGGCAGCTTCCTGAAGCCTCAGAGCATCTTCCCGCCAGCTCGTGAGGCTCCAAGTCTATGTGGCAAAGAATGCAAGTTCTCTCTATACTAAGTTATTCATCTGTATCATTAATTTAAAAACGTATTCAAAAATATCCCACATCTGTAAGGAAGTGTTAACAACTTCCCTAAAAGTCCCAGAGAGAGACTCCAGGTCCTTCCATGTAAAAACGACCAAGATCTGTACTTTCTCCATTCAAGCTTATTTGAATGAAGACAAATTGGCAAGTTCTAGACAACTAAGAGAAATATACCCAAGTAATTCTTGATTCAGTTAACAGATTATTCAACTCTTCCATGTATAAAAAAAAAGAAATAAAGTACATTTTTCTCTAGGATATTGTCCTGACTAACAGTGAAGAGTCAGGCTATTGGAAATGAAGAATTCTTTTAGAGTAATCAAACTCACATACCTCATTCTTATTTTTCTTTTGAGTAGGGATGTATACCTGTGTATGTGTGTACTTGTGCTTACTATATACATAATACATAATAATTTTATTACACAATAGATTATGGTCACTGTTTCCCATCCCTCAACTCCTCACAGATCCCCCCTACCTCACCACCTGTCCAACTCCATGTCCCTTCTTTCTCTTTAGAAAACAGGCAAACAAACAAATCAGAATAAAACAAAGAAACAACAAAAACCCAACATCTTCAACTTTTAAGAAAGGCTACTCTTTGCAGACATAGTCGACGTGAATTCCAAATGCTGTGCTTAGTGTGTTCGATTTATGAAAGAAAAATCACTCATGAGGTTAAAAGATACCTAAAGATAGGGCCGCACAAGTCTTTCCTAGAAACATCCACCTTTCAAGACGAGTGTTGGCTGCTGTGACAATGCAGTGATGAATTTGCTTTTCTAAGATTTTGTGATGTATATATATATTAGAATGCAACATGGCAGATACAAATTGCATTGATTAAAAATGTTAGAAAAACAGTAATACTAACAAAGGAGTTGATTTAGAAAAATAAAACATTTTAGAATGTGAATTCAGAAAAGTAGAACCTAATTAAAATTCCAGTAAGAAAAGAACTTTTCAAGTCAATGAAAACATACTTTATCAAGCCAGATAAGTCAAATTTTAAATAAAAAGAACATGGGCATATGACATGATGCTGGAAGAGCAGTGTCTGATAGTAAGGGCACTGCATTGGGCGGGTAGCACTCTGGCTGAACGGACAGGGCTTCCTGTCCTGGAAAGGAAGGGTGGACATTCAGCTGCAGTTGCATGTGGAACCCAAGTGACAGGTCTTACTTATGTGGGCCACAGCATGTTACCTCTCTTTGACTCAGTCTCCTTATTAATAAACTAGAAATGATACTAGAAATAAGCATCTGGGTTAAGAAAGTCAAATAAATATTTGAATTCAATGCTGTTGATTTTTTCTACTCTCTTATAAAAAAAGAAAGTGGGAATATAAATTGTGTGTGTGTGCATGCGCACATGTGTGTGTGTGTGTGTGTGTGTGTGTGTGTGTGTGTGTGTGTGTATGTGTTGCATTATATAAATGTATAGGTGCGCACACATGCAGGTTTGGAAACCAAGAAGGCTGGACTTCTGGAGTCTGTGTCTATCACTCTCCATATTGTTTTGAGATAAGATCTCATGCTGAACCAAAGTTCACCATTGTGTCAAGCCCAGCTCGCCACTAATCTCTCCCCATCCCGATTCCCCAGTACTGCTGTTACAGGCACACTCCGCCATGCCAAGATTTTTACATAGGTGTTGAGAATCAGCCTCAGTTTCTTGTGCTTGAAAATCAAGCAGTCTTACTCACTGAGCCAGCTGAGTAGCACCTGCATACATTACAACACAAGGATCAAATTAATAATGACTCTTAATAGCAATTGTACAAAAGAAAGGAGCTGTAGACACATCTCAGTTGTGGTTAGAAGTGTAAATCCTAGACACCAATTAGAAAAACAAAACTCCGGGGGACTAATGTAGTAAACCAAGTTCAAGGGTGGGCGTGGCTGAGGTGGACGGTCTCCAGTGAGGGCTGTTGGGAATCGTCATGGATTCCTAAGGTTCAGTTCATAGTCATTACATCAGAATTTCCACTGCTACACTCTGACATTATAGACTTGATTTTCTTCCTTGAATATATATTAAAGTCCACTTTAGAAATAGATGCATGAGTCTTGCCTCAACCTATTAAAGCAAATTCTATGAGCCTATGGGGTGTGTGTGTGTGTGTGTGTGTGTGTATGAGAGAGGGGGAGGGAGGGAGGCAGGGAGGGAGAAAGAGACCTTTGAAATGTCAAATGAGAAGCTGACAATGTTTACTGATTCCTCTAGAAGAATCCAGTTGTTAAGGAAGAAGGAGGTAATTTCACTAAATACTTTTAGCTTTAAACTACTCTATGAATAGTTTAATTATTAAAATCAATCAAATTGAAGTCAATAGTGCATTTATTGATTGCAAGTTAAGTAAAAATTAGTCTATTTTCATGTAAGCACTTGATATGCCTGGAATTTGGTAAATGGCAATGTACTGCCAGGTTAGTTTACTAGAGGGCATGGGCACGAGACTGTAGCCGGGCTACAGAGCAGAGGCTGCAAGCGTCACCATGATGTGAATATGCTCTGCTAGAAATGACCTTACTTGGGCATGATGTCATGCAAAGGTCACCAGCATGGGAATTTAATAAGCCAAATTTTCATTTTAGCAACTGATTTTCTTCTATTACCATCAATCTACTTATTATTATCATTTTTTATTACTATTACTATAAGTTAGGGTCACTAATGCCTTATTCTAAAGGAGAAGAAACATCTAAGGTTAAGTTATATACAATCTCTTCCATTGACCGTAATATACAATATCCGTAGTTCATAAATACTAATTTTTTTTAAATACCATATTATTCACTCTATGTAGAAATATAATTATGTATATGTATAGAACAGTTCATACCTATTGATTATTTTTAAATACTAAATATATTCACTATATGTAGGATAATAAATTATGTTAAATGCAAAACTATAAATTTGCATGCATAATTATAAATATAAGTGAAATTGTCATGTTATAAATAATGGAAATAAATGTTTCAAGGTTTTCTGGGGAGAAAAGTTCTTAGTCTATATATCTGAAATTCAGTGAAAATGAGCCAGCAAAGCAGGAACATGCTGAAATAGATGTCTGATACTGAGATTGCATATCTGACTATCCACATTTGGACAGAACTTTCTAGGCCTTGATATACAATCTCTTAGAGCTCTCATATATGAAAGCAACTAACACCAGCAAGGTTACCACTGTATTCTCACCAATAGGTAAGTGGCCCTTATCAGTGAATAGACATGCTACCTGCCCACAGGACACTATTATCTTTTTATTCTAGGACAGAAATATAAAAACAAATTTTCTTGTCAAGCAAAGACCTTCCTGCCTTAAAACTTGAGACCAAGAATATAGCATACAGTCAAATAACCATACGCACAATAAAATAGATCTATTCAGAGATGTCTTATATAATGCTGTATTCACCCTAGGTATTTATTGTCTGTTAAGGTTAAAATACAGACAGGTATATCACCTAGAGAGCAAGAAGCATGTGGAGCTCCTAATTCACATTGAGAATAGGCCCTGGAGAATATAAGTCTCAAATGGACACAGCAGCATTAAAAAGAAATGTATCTCTGATAAAACATAGACCAGGCTGAGGAATGTAAGTTGCAAGTGACTTGTACATAATTATACTAAGACCTTAAATAGAGCTCGCTAACTTTGGGAGGGATGTTCACATTAACCAGTTCTCTTTCTCACTGGCTACTATAGAATTCTGATGAAGCCAGTGAGCTGATGAAACCACCAAGTGACATACGGTTCTCGCTCATTATCCATTTACCTTCACGACACACAGAACACCCTCATTTGTCGCTGGGTCTGTTGTGATTTTGAACCACCCATTTTCATTTCCTTTTAAGATGGTGAAATTTGCCTTCCAGTTGGCAGTGTTAACCATGTCCTTATCATCTACAGGTATGCGCAGGATTTCGACATTATATGTATTTTCCTCCACAGCAGTTTCATACTGGAAGAAAAGAAAGTCACTTAAAAATTTACTTGTATTAGGAAACTTTTCACAAAGTAAAAGTTTCTTAATTTCCAAAAGAACCTGTTTTCATACGGTTTACATAGATTACCTAAAAGCATGATCACAGATAGTCTTGTTTCATGAAAATTTAAGATGAAGAATATTTTCTACAAATCCACAAGAGGTAGATCACATAAATACCAAAATTAGGAAACAGAGACTATGTGTAGATGTGTATATTATATATTTGAACTGCTTTTTATTCATAAATGAGCACATGCCTCAAAGCATGACAAAACCTTTGCAAGTCCAAATTAATAAACAAAGATAGATTGGGGTTTTCTAAACTTACAGCATTTTGTCTGAATGTGGGTGCGTTGTCATTAGAATCTTGCACGGTAATGATACAAGTTGATGTACTGATTAGTCCAAAAAATTGGCCGTTCATGTCCTGGACTTTCATTATCAATTTGTACTTGTCTACAACCTGAAAGTAAAACAATTATTTAATTGACTCAGATACTTGTTTAGACTCATAAATGAAACCTTTTTCTCACATTCTTTTGCATGGTTTTATTTGATTTATATATTTAGTTATACTCTTAAAATTTTGTAGGGAAAGGTAATTTGGAAAAGACATGCTGAGAATTTAAACATGTCCTAACAGAAAACAGGAAAGTCAGAGATGGACTACAAAGTAATGACATTTAAGTTTTGTGATATTCTTGAGCAAATGTAAGTGTTGTCTAGAATGGTGGTTCTCAACCTCCTTACTGCTGTGACTCTTTAATACAGCTCATTATGTTGTGGTGAGCCCCAACCATAAAATTATTTCATATTAAAATTATTTCATAACTGTAAATTTTGCTACTGTTAAAAGTTGTTATATAAATATTTTGGAGATAGAGGTTTGTCAAAGGGGTTGCAACTCACAGGTTGAGAACCACTTGTCTAGAGTTAGCAAACCTGGCCTCATGGTTAATAGGTAGTGAGTCCCTACACTAGACAGGTTGTTCAAACTTAAGGAACAGAAACAAAAGCAAAGAGAAATGGAGATGAAATGTACCTGGCAATGAGAGTAGAGTAGGACTTGATAACCAATTATCTACTTAAGAAAGTAAGATGTGGTTGAATATGATATGCAGGAACAAATTATATAGGCAGGTAGACCAGGCTGCCACCAGCCATCATTGGAAGTCCAGAATAAGACAGCTCTCTAAGGGCAGCAGTGTTCCAGAGGAGGGCAAAAAGGGCTGTGAACTACAGTTTTGTTCTGCACACAGAGGAGTGTATTTGCCTAATGAAGATCTAATAAACAAGGACCAGCAACACCTAAATATGTGGCCCATCCTCCATATCAGGAGGTACCGATGGGTAGGCCCCCATCCACAGGTAGGCAGTTAGAATCATGCAGATGTCTGATGAGCAGAACTGAGATGTAATGAGTAACAGCCTTCTCCAGCACAGGGAAAAGAAGACAGCTAAGCAGAGAGTATTTTGAAAGGGAACTGAAGAAGCAAGATGAGAACCAAGTAATATTCCCATAAAGAATACAATCACCACACACATGACTATGTACTATTACTAATTAATTTAATTTTATCCCAACTGATACTTTCCTTTGTAAAAACTGCTAGACTAACTGAATAGGTATAAGAACAAAAAAGTTAAACCTTATTGTCCGGCATGACAACAGAGCCTTTATTACTCTGGAACCAACTAGCCTTACACACTAAAGGATATGAAAGAATACACAAGTCATTTTCCTAAGAAATACATTGTACCCTTCTTTACAAGCACCAATTAAACTGTATTCCTATTTTGTAGGGTTTCTGTCATACAAAAGTAGAAATGTTTAAAAACCAGGAAACATCCCAGGAATTCTTATTCTCTTAAGTAAAATAAGCGAATAGCAAGTTATAGTAAGTGTGAAAGGGGGTTAAACCCACAGTGAAATGGACACTACCTCTCTGTCCATGTAGTGAGAGACGGTGGTGATGACGCCGGTGTCAGGGTGCACAGAAAAGAGCCCCGGTGATGGTGGGCTCTGCTCCAAGATGCTGTACTTGAGGCGTGTGTGCATCGTGTCAGGCTCATCTTTATCCGTGGCACAAACCGTTCCCACTACAGTACCTATGTGTTCAAAGAGCAACGTTGAACCGCCAGAACAGCACAGTATATTTGGCGTATATACTTTTCAACTTGGTACATGACAGTAGAAATCTAATTTAAAATAGGATTCTTGCCAAGTAAATCACAACTTTTGACAGGACTCAGGAAGAAGACTTCTATGGAGAATCCAAACATTCAGGCATTGAGAGTCAGAGATTAAAATGTTTGATAGTAAATTATGAAAAACTAAATGTCAATCAATAGTAATTTCAGAACAGGGTGTGGGCTGTGCTCGTATTCCCAACACTAAAGATTGAGACAGGGGGATTAGGAATTTGAAATCAACTTGGACTATACAGCAAGACCCACCTCAAAAAACAAAGTTAAAATTATATATATATGTATTCTCACATATGGCAATAATAAGCCAACTAGAGCCATAAACCATGTCTCTTAAATTAATTCAGTTTTTATCAGATGTTCAATTTATATATAAATTAAAACTCAGAATAGTTATGTAAATGATCAAATTGATTTTTAAAATTTACTTTATTCATTTATTGGAGGACATGTCAAAGCACATATAGAAGCTAGAAGATGGTTTTCAGGAGTCAGTTCTGTTCTTTTACCACATGGAGCCTGGGAATCAACTCAGGGTGTCAGGCTTAGCGGCAAGCTCCTTTACCTGCTGAGCTTTAGCGTATGCCCTCGGGGGTCTTCTTTTAGCTGCCTCTTTCCTTTCATCTCCCAGTCATTTGAAGACATTTCTTTTTGCCTCTTTCTTCTGATCTTTCTTGCTATGTCTACTCTGATTTCACACTATTTTGATTTATTTTCCTTTAAGAGTCTCACAACATTAATAGATATGAAACTAATGGTAAGATGTGCTTCAAATAACCCAGATTAATGAAAATCTAAGTGTTTTCTCTTAGTTCTCAAGGGAAAACTGTAATCAATTACCCCTCTTAGAAACCAGAAAAATGTGATAAGGTCATAGAATCATGAAGCTGAGAACAGAATGATTCCTCTCACATGATATTGACAAGTGAGAGAACTCAAAGCGACTGCCACGATCCCTCTCGGAGACTTAATAAGGAAATGCAGGTATAGTACAGTAGGATATAAGCAATAACCAGAAATCTTAGCAGAAAAATATATTAGCCATCTTTTATGTCAGAACCCCATCTCACCTTTATCATTTTATATATATATATATATATATATATATATATATATATATATATATATATATATATATATGTGTGTGTGTGTGTGTGTGTGTGTGTGTGTGTTCATCGTCATAATGAAATCCTCAGACACAAGCTATGGCAATCCACAGAAATAAATTAATTTGCTTTCCACATTGAAGGGGAGTGCTTATGATGGAGTCTGTGTGATCTGTGTCACTCAAATTATTCTAGTGTTTATTCTAAATTGTATGCAGTGAAGCAGTTCAAGAAAACAGAAATTTAAAACTAACTTAAAAGCTGTATCCTCAGTCTGTGCCATGTAATACTTCTCCACAGCCCCATTAAAATATCTAAACTACATTTTTTTTACTGCTCATTCTACTCCTTGAGTCTCCTCTGGAGAAACAGGACATGTAAAACCACACAATGAGAAGATAAAGTAAAATGCATTATTATAAACAGCGTACAAATCCTGACTATAGCTATACCCCATGATGGATAATTGGTGTCATACTGAACATGGCAGAAATTCCTATTGCTTCTTGTAAAAGGTTTGTTGATTACAACTGATGGGAGTTGGTGAGTGTCTTCTGATAAATAAATCCTAGATCTGTGTTACCCCATGATCAGCTGGCCATGAACATAAAATCCCCAATTGGGGATAGAGTCTTGGAACTTGAAGATGACAGTGGAAATTGTACTCTAGTCTACACACACACACACATACACACACACACAAATGCAAACAAAAAGAACAATAAAAATTCCAGTGTCTCAAAATTATGCAAAGACATGTTTCCTATAGAAACAACCTTACCAAGTCTACTGCTTTCTGGAACTTCAAAATTATAAATTGCTTCCGTAAACAGAGGGTAATTGTCATTTTCATCCTCTATTTTGATTGGTAGTGGCAGAGGTAGATCTGCTGAATAGCCATCTGCAGTGGATGCGTAGGCAATCAACTGTGGAAGAGAGAAATGCACATCAGCAGCACAGCACGGGGGAGATGAGATGCCTTGTTACCGACTCTGCGAGTCCCTTCAGTAGTAACTACCCCCTCACTGTTCCACACTGAGGTCCTTACAGCAACTGGTATTCAGTATTGGGAGAAAATAGCTCTACTTGAGATAAAGAACAGGTCAAAATGTAGAAAAGTTGGAGATAAAGCTCCATATGCATTATTGACGGGCATTGGTTGCTCTTGGGACTCAGATTACAGTCTTTAGTATCTCTGACATCGGTAAGTTTCACTGGGAGAATGGTCATCCCACAGCCATACGAAAAAATCCTGCAACATAATACATAAAGCAAAACCTCCCAGTCTTGTCGTTTCTGGACTCTTATTGCATGCTTCATAGACTATGCATTTAAATAGTTCTTATTATAAAACACCTTTACTAATACCCTCCCTGCTCATTAATCAAAGGAAATGTAACACCAAACAGAATTTATTACTGCTCAGTGTGGATTTACACCAGGTTGAACAATTTAACCAAAGCAAAGAATGCCACATGAGGACACTAGTCAGGTTGGTTCTTCAGCATCTCTTTTGTCTTCTAGAAACAGTCTCCTTCTTTCCAGTGGGGAGTCTTCTTGCCAAGCCTCACAGTTGGCTCATGTCAGCGAATACATGCTCTTCTATAATGGAAACCGTCTAAGACTGCCCCCCCCCAACTGTACACTTATTCCTATCAGAAAGCCGACCTTTATGTGAACTTAGTTTCCCATGTTTATTCCTTTATCTAGTTATCAGACATGATCCGAGAATAACATATGTGGAAAAAAAGACAAAAGAGCAAGCTAAAGGAGTAGACGAAGATTACCTGTGGGCCTATCCTGAAGAACTGAAAATGTGTAGAGACGAGAGAAAGGGTCTGGCAAGGTAAGCCAAACTCCTACAACTGAACTGAGTTTTATGGTCAAGTACAATTAAACCCCTTTGCCTTGTTGCAGGATTACCTAAGCAAAGCTAATGTAAAGGTTTATCAAGCATTCCATCACACAGTGGGTGCTATTCTCCTTAGACTTCAAGATGCCCTCTAAGGACAGAATGCAGGAAGAAAAGAGCAGGGGAGGACTCAGAAGACAGACAGCTCATTAATATAGAACCATAGTTATCAATAAAACACCTACATCAAAAACGTCATATTCCTCACGATCCACAGGCCGAGTACAATACAGATTCCCAGTGTCTCTCTCGATGAAAAACCAATTCATTGGTTCTTGGTCAGCTCCACGCCCACTTATTGAGTAGAAGACGGTATAGTTCTGAGCTGCATCAGACTGAACCTGCAAGAAAAAACACAGAGGTATACACTTAATGTTTTATATGTATATATCATATATGTATATGTGTGTATGTATGTATGTGTGTGTGTATATATATATATTACATATACTCCATGTTAACTACATTTCAGTAGAAAAAAACAACATAACTTAGAGTTGGTAAGAGTAAGGCCATGGAACACTTATGGAAGCCAGAGGATAACATATAGGAGTCGATTCTCTTCTTTCACAATGTGGGTCCCAGGAATAGGACTCAAGCATCAGGCTTGGTGGCAAGCACCTTTACCACTGACCAGTCTTACAGACCCTATCCTGCCATTTCTTATAGCTGAGCCCACAAATGCTGGGAAGAAGGGTACAGATCCATATCACTTGCAGCTAGGTATGGCAACATGAGGTCCAGTCAATGGGATATATGCAAAAATAATATGAACAATAAAAATATTACAATAATAAAATATACTAATATAAGTAATAGTATATATAATTATGTTGTAATACATTATGTAAACAAAATAATCAATATCCATGAAGATTTATATTATGCTCTAGAAGTTGAAGCACGCATTCACACTCTGAACATAGAGATAAGCCATTTTGACTATACAACAGTGTTCAAGCTAAGCCAGTAGTGCAAACATGTGGAACTCAGGGAGGAGGATCATGTGAATGAGGCCAGCCTGGGCGACATATTGAGACCTCATATCCCTTGAGCTCTTGGTGCTGTCTTCACACACTAGACATGCTTCACTGGAGTATGCTTTCACAGGGCAGGACTGAGCAACTCCCTTGCTAAAGCTGGAACTTTCTGGAATTTCAGTGAGATGTAGCTATACCAAGAACCAGAACTGGATTTCTTTCTATCTCCAGTGCATATGGCAGTGTCTACTAAGCCGTGTAGTTGATGATATAGATATCCGGTAACCATCTACCAAATGAATGAATACATGATGGAAGCATGCAGAGCCTGTAGGTTGTCTTATACCGTTAGCACTTCAGTCTTTTTCTTATTTTATTCACTTGTGTTTCGTGAATAACTTTAGTCATGTCTTCTTATTTGCTTAATGCTTATATATTTACTAAACCAGAATAAAACAGACTCTCCACTTAGAAGAACCACAATAAGAAGAAAAGAAAACCTACCTGTTGAAGAAACAATGGGAAGGGACCCAAGGAATTTTCTTGCATCGAACACGGAATGGGTGCCCATCTTCTCTTGGCTCTCCTGAGGACAGTTTCCTTAGTGTGTCTTTTCTTCAATACCTGATTTAAAGGAAGAAATAAATATCAGAAACATCATAGTCATGTGAACCACAGAAGAAAATGCACAACCCTCACTGTTCCATGTACATACTCTGACCTATGCAGTAGCCACCACCTACCAACAGGCATATGGTCTTTTGTGTTAAGTAAAATTAATTTAAGTGGAAACATCTATCCTTTTATTGCACTAGCTATACGCTGAATACCCAGTAGCCATTAACATTGCATCAGTGTACCAGACACGAGAGATTGCAGAACATTCTAGAACTTTTCTATCACTGCAAAAAGTTCCAACAGATGTTCTAGAAATGATTATTTTGTTTCATGTTGAGGCAAAGGGAGACACTTATTTTCATGGTCATTATTAATAACTAATTATTGTATTAAATATTCCATAAAGTGCCAAGCAGTCATTTAATCAGCCTTACCACTAGTTCATTTGCATAGATTAGGTGTAGGCCAATTGAGATCTTCCACCATTTTGCGACTACATTCACAATGCTGTTTCTCATGAGTATGTGCTTGCACTAATAAGAAATTCCAAAGGCTGTAATAACTAGATCCCGTATAGGAACACAACTGTCATTAGCTGGAAATCAGACCAGACAAAAGCTTCACAGAAGGGGGATATCATTTACACTCAACACCAGAGAAACCAAAGCCAGTATTTGACTGGTGTTGAGGAAGATTGAGAAACAAAAGACAAAATGAAGCCAGAAAATGGAAGAAGAAGGGAAGGAAAATAATAGAAACAAAACAGGACGAGAGAGGAGGGTGAAGGAGGGGAGGGGAGGTAAGGGCAGGGGAGGGCAGGGGAGAGATGCTATTTCTCCATTGCTCCACCTTGCTATTTTTAAGAAAAGAATTTTACTGGAAAGACCCCGCCCACCAATGCTTGAGAATGTCCAATGTGCTCTGCATACCTTCTTCTGGTGCTTCAGGGTTACAGTGATCTCTTTCTGTGTCTGCGTCTTTGAATCAGAAAGCTGAATGGTAAACGACCTTTTCTTATCAGACAACACAACAGCTCTGGTGGGATAAACTGATCCGTCATCTAAAACTCTGAAGTCAGGATCGCTTGGCATGATGCCATCAGCTGAGCTGAGACATTCTTTCCAACTAACTGCCAGCAAAAATTTTCCAGTTGCAAGATGGAGATACATGCATAAAGGAAACATATGTTAAAATAACATACATTATCAAAAACCAAGCACTTTGCACTTGTGGAATGCCTTAACAGCCCTCTTTCATTTCTAAAAACAGTAATTTTATTTAGATTAAAATTGTCTTGACTGTATCTTTGTGTTGAACAATTGTTTTAAAAATTAACATGCTTCTAGTAGGCCTATGAAAATGATCTTCCACTGAAGAGGTGGACACATGACTCTCATGAAAAGGTGAGACACACGCCCTCTCATGCACCTGAATAAACACAGTGAAATTTCCCGCAACAATACACTGACAATGTCTCACGATGCACCTGCCTTTAGTCAGAAGATACACAAGGATGCACAGAGAACAAAGGAGCATACGAGCTGACAGTCAAGAAAAAGCGGTCTCTGAATTCTTCCCATAGCACTTTTTGAATACTCCATCCCCACAAACACAGCTTTCTGTGACCCTCAACAGGAACACCATGTGGCATCTTCCCTATCTGGAAATTTTGCCTCCTAATAAAAGGTAATGATATTTAAGTACCAAAACCAACTGTTTCCCATCCCATGCTCCATTTGCTTTTGTAGAAACCAATCTGATGGTTCTCAAACAATGACGTCACCTAAGGGCTCCTTTGTCTCCTGTGTATCTTTGCTTTAGCCCAAATCTGTTATGGGTGGGCTTAACGAAATGATTGATGTTTCACCAAAAGGCAGTGGTTTAAGGATTCTAACAATAGATTTCTTTCTTCTTTATACTTTTAGCTGAATGATTGCTTCTGGCTTCTTCTCCCAGAGGAATACCATATCTCTCCTTATCTCTTTCTTTTGTTTCCCACAGTAGGAAAAGTGAGATTAATTTGATTAAATCAGCTGAGACAGTTTTGTTAGAAATTGCACACGTTATTGAAAAAGCAATTTTATATATCTTGGACAAGTATTTCTCTTTTTTAAAAAAATCGTGGTGGTTTCCTTTAATTTCTCTATACCACCACAAAATGAAAACAAAACAAAACAAAACAAAACAAAACAAAACAAAACAAAACAAAACAAAACCATCTGGGCAAAGTTACCCAGCTGCTGGGAGAAAGTAATGTTCAGTCAGATCTTAAAATGGCTGACTATTTACAGTTCTGAGGAAAAAGTATTGTTTTGCTTCTCAGTAATGGTATAATACTTCTCCAGGGCAGTCAAGATGACTTAGTGAGTAAAGATGGTTGCAGTCAAGACTGACACCGTGAGTTTGATCCCTGGTGCTCATCGAGTGGAAGGAAATAACAAAATCCCATAAGTTGTCTTCTGATCTACACACACGCACACGCGCGCACACGCACACACGTACTCACGGACACATACATGCACACACACTATAGCACAAATGTGCAAACACACAAACACAAACTAAATAAAATCTAAGTTTAAAATAAAAGAATATTGATGTGTTTCTCTTCAATATACATCTATGCTTCTGCAATACTCAGACCCCAGAGTATCAAAAGTATGATATTTTAAATTAGATTAATAACTTAAAAATCATGGACTGAAAACTCACATTAGAATTGACCACCTAATGGAACAGCTACAAGGCAAAAAAAATGCATATTCAAAATAATACTGAATTATTCCTATTTCTAAGTCAATGTAGCCCAGCTCCAGAATGCATAGATAACACCCCACCCTCTTGGCAGACTAAGAACATTATAAGTCTGTTTCAAAGAGGCTGCTCAGAAAGTTCTCACCTCTTCCAATGCTCTTGTCCGCCTCTAGTGTTGAAGGTACATGAAATGTCACCTTTTTACAGGATTCACCAACAAAACTGAAAATCTAGAAATGTTTAAACATCACATTAGCTCATCTTAGAGTAAGTCAGAAACAACATGACCATATCAGTAAATGAAGACCAGGCAACTGACAAGCTCTACCTGCAATTTATGAAAATGGCCTCAATATTTTATGACAGACTAGCATGTTCTTAACAAAGAGTGTCTGTGTTCAACTGACAAATAGTTCCATGCTTGAGTGAGAAAGACTAAATGTTCTTCTCCATTATTGGAAATAAGACAATCATGCCTGCCCCTGCCACTTCTGTGTGTTATTATATTAGAGCTTCTTACCTGGGCACTTACACACAAGAATATTAATTGATGTAGATATACAAATTGGAAAAGAAGAATAAAAACCGTATTCATAGACACTACATTCATGTATATTTACAAAAACAAAAATTATACAATTTTGTGGTAGCAACAAAACAAAACAAAGTGAATTTAGAAAGAGTGTAGGAAATAAAATGTACATACAAAAGTGGGTTGCTTGAGCCACCAAGACAGCTCAGTGGGTGCCCAAGTCACCAACATGAATGCCACCAAGGCTGATGACCTGAATTCAATACCCACAACCCAACTGGTGAGAGGAGAGAACTGACACCAACCAACATTTCCTTTGACCTTCACAAACATATGATGGTACACACACACACACACACGCTAAATAAACAAGTATTGTAAATGAGTTGCTTTTCTATAAACTAGCAAGAGGGAAAGAAAGAAAGAAAGAAAGAAAGAAAGAAAGAAAGAAAGAAAGAAAGAAAGAAAGAAAGAAAGAAAGAAAGAAAGAAAGAAAGAAAGAAAGAAGAGAAAAAAGAGAGAGAGAGGAAGAGATGGAGGAAAGGAGGGAGGAACGGAGGGAGGGAGGGAGGGAGGGAGGAAAGAAAAAGGAAGAAAGAAAGAAGGAAGGGAGGAGAGAGAGAGAGAGAGAGAGAGAGAGAGAGAAAGAGAAAGAGAGAGAGAGAGATCCTAAAACAGTTCCATTTAAGATAAAACACTTGGAAACACTTCAAATACACTTGTCAAACAAGTACAAGATCAGATTCCTTTTCACAAGGGTCACCTAAAACCATCAGAAAAAGCAGATATTTACATTACAATTAGTAACAGAAACAAAATTATAGTTATAAAGTAACAACAAAAATAATTTTATGGTTGGGATCACCGCAACATGAGGAACTGTATTCAAGAGTAACAGCATTAGGAAGGCTGAAACCCTAGCTAATGGTTGGAAGGAACCTAGCTAAGTGCATTCACCATTATATTTACTACTGTTAATTTTATGGTGCCTTGGTAATGATGAAGGAGGATTTGGCCCACAAGGCCCCCAGATTTCCACTATTAAACACTTTACTGAAAGAAAAAAAAAGTACAAGATCATGCCCTGAAAACAATGAAACAGGGTGAGAGAGGTTTTACAAGAGCCAAATAAATGTAAACTTTACCTCTCTCCATGGATCCAAGGACATAGTCTACAAACTCAATCTCTACTGAATCTCAGATTTCTTTTTGAAGAAATTGACCATTTAGCTAGATGTAGTGATACATACCTTAAATCCCAACACTCTGGAGGCAGAGGCAAGCTAATCTCTTGTTCAAGGCCAGCCTGGGATACATAGTGAATTCCAAGACAGCCAGGGCTACACAAAGAAACCCTGTCTCAAGAAAAGAAAACAGACAAGAAAGGAAAGAAGGAAGAAAGGAAGGAGGGAGGGGTATTAATCCTTAAGGAATTGTAAGAGACACCCCCTGTTGCCCTGCCAGAAGAAGAATGTTGTAGGTCTGACATTACCCAGTATTGAATAGGGTAGCTCAAGGCTACCCTAATCAAAGCCAAGTGTGTCAAAGACGATAGAATAGAAAACACATCCTAGAAATAAGGCTCACTGGTGGATCTCCTCTGAATTAAGGGACAGAAACTTCCTTACTAAATGGTTCTGAGATGATTAAAATTTGCTTCTGCACAAAAGTGGAAACGAATCCTAAGTAACGCCACAGACAGAAATTACCTCAGAGCAGACTAAGACCTAAGGATAAGGAGGAGATCTATCTGTAACAAAACGCCACAACCACGTTGGGCAACATTTCTTAGCCATGCTATCTAAACATGAGCAACATGGAGCCAGGATGGACAGGACCAGCTTGGTGTTTAAAACCTTGGCCCTTCAAACAGCATGATAAAGGAAGAAAAATGAAACACACAGAATGCGAGATGTTATTTCAAAATGAGAGAACAATTAGTGACATCTCCATAATAACATACATTTTAGCTCCATAAAATATTAAATAATAGAAAATTTAGCTCCATAAAAGGATGGTAAATAATGAAAAATTAGTAAAACATTTGAATAGAGGGTATTCAAAGATATACTGGTGATGGTTAAGAAGATGAAAAATGCCCAACAGTATAGGGCACCAGGGATATGTACCTCTAATCCATGACACGCCTGATAGAAGAACTAAAATAAATAAAACAGAAAATGAGAAGCTGCTGTTGAGAATGCAGAAAATCTAGAACCCTTTGGTGTTGTCCGTGGAAATAGAAGGTGATATTGCCATACAGATATAGCTGCAGTTTCTAAGAGAACTGCACATCAAATAAAGTCTATGCTGTTTTAAAGGCCGTGTCTACAGCAACCTTGACATGTATAGTCATAGTAACAGTCCTGATAAGGTGCACACACATCCACCAGCTCGTGAACAGATCAACAGAACGTGTTCTAGACGTGCAATATGTGAAGCTTCACTGAAAAGCTTACAGAGCAAGGTCTGCTGATCGTGAAGATTCATCTTCTGCTATTTAAATAAACAGACTTGATCCAATCTAAAACACGGATAAACCTGTCAACACTGCACCCGTCAGATAGAGTAGAGGCAGTGTTTATATGTGATTTCATTCTAAGCAGAATTCTCAACAGGCAGCTATGTAGAGACAGAAGAGGGTGCTGGCTGTCTACACTTGGGGGGAGAAAGAGGAAGTGACTAGAAATGGACCATGGCTTCTTGGCAAAGCTGTGGAAATGCTCCCAAGTGAAAGCATGCTCATCATTGTGTACGCTAAATTTCCTGAAAGTCACTGAATTATGACAAAGACCACAGTAAGTCTATTAGAAATAAAACAAGATACATCATTGACAAGAACGTGATTCTTGTCATCTTTCTACACATCCATCTCTACCTCTTTCAGATCTACAAACTCATGTACACAATCTCGGACAAACATTGTAATAATCATGAGGAAGGATTTCAGCCCTGATATAATCAAGTATTCCATGTATACAGATTTAAGAGTTAATTCAGAGTAACAGAACAGTGTGTGAGGCATAAAAGATCAAGAGCCTTACTCTAACATTGATAATTTAATATAATTTTATCATTCCTCTATATTTATGGTTACTTATACTGGTTTTATTTTCCATTCTAAGATAATAAACTGAGCTTCCCTTAGAGGTGTAAGGGATTAAAACATATAATATGTGCCTGTCATACAAAGTACTGTGCTGTTAGAACACTTACATCTATCTCACTGGTCATTGGTAAATTCTTTCCAAGTCTTGCTATTTGTGCAGCTAGAACACTGATGGACATATCTCAGACCCTCTTATAATCTTTTTGATTCCTTTTTAACATATTAATCTGATGACTGTCTCATTTCCATGTTTAAATTTCTTTTGAGACAGTGCATTTTCCACCTAGGGTGTCACTTGTCTTGTATTGTAGCAGTCAGTTCTCCTTCTCCTCCTCTTCAACACGCGCAGTGCATTTACTTTGTAGCCCTGGCTGCCCTGGAATTCACCATGCTGAGGCTTTCTTCACACTCACTGAGATGGACCTGCCTCTGCTTCCGTAATGCTTGAACTAAAGCCATGAGCTAATACACTCAGCTTAATTTAGTATTTTTTAATTGTGGGGTTTCTTAGTTGCAAGAGTATAATTTGTGGCATTTTTTGATATAAATGGTTATAATTTTAAAGTAAACAATTTTTGTTATTTCTTTTGCATTTATAAACAGCTGCATTAATAATTCCTTCTGATTTAGGTTTAGTATGACTTAATAGCTCATAATCTGTCATAGGTGTATATACAATATTTTCTTCTAAGATTGTAAAACCACTTCTAACTTAAAAGCCTCAATCTATGTGGAGTATATCTTTATCTCCTGCTGCAGATATCAGTGCAGATGGCACCTTCAAAACGACTCTCCCTGTCTTAGCTAATGGTGTTACACGACAGTAAGCAAACTATGCACTAACCACCCCACATGCAGAGTCTTCTGGGTTTTCTGCAGGGTTCTATCCATGCACATCAATGTCCTGGCATTTTACTCAGTACAGCTTCATATCGACCCTTGGTGTGTATGATGGTAGCCCCGGGACATATATCACCTTCCTTTAAAGGAAGTATTTTTAGCCTCCAAATCTTTCAAAGCATGTTTAGGATCAGCAGAATATGTTACATAAACTTTAAGTGAAATTTCACTTATATTTTTAAAAGACTTTCCAATGGTAGGACTCCTAAACACTATGAACGCAGTGCTCCCATTAGTCTGTGAAATATACGCTGCCATTGGAAGAGATACTTTGAGTTTGCTGGGAAGTTCTTTGAGGATTTGTTAGACTTTTTTTTTACTTATTGCCTTTGCGCTTTGAAATGGAGTTTCTTGTCGCTCCAGTTAGCCTTGAATCCACTTTGTAACCAAGAATGATCTCCCCCCTCTATACCCTGTGTCCTGGGATTGCAGGTGAGTGCCACCACCTCAGCTAACTAGGATGAGTTTAAATCCATCAATGATAACACTACCAAAAATAGAATTCTTCTTAATCGCCATTATCTGTCTGTTGGCAGTCTATAGGAATAATTTTTAAATTATTTTAAACTGATCTTATATGGAAGGAACTTGCTGACTTTAGTTTAGTTACAGTATGTGGCTTCCTGATCATTCACAAAGCTGGTCCTGTATCTGGAACTATTCCATCGGAATTATTCCCTTTCACTCCTTCCTGTGCCCCTTCTACAATTGCTTTTATATATCTTTTGTTTATTTGGGCTTCCAGTAGAACATGGCAAAGGAACAACATCAGTAATCGAATGTCTCTGTTTCTAAGCCTAAAGAGAAGGCTCACCACTTCACTGTAACTTAGGTGCCTTTTTACTTTTATTCACGACATCCAATCATTCGCTATTTTCTTTTTAAAGTTTTTTAAAAAATAATTGTATAAATGTGTGTGTGTGTGTGTGTGTGTGTGTGTGTGTGTGTGTGTGTGTGTGTGTATGTATGTATTCATTAATGCATAGGCATATGAGTGGAAATTCCCATGGAGGCCAGAAGAGGTCATCAGATCTTCTAAAACTAGACAGTTAATTGTAAGCCAGAAAAAATGGTCACTAGAAACCAAATTTGGATTCTTTGCAAAGCAGTATATGTTCTTAATCATTGAGCTATCTCTCCTACCCCAATTCATTTTTGTTAAGTATAATTTCATTGTTATGAAATCCCTTTCATGTAACAAAATTGTTAAGAATTCCTTTAAATAATAAATTTACATTGGCTGCTTATTTTGAAATGACTACAGTTTTGTTCTGCTAACAACATATCATTAGCATGTTAAAGACCATCAATTGACTTTTCCCTTTCCCGAGGCAATCCTTTTTTATTTTAAGAAAAAAAAAATCTCTGAAGATATTTCATTCTGAATATACATGCATCAAACCCTGACAGAACAATAGAAAGGTCGTCTCTTGGAAGATAAACAGAGAAATACCTGAGTTAAATGGGCCTAACAGACATTCACAGAACATTCTATCAAACACTTCAGAACATACATTCTTCTTACCAGAAGAACATACCCGGAACATACATGGACCATACCCAGACTTACGGAGACTGTACAGCATACTACTGAACAATGAATTATCCATCTTAGGAATTAAGAAGGAAATTTTAAAATTTCTAAGATGAAATGAAAATAAAAATGCAATATGCTGGATCTTTTGTATACAATGAAAGCAATAATAGGAAAGAAATCAATAGCTTTAAGTACCTATATTAAAAACAGTCAGAAAGATCTCCAATAATTTAACGATGCCTTTTAGGGTAAGGCAATCCTTCTGAGAAATAACTTTCAGACACACTGTGCTGTGGGGTTTGCTGGTTGAATTTCATCATTTTCTATACATGATGTCCATGATGATATTAGGCTACTTTCTCACGTCACAGTGTCCTCATAAACAGGGCTAAGAAGAGTCCACTTATTTCTGTTCTCAGAATTCTGTTCTGTGTCCATTCTGTATAATTCTGAGAAAGCTCAATTCTTACTAGTCTGTCAAATGTGAAAGAAAACAGAATGTTTGGGCTTCCCTCCAAGCTGGACAACTTGAATCCAGTCTCCAGAGTACATGTGGTGGAGAGGCAAACTGAATTCTCCAGACCTTTACATACAAGCCTAGGTTCTAACCCTGGTGGAAGAAGAGAACTAATGCCTACACCGTGCCCTCTGACCTCTCCACATGTACCATTATATGCACTGTGTCAAAAGAAAGGAAGGAAGGAAGGAAGGAAGGAAGGAAGGAAGGAAGGAAGGAAGGAAGGAAGGAAGGAAGGAAGG